>OY748296.1:7184203-7784203 GCA_963556515.1 Nudaria mundana
CTGCTCTCACCTCTGGGACGGCTCCACGAAGTATCTGCTGGACGCTCTCGACGGTATGCAGCGACGGGCTATCCGTATTATAGATTGTACGGAGGTAACGGGAAGCCTTGAGCCGCTAGCTCAGCGCCGAACAATAGCTTCCTTGGCCGCATTCTACCGTATTTACCACGGCGAGTGTTCTGAAGAGCTCTTCAATCTGATCCCACCCTCTTCCTTCCGATCCCGAACAACGGTGCCACTCCCACACAGTGGATAGCATGTTCGCGAGAACCGAGCGTATTAAACGTTCGTTTCTCTGCCGAACGATAGTGGCCTGGAACGCCCTGCCTGTGCACGTGTTTCCTCCCACATATAATCCTGGGTTCTTTAAGCGGAGCGTGAAGAGGCACATCAGTAGGTCGTCAAGTTGAGGGCCACTCTCTATAGTATTGTGTGCTGTGAGAGTGGCCCACAATCGCTAGACGTCGTCACGACTTACCACCAGGCGGGCGGCGTCAATTTGGCGAACCTAATACAAAAAAAAAAAAAAATTGCTAGACTCAGTGTAAACGCCAATCGACTCAGCATGGCCAAAGATCTCTAAAATGAACTTGACCTTTGACCTCTAATCTCAAGGACAAGGTCAAAACTAGGTCAAATCGAGAACTGTAATAGTTGGAGACTCAAGATCAGCTGCAATCAACTAAGCATGGTCAAATACCTCTAAAATGAACTTGACCTTTGACCTCTGATCTCAAGGTCAAGCTCAAAACTAGGTCAAATCAAGAACTGTAATAGTTAGTTACTCAAGACCAGCTGCAATCAACTCAGCATGGTCAAATACCTCTAAAATGAACTTGACCTTTGACCACTGATCTCAAGGTCAAGGTCAAAACGAGGTTAAATCGAGAACGGTAATAGTTAAGAGACTCAAGACTAATCAACTCAGCACGGTCAAAGACCTCGAAAGTGATGTAGAACATTTTTTTTCTTTTTCTTTTTTTTTTAGATTTTATGAAAAAACTTTCGAAAACTCTAAAATATATGGCAAATTTTTGCCATATTCTTAACTTGTTTATGTTTGTTACATCATATATTTCGACTGTTTCTTTTTTAATTAAATCTTCCCGACTTTCCCGCTTCCCGAGTGGTCCCATATCAATATGGTTGCATTCCGACAACTATCTGGTCCCATACCGGTAATTGGCAGTCGGTTTTAGTGTCAATATTTAAATGTGTTTTTTAATAAAATTATAGACACACTCACCTCATATTTGGGATCATCCTTCGTAGGTCCATACAAATCTTGTAATGGGAACACATTGTATTCTAGGTCTGGATTGATGTCCTTCAAGAAATTCAATACAACATTCATTCTCACTTCTACCGGTTCAATTAATTCCCATAGTTTTTTAGCTGTAAAAAATATATCCTACTAATATTATAAATGCGAAAGTTTGTGAGTATGGACGTTTGTTACTCTTTCAAGTAAAAACTACTGCACGGATTTTGACGAAACTTTACAATAATATAGCTTATACATCAGAATAACACATAGGCTACAATTTATAAAGATACGGCGACGGGAACAATAATCACGCGGGCGACCACTAGTGTACTATAAATATGCATACTTACTATAGTATCAGGTACAACTAGTGTTTTTTAGTGCCTGATCTAGACGAGAACCCGTTATCAGTATAAAAAGTAGGCTATATATTCAGTCTCAATACATCTCTGTACCAAATTCTACCAGAATTGGTAGTTTTATGTGATGCACAGAAACACAATTAACAATTTTATAATTTGTATATATAATGTACAACATACTTCAAACATTTATTTGTAATTGAAACATATCTTTAAGTCTCTATACAGACGAAAGACATTTCAACTGCACTCAGACTACAAAGCAGTATGGATGCTGTTAATACGACTGAAATAAAACTGCAAACCATCTGATCAGTCTTAAACTTTTTCTAAAATGTATCCTTACACTGTATCATATTAACATCAGTAACTCCCACCGTGACGTGTTTGGTGGAGCGCAGGGCTGCTTGCGACAGTAGAATCTTGTGACCGTTGTGCAACCGATCAAATGTACCACCAAGTGCTACATTCTCATACCGCTTCACAACAGTCTTACTGGCAAATTGTCCAGGGTCTTGAAAGTCTATGTAAAAAAAAAATCTTTAATATTTTAAGTGAGCAAAGGGTCCCACCAAGATCTTAGGGTTCCAAGTCAACCTCATATACAAGTGGTACACAGCTGTGACAAACAAAAGTTCTCGAGGCTGGCCACCTATTTTTTTTTTTTTATACATATGTAAGGACATATTCACACAACACCATCTAGTCTCAAGCTAAGCAGAGCTTGTGATATGAGTACTAGATAAACTGATATAAATACTTATATACAATTTTTTTTTGTATATACATACATATTATACATACGAAACACCCAGACTTCGGTACAAACGTTTGTGTCATCATACAAAGTTTTTCCCGACCGAGAATCGAACCCGAGACTCCGGCGTCGAAAGCGGATGCACTACCGACGACACCACCGAAGCACATGGTTCTAACAAAATTACTGGCGAAACGTGGGCGTTTATCATGCCACTGCCTACCCCTACGGAGTAACATGCGTGATTTTATGTATGTATGTACCTACCTATGTAATATTTTAACTATTATAGTTATAAAGCTCCTCGTAGATAGGGTTAGACAGAGAACACACTTTTTTACCATTTAAGTGCGCCAACACTTGTATGTTTGCCAAACTCCGTTGATCGGCAAGTAAAGTCAAGGTTCAAAAGTACTTAAATTGTAATATTAAGAATGCAGTTTTGAACCTTGACTGTACATTACTTTCAGATGACGTTGGCTTGGACCTCTAAGATTTTGAGGGACCCTATGCACAGTTATTAAAGTTATTATTTTGGTTGTTTTTATTAAAGCTAGTTGATGAACCACTAGTAAGATGTACTATTGGATGGTGAGCAGTTTTCCACTCATGTCCTCACTCTTGGTCCTGTACAATAGGAAGTGAGCCTATTGTAATTAGTTGTATTTGTTAGAACATTTCAACACAATACTATCAAAGTAATGGTAAGTAAGATATTCAAACTTTTTAAAATAATTTCATCATTTTCACAAAAATCGTCGACAAATGTTTCACCTCTAAACGAGGCATTCTCAAGACTGTCTCAGAGAGAACAGCAAAATATGAAGCCAGAACATATTTGCTTTTAAGTATGAATGTGTAAATATCGCTAGCGCGATGTAGGAAGTGTCGAAAACGACGAACGGGGGTAGAAATAAAAAGTTATGCTAACAAATTCAAAATAGGTATTTAAAAGAAAAAAAGTTTACTCTTTACTACACAGAAAACATAGTGTAACACACACAAACCAACAAACAACTACTGTAGCTGTCCATTCACGAACAAATTAAGCAAAGGAGACGTGTGAAAATCAGTCTGTTCATTGAGTAACCTTACTCAATGAACAGACTGATTTTCATACGTCTCCACATCCACATCCCTCCTAACTATTTCTAACCGCTCCCAGACACAACTTGAACCCTTTCTCACACAACCTTAAAATCTTAAAGGTGTTGTCATTGTTCAAGGTATGACCTGTATCAAGATGTTTTGCAAAGTGGGACTTCTCTGGACAACCGTTGCGGAAGGCCGATAAATGCTCTCTGTATCTGACTTCAAAGGACCTGCCATTCTGACCTACATACTGCATATTACAACCATCGCAATTTAACAAATAAACTCCTGACTTCCGTGAAACAGAAACGAAATCTTTACCATTACATAACTCCTTCAAGGTGTTCTGGGTTCTAAAAGCTGTAAATATATTGTTTTCCCTCAGGATCTTGGCAACACTCAATGATACGGAACCCACGAACGGCAAGCACGCAGTGTACTTCCTGACAGGTTCAAGAGATGGATGTAATAAACTAATATTTCTACGTTTCTTATTTAACATTGAGTACACCATACCTACGTTATAACAAGTTGGCTTCCTGTAAATACCAAACTCGTGAACCCCAACCCTCCTAGAGATTGACAGATCCAGAAAATTAAGAGTAGCCTCTGTTTCCACTTCTAATGAAAATTCAATCCTAGGGTGTACTGAGTTCAGGTTCGAAACCAGAACACCAAGTTGACGCTTTGTACCCGTCCAGCAGATTATAATATCATCCACGTATCTAAAATAATATAATATATGCATATTCTTTACTTTATACGTTTATAGTTATATAGTCGTTTTCAACACATCCTACATCGCGCTAGCGATATTTACACATTCATACTTAAAAGCAAATATGTTCTGGCTTCATATTTTGCTGTTCTCTCTGAGACAGTCTTGAGAATGCCTTGTGAAACATTTGTCGACGTTCTAATGTCTTATATTTTTGTGAAAATGATGCAATTATTTAAAAAAGTTTCTTACTCGTCATCTTACTTACTATTACTTTGTCATGGATTTTCGCCAGGTAACGCCTGATTCTATCCAACAATACTATCAGTTTTCATGAATTTCATGATCTACTTAGCTACCAGTCAGCATGTGTTCCATATAAAGGTTAAGTTGACTTTATGCCCTGGAAGTCTGTATGATATTCCCTTGAGAAACTCTTTATTCTAATTTGGCAAAGACAATACTAAAACTTGTTATTAGTGTACTTAAAACAATACTAAATTGAAATCTCCTCATTACACACAGATAATTGAATTTCCTATCACTCAATTTTAATATCCTATTAGAAAATTAAACAAGAAAGCAATATGTAATAATGAGATTTCCTCAACACCAAACAGTGTGTGCGTGTTATTTAATAAAATTGCCACTACACTACAGTGGACACAGAAATGTTTTTCTCTTTTTGTTGTTCCCAAATACCTTCAAAGTTTTAAACAAAGAACAAACACTTTTAAGAAAAAACCTACGAACAGAATCTAAATTATTGGCGCCAATATGTATGCATATCGTTCTAATTTCAATTTTTTTTTTTGAAAAATTTAAATTAGAACGAAATCAAAAGCAAGATTATGTTCTACTTTAAAATTTTACCAGTCTGCCAGAATCATTCAGAACATAATTTAAAAGACGGAATAGTTACGATCTTTTCTGGGATTTCGAACGAAACAAATTATGATACAAAATTTAGGTACATGAAATATGAATTTTATTAAAATTCCAAATTTTCCTTAAATTTGCCGTATATCATTACTTCGCAGAATTTGATCCTTAAACAGCGACACTCACGCGATCGTATGGTGTAATAATAAAGGGTGTGTTTTTTTTTTTAATCAACGGGTTCGATTCCCAGCTAGGATTATTGGTTTTCCAAAAATCTAATGATGAGGTTTTAAATTCATCAAAATCGGGCTTGTGACCCCTTTGAGCACTTTTCGCTAGTCCTTATAGTTTCGTATTTGGCCATTTTCAAAAATTCATTTTGTATAGGAAACATCCATCAGGTATGGAACCCAGCATGCGCAAGAACGACTCGCACTTGGCCGCTTTTTTGTAAACATTTAATATTTAGTTCGCTTGTTTTGTTGTGATTGAAAACCAACAAACATGCAAATTTTCATAATAATTATAATTTTAGCAGTAGGACTGGAAGTTAGATAACTTCTTGATACTAACCAATGCTTTGTAGTCTACAGTTATCTTCAATGGAGGTGACTAAAGCCTTCAGTTCATCAACTTCTTGAGCAAGTTCACTGTCATAGAGAATCATGTCTATGGGATAGTTTGTTTTTATTTCCTGTTGTGTTCTAATTGGATTCAACATAAGTCGTACATCTAAATTAGAATACTTTGCAGAGACCTACAACAAAAATAGATTTAGATGATATCTATGGTGTGTAGTGAATATCTATGGTTTGTTGGCACATCTACAAGCATCCAACAATTACAAGAACAAGTACTAGCCGAAACCAGTTTGATTGGCCCCGCCAATCTCAGTGAACGACATACGCATGGGACTTGCGGCTAGAAAGTGTTACAGCCAACACCTATACCTAATATAATTTTTGCTTTCGATT
Organism: Nudaria mundana; assembly: GCA_963556515.1. Classification (NCBI taxonomy): domain Eukaryota; kingdom Metazoa; phylum Arthropoda; class Insecta; order Lepidoptera; family Erebidae; genus Nudaria; species Nudaria mundana. The sequence goes on from OY748296.1 coordinate 7,190,256, forward strand.
GTCGGCACTTGGTGGAACTTATAGTAATACAGTTTTGGAAAAAAACTCACTTGTACACCATTCCACAAATATTTTATTTTCTGTAAACCACATAGAACATATTTGACCACCTGTAGAACACATTTAGCTAATATTAAGATATAATATTAGCTAAATGTGTTCTAAAAGTAAAAATAAATAATAGTAGTAGAAAATGTGTTACAAAAGTGAATTAGGTGTGTAGATTGAGTTTGAGTGAACACCTCTGATGATGCCATAAGGCGAAACCGGTAAGGGTTTACAGAAAATAAAATATTTGTGGAATGGTGTACAAGTGAGGGTTTTTTTCCAAAAATGTATTACCTATACCTAAATTACCTAAATACCCTATTAATTAATAATTAATTACTTAATGTTATAAAAGTATTTCGAATAAACACCCTAATCTAGTGTGGAAATCGCTTATTTTATTTTATCATGTTCCCAAAATGAACATGGTTGCTGTTTTAAAGATCATTTGGTATTATCAAAGATTTTTAATATTAATTCATATTATTAGATAAGCTTAGATTCAGAAGGACAGTCAGAAATAGTGGCAGATTATTGGGCCTTAATACTTTAAAAAAAAAATGAATTATCAACTTAAAAGCCATACCTTAGAATACAAAGTGTCAATTTCATTGCTAATTGCTGGTAATGCTGACTCTATTTCTACATTGTCCTTTATATTTACGTACAAAACTCTCCTGACAAACTGAGAGGCTCTTTGACACACCATGTGTGCTTTGCCAATGTTAGATATGAAAAGAAGACCATTGTTTGCCATTTCACCTGCAATGTAAATATCATTTGAATATCTTTATCGAGCACTTAAAAAGCTGAAAAATGAATAAAAATGCTAATGATAAAGTACTAAAATATGTTCTATAAGTCCCTGACAGAAGAAATTTAACTTAAAGTAATAACAATAACACTAATTACCAAGTAGTTCTATGAAAATAAAGAGAAAAATGTGTCATACTTTATGAAGTGACCTACCTGTTGGATTTATCACATAAAAATACGATAAAATGACTGCAAGTGATAATATGCCTATAGACACTGTATACGTGTATCCTAAATTACACATGTCATCAGAAATGAGTTCAAAGGTTGCTATTCTATTCAAATTCTACAATCTATATTTTGTGACATTTTCCAGGAAATATAATACACAAACTGAAATTGACAAGACTCATTACTCACAGCAAGTATTTGAATGCCATACGACTATAATATACACAGCGAACAACACAAATGATTATTTAAAATTTTAAAGCGATTGGTGATTGGACAGCGGGTCATTATGAATGAAAAAGTATATCGTTCTACAATTATTACCTAATTTTAAAAGAAATACTTTGGCAACATAAAAAGGAAGAAGCCTATTTTGATTATAGTTGATTTATTTTGTAATATTGTTATTATACATGTAATTATTACGTTTATATCATTGGTTTTTATATTTCCTCAGCATCAATCAAATTAACTCGTCTATCAGCTGACTTTTCTTTTTGACACTGACACTTGACTTGACACTCTAGACAGTTGTTGTTGTTTTAAAATTCGTCCTTTGGGACCGGCGAAGGTCGGTTAACCATACTGCCAATTCTTAAAATATATTGGATTGTCTATTCAAACATTCAAGGCAATGGGATGTCTAGTCTTTTTTTTTCAGTTTTTCTTCTGCATCTGTCTTCTTCTAATTCAGCCAGATGGATAATCCAAACTCATATACCTAGATCCAGGAAAATGTCACTTATATTACGTTTATTTTGACCATACCCGAACCCACTTGAACACACCTGACTTTCATAAAAATCAGTCCAGCCGTTTATAAATTTGTTTGTCCTATATTCCGCCTAAACGGCTGAACCGATTTTAATATGATTTTGCTAATTTTGATCTTAAAATTCAAAATTTATTTTTACTCCTCGGCAGCGCCGCCGGGACCTCGTCGTGGGTCTGCGCGAGGAAACCCCGATTTAATACTTACTTACAATTTTTTTATCATGCTCATTTTAGGAATGTTTTTCCGGGTTAACGGTCCCATTTATTATCCGATCTCCACTACCTACTAAATATTTTACTTGAGAGATGAGGGTGAAATCCCAAAAAATGTTTTTAATGTTCGCGTCGTCGTCGTCGTCTGTATCTACCAAATATTTAAGTTTCGTAGATATTAAACTAGGTATGCAATGCGTGCTGCTAATTGCAAAAGTTGAGCGGAGCAAATGTTTTTATTACATATCAGAATCAGAATCGAACACTTAAATTAATAAATCGAATGAAAAAAAATCTATTTTCATTGTTGACGCGAGAGTTTCCATGGCAACCATTTAATCATCAGGTTTTTCGGTGATTATTCCTCGATGATGCATCCGATTTCGAAAATCGTTTTTCTGAACCCACCAGCCGCATGTATTGCACGCGCGTGTCAATTTTGGAATTTCTAGCTAAATGTTAAAGAACTTTTTCGTCGATGTCCAAGACATATTCGGTGATTATTCCTCCGTGGTCAGCTCTATTTTTATGATTTCATATATGCACTCCCGGGTATGATGTCGACCAGCATGCCAAATTTGGTCAAAATCGGTCGAGCCGTTTCGGAGGAGTAGTACAAACGATTTACACTTGTCGCCTAAGATTGAGCTCCGCTTCGCTCCGCTCAATAATAGACAGGCAATAAAACAGCAAAATGGCTCAGAAAAACATTGTATTTATTTCTATAAGATTTATCTACATAAAAGGTAAAAATTGTAGGAAGAATTAAACAGAATACAAAAAAGCATCTTGGAAGAGCGATTGAGAATTCCTACAATTTAAAAGAGTTAACCTACAAGTAAGTAGGTTAGCTTACAACTGTACCTATAACAATTAAATTCCATTGTAGGCAATCTTATACATACTTTAATTAACCCTAGAAGTAAGCATAAACACTTCTCTAACACATATTTTAAGATTAAATAACTGCACATTATTGAAAAAAAAAACAATAAATAGGTAATTATGGAGTCACTAAAATGAATTTGTAAAGGATTTGGAAAACTTTAATCCTAAGCTAATAAGTACACACGAAATAATAAATCTAAAACTCCAATTCAAATGGAATAGCTCAAAAGCTGCACGTGAACTCAAGTTCCTAAACGATTAGTTTACAACGTTGTAAACCCTGGAAGCTAACACATATGCTTATAGGCAGTATACCTACTAATGTTGTAGGTAGTTACCTAGTAGTTAGGTTTCGACATACATTAACACAGTATTTATAATTTGTGATACCTACGTTTATTCTCTTATTTTATTTGTAAAGATACATTCAAAATTTGTAGGTACCTATCATATGTTTTTCTTTCACTATGCCAACAAATTTTAATTCCGTGACTATGCATTCATGCGTCAAGCTCCGACCACATAATTCTCACAAATGACGATCACGACTCACGAAGTACCATGGGCATGGACTCAGAAAGAGGCGACTAATATTAGTTGTGGTCAGAGAAAACTATTCAAAATACTCACCAGACACAAAAAAAGCAACAGCAATAAAGAGTACCTACATACAACGATCAAGGCTCGAATATTATTACGTACTTACATAAAAAAAAAAAAAAACTAAATAAAATATTTATTCTTAACTTTATATCCAGGTATTATGTCTTAATGCAATAAGTACCTATGTTGTTCGTTGCTTATCAATACCATATCAAATGACTAGCAATTACAACGTGATCTATCCATAATGATTTTGTTCATGAGAATTCTTTGGTTGAACAGCTTCATGGCTCGAAATCTGAAACAAATGACAGTAATATGGAAGTCGAATTTTCGAGAATGTCTACCATTAGAGTCTGTCTTATATTTAATATAAAAATGAAGTGAAACTAATGTGTTGCTAAGCGCAAATCTCGAGAGCAGCTGAACCGATTTTGCTAATTCCTTTTTTGTTGTGATGGTTACTATCAGGAGAAGGTTCTTATGGAGCAAAGAAAATTTAGGGGAACATTAGTAAAATTTATGCGGTACGAAGTTGGCCGGGACAACTAGTAATCTATAAAAATGGCTAAACAAATTACGTTTGTTGTGTAGGAGCCCCCTTAAACATTGTGTTTTTTAGTATTTCTTGTTAAATTGGCAACAGAAACTTTCTAACTTCACTATCACGGTTCATGAGATACACAGCCTGAGACGGCTGACGGACGGACGGATAGCAAACCTCAGTAATAGGGTTCCCGTTTTACCCTTGGGGTACGGAACCCTAAAAAACCACGAGTTGCTAAAATTACCTGTATTTTTAGTGTAATTCCTTCAATCTGAGTGCTGAGTCATCGGAGGAAATCCTTGTATCTTCTGTAGGTGCTGTACTTGCAGTGTTCCACTTGCCAGCACGATTGTCTTGCTCTGTGGTATCCCGCCCGACGGTCACATTGAATCTGTAGAAATAATATAATACGCCTAATTTCAACCATTTCAAATAATATAATTTGTACATAAGTAGGTTTATTTATAATACCAGGAATATATAAAAATGAATCCCTATTTCCCTTGGTCACGACATCACGCGTGAACGGCTGGACCGATTTCGCTAATTCTTTTTTTGTTGTGTTCGTAATTACCAGAAGAAGGATCTTATGGAAGAAAAAAAAAGTTGTGCGGAACATTAGAAAAATTTATGCGGTACGAAGTTCGCCGGGACAGCTTGTCAACAATAAAATAGTACTTACCTAAACCTACCTAAATAAAAAAATAAAATAAAAAATATGTTAGGACAATTCACACAACGCCATCTAGTCGCAAATTAAGCCGAGCTTGTGATATGAGTACTAGATAAACTGATATAAATACTTATACATACATATACATTTTTTGTAAATACATACATATTATAAGGAAACATCCAGACTTCGGTACAAACGTATCTGTCTTCACACAAAGTTTGACCGGGAATCGAACCTGAGACTCCGGCGTCGAGAGCGGATGCACTACCACGCCACCGAAGCAATTAATTAGGTATGACAAAAAAAAATTACACCTTACAGTACAATTAATGGATGTATCTACATACCTACCTATACAGGGTTATTTGTAATTAACTAGCATCCTCGTAGAGGTAGATAGCTGACATCACAAGTAACAACGTTTGTTCTACGACTTTTTATAATTCGTTAAATTTTACTTTCATACAAAAATAAATATTGTAACGAGACTACCACCGAAGATCAACAGATTGCGTCACTCGTTATTCTAGTACTAATGTAGTTAGTACCGAAGACGTAACTAGATGGCGCTACCGGTAACTTTAGAAGTCAGTGTAAAGATTTTCGAAGGGTCAATGACCTCCTCGGCATATTATTGATATTGTTGTGAATTACTTGCTACGAGTAGGGACTAGGACCGTGTGCTGGATACCTCAACCGCTTCGGCCGCACTCGTAACTACAGGTTAGTAACCAGTTGAGAACGAGGAAAAAATGATCCGTGTTCGAAACCAGTTTCGAGAGAAGAAGGTTTTTTCCTTACTCGAAAACACGGTTTCGATCAAAGAATTTTATTATTTGTGTGTGTCGATTGATAATCAATTGACGTGCTGTCCACCACACTTACAGTTATAATTGGGGTGTAGAATTTATTATTTGTGATATTGATAATTGATAAAAAGAAAACATATTATGGAAGAATGTAATATTATATTTGAAATTAATTATTTAGTTAAAATGAATAGTTTAAAATGAAAATGAAAATGGGGATATTATTTCGAAACAATGTCCTACTGTAAGCGCGCACAGTTCTTCGCGTGGAGTGTCATTCACAACGAAGGCAAATATCCATACCATAGAGTACGTCCATGATCCATACCATCTTCATCGTGTCCAGGAACTCACCGACCAAGCGCGCGCGAACGTGCGTGCGTCGACCTTCAGTTTATGAATGAAACATAGACTTAATAGCGTCGCGTTATAACAATAAAAACTTGAAAACTCATTATTAAGTAATATATTCAGTTTTATTAAAAGTCGTAGAACAAACGTTGTTACTTATGATTTCTGCTACCTACCCCTGGGAGGATGCTAGTTCATTACAAATAACCTTGTATAGATGCTGGGTCGAAAGATCACTAATCTACTGTTAGGTACACTACAGCTAGGTATTGGGAATTTTACACAAACCTAATAGTAACAGTTCACAGGTATAAGCGGAGCTTTGCATTTGTGTGAGTGCAGTGTACGTAAACGTATATTATGATCATCATCAATATTACTCAAAAGCTACACGGGTCGTGCCGCAGGGATCAAATTCGTTGTTCTATGTATGTTATTACTCGATATATCGTTACTGAGAAGATACTGATATATTGGTAACTAGTAATTAATACCTCTCCACTGTCAACGCGAACCAGACTACTCGTACAATTAATGGATATGTATAGCAATTAGTAGTCTAATAAATAGCACGATTTGTTGCACTGTGACATTAGGTGGAAGCCTCAGACTAGAAGAAGAATATAGACGGAACATGTAGAATGAACCCGTGAAGCCAAATGACACTTTCAATGTGTGCGTGTGACTCCGATTTCCGTGTACCGATACCACTAACAGCGTGTGCGTAATGTTGCCAGCAAATGAAAAATCTCCAAAAAATCTTAGTGGACATATATGATGGATAATTAATATTTGTTATAGTAAATGTTATCTGCAATTATTTTATATCATATACACAAATGATTATTATGATATGTGCCTAAAATGGGGAAGTGTTAAAATAAATGAAAACGTGATAAACACTGAGTAAACACACTTTAATTACTAGCTTTAAAAAAAATTCCCATAATTAAAATAATCCTTTTTAAGATGAATGAACAAAGCTCCATTCCAGTGTAAGTACAAGTTCACCTCGCGGCTTGCAATTATTGCAAACGGCCGAGGCTGCGTTGCGGCGGAATATGAAGGGGTGGCAGTCGTGGCCGCATACATCTCGCCGAACAACATTAACGACGCTCAGTATGAGCTATGGCTCACTGAGCTCGACGTCGTCTTCACTGCGTGTCGTCCTCGCCCTGTCCTTCTCCTGGGAGACTTTAACGCCTGGTCTACGGCGTGGGGCTCTCGGGTAACCAATGGCAGGGGGAGATTACTTGAGGACTGGGCCACTACACGTGGACTAGAGCTCCTCAACCGGGGGAATGTTGCCACCTTTTGGCGGTCGGGGGTCAGCTCGGTCGTGGACTTAACGTTCGCGACCCCTGCCCTCGCCCGCCGTATTATGGGCTGGTGCGTGGAGGAGGGTGTGGAGACGCACTCGGACCACCGATACATCCGGTTCGAGGTCGTCCCCCCACCTAACCTTCCACAGCCGGTACCGAATCCCCCGGAACCGCGTTGGGCGCTCAAGAGTTTAGACCGGGAGGCTCTCCTGGAGGCATCCATCGTGCAGGCCTGGATTCCAGCGCCGGACAGACCTGTTGACGTGGATGCCGAGGCAGAGTGGTTCAGGAGAGCCATGTCGCAAATCTGCGATGCGGCGATGCCTAGGGTTACACCCGGCCCGGCCAGGAAGCAGGTGTACTGGTGGTCGTCGGAGATTGCACAGCTGCGTGCAGAATGCGTCTCCGCCCGCCGCCAGTACACCAGGTTTCGCCGGAGGCATCGTCGACCAGACGACGCGGCAGCCCGGGAGGCGGAGCTATATGCGTCCTACAGAGAGGCTAAGGGCACCCTCCAGAAAGCGATCACGCGGGCTAAGACGACAGCACGCGAGGAGCTCCTGGAGACCCTGGAGCGGAACCCATGGGGGCGCCCGTACCTGCAGGTCAGAGGTAAACTCCGACCGAGGGCGCTCCCACTGACCCAGAGTCTCCAGCCGGATCGGCTGGAGGGGGTCTTGGACTCTCTGTTTCCGACGAGCGCGGAGGAGCACATCCCTCCGAGCATGGCTCCGTCTCAGACGCCCAATGCGGATAGCAGCGAAAACGACGTACCCGAAGTCAGAGAGGGTGAGTTAGGAGCGGTGGTGCTTCGGCTCAGTCGCCGGAAAACTACCGCCCCTGGACCCGACGGCATTCCGGGCCGTGTATGGGTCCTGGCCCTCGAGGAACTCGGGCCTCGACTGAGGGGGCTCTTCAGCGCATGCCTCGAAAGGGGCCAGTTTCCCAAGGTGTGGAGGACGGGGAAACTGGTCCTATTCCGGAAAGCGGGGCGGCCGGTGGACTCACCGTCCGGTTACCGGCCGATCGTGCTGCTCGACGAGGTGTGTAAGCTCTTTGAGCGAATTATCGCGGAACGCCTCGTCGAGCATCTCACGCGTGTGGGCCCAGACCTGGCGGATAACCAGTATGGTTTCCGTCGGGGACGGTCCACCGTGAGCGCGATCATGCGCGTGAAGACCCTAGCGGAGGAAGGAGTCTCGCGGGGCGAGGTGGTGTTGGCGGTGTCTCTTGACATCGCCAACGCCTTTAACACCCTACCCTGGAGTTGCGTTAGGGAGGCACTGGTATATCACAAAGTGCCTCTCTACCTCCGTCGTATTGTCGGGGCATATTTATCCGAGAGGGCTATAACTTACCCTAGCTGGCTCGGGCCAGCTCGGCGAGATGTATCGTGTGGTGTTCCACAGGGGTCGGTCCTAGGACCTCTCCTGTGGAACATCGGATACGACTGGGTGTTGCGGGGTGCGTTGCCTGAGGGCGTCAGCGTAACTTGTTACGCCGACGATACCCTCGTCACGGCGCGGGGAGCAACGCACCAGGAGGCAACACTCAAGGTCACGACTGGGGTTGCTGTAGTCGTGGGTCGGATACGGCGGCTGGGACTGGACGTGGCACTGAATAAGTCCGAGGCTCTGTGTTTTCACGGACCTCGGCGCGGGCCACCTCCAGGATCCAGCATAAATGTAGGGAGCGTTAGCATCGGCATCGAGCCTTCCATGAAGTATCTGGGACTCGTACTCGATGGCCGGTGGAACTTCGGACCACATTTCCGAAGTTTGGTCCCCAAAGTGACGGGGGCAGCAGCCGCGCTTTCGCGACTGATGCCTAACTTAAAGGGACCCAACGCTTCCTGCAGGAGACTGTACCTGGGGATCGTGCGGAGTATGGCCGTATACGGGGCTCCCGTATGGGCGGCGAGACTGACGGCCAACAACGCTGCTATATTGCACAGATCGTTGAGGACCTTGGCCGTCAGGACAATAAGAGGGTACCGCACGATCTCTCTAGAGGCTGCATGTCTCCTAGCCGCGACCCCTCCATGGGACCTGGAAGCGAGAGCCCTTGCGTCATTGTTTCAATGGCACAAGGAGGCGCTGGAGCGGGACCACAGGCCTGCGTCTCGAGAAATCGAGGCCCAGCGGTCCCATCTCCGCCAGGATCTCATGGAAACATGGAAGGTGCGACTTGAGCAACCTAAGTGGGGAACCACCACCATCGCGGCGGTGAGACCGATCATGGAGGACTGGCTGCAGAGGCAGCACGGTGGCCTCACGTACCGTGCGACACAGATCATCACCGGGCACGGAAACTTTGGTGGGTATCTGTTTCGCATGCATCGTGAGGTCACACCCGCGTGTCAACACTGCGAGGCTTCCGGCGAAGACACGGCATTCCACACGTTGGTGGAATGCTCAGCGTGGGCAAGTCAGCGCCGGGACCTCGTTGTGGGCCTGGGCGTGGATACTCTCTCACTGGAGACCATGCTACGAGCCATGGTCTCTAGCGAGAGCCAGTGGAACGCGGCCGTTTCCTTCTGCGAGCAGGTTATGCTCGTGAAGGAGACGGCTGGAAGGGCGAGGGAGCGTATCCTCCCCGCTGAGTTCCGAAGTCTGCGGCGAGGGCGCCGCATACGTGATTACGCCCAGGACAATCGACCTCCATGATCGGGGCCTGAGGACGATGGATTAGCAACCCACCGTCCCTACAGAAGCAGGCTAGAAGGGCTGCGTGATGTGGGGCTTCACCCCATGCACGCCTTCACTCACCGACGCGGGATAAAACCCGACCCTAGAGATGCGGGGTAACACCCGACCACCACGCAGTGGCCACTCAAGTGACCAGGGTCCGCCGGGTGCCACTGGGAATTCTTTCAGTATCTACCGGAGGCACTCGGCAATGGACGTAGGTGCGGCCGCAGCCACAAGCCGCGGATTAAAAAAAAAAAAAAAAAAAAAAAAAAAAAAAAAAAAAAAAGTGTAAGTACAAGTTACAGTCAACAACAAAAGTTGATTAGCACAAAAATATTTATTATTCTTTTTTACATCCCAATGCATGTGCCACAGCAATGTACTAGTAATGTTAGAATACCCAAGGACAAAGTTAATATATTTCGTGTTTTGTTTATGATTTTGTGATCGGTTTAACAGCTATAGTGATCAACAGATAAGAATTATTGGTTAAGCTACTTTTGTCGTTGACTATACATGAAGTAGATATCAATAGTCGTTAGGTTAAGACTAAGGCCTTTGTAGTGTTAGACTGAAATTAAAATACTGACACAGTAACATAAATAAATTGGATCAGAACACAGGCTGGGAGGTCAGACAGCAGTCAATTCCAAGATTGCCGAAATACCCAAGCCACGCATAGTAAGTAGATCCCGGACACAGATGTGATCGGGAGTTCGGGACTAACGCACGAATGATGATGATGATAATTAGAAACATCGAGCTTGTCAACATTGATGACACTGATTTTTTTTTACTCAGTACTTTATAATTCCCATAAATACTGCAAAATATTTTGTGGAAATGATGAAAAAATTATGGCAACTCTGTATAGTATGGCGGAGGTTTTGTGTTCCTAGTTTGTGCAACTAAAATATTTAGAAAAATGTTATGAAATCTAATAAGAAATAGTTAATTACTTATGAAACGATAATCCAGCATTCTTCCTATGAATAGTTGAAGTGTTTTTAAACCTTTTTACCACACAATACGGCATATTTATAATATTTTGTTCAACCGTGATCGCACGTGCGTAGGTACACACTCGCTGCTCACAAAGGAGTGCGAGCGAAATGGTATCCCATTGCTATATAGTATCCCTTTTGGCGGCTTCACTCGCTAGTTCTATTCGTTCCGTCTATGTTATTCTTTTAGTCTGAGGTGGAAGCCTACTCTACAATAGGCAAAAATTTGAAAGTTGGGGAGGTGAGTACGTAAATAAGAGTGAATTCTTGTATGGGATCGTAACTATTATTGTGCTATTATCTACCTAATGGTTATATTTATACTGAAATAGGAATGTACTTAAGTAGGTAGGTACTTAATTAAATTTTCCACGATCATATGACGTCACTTAAAACTTACTTATAAGTACGATTATTTCCACTTTGGCGCTCGACATTCCTCGACAGCCATCGGGCACGATCGGAACTACAAATTATACGAGATACATTGCCTTATATTCATAACATCCTATAGGATATTACAGTCTAAAACAGTAACGAAAAACACCTGCTAAAATGTTTTTTTTTACAGCAGACCTAAAGAATAACCTAATTGTGGCTTGATTAAATTTTTACATCACATTCCAAAACACAAAATATGAAATTCGTGTAAGGAAACCTTTTTAAAAGCGCTACATATTTATAACAAGTATTAATTTTTTATTTTATAATGAAACCATACAGTCTAAAATTATTTTCGTTGTCGGAATTAGAGATGTTGATAATAAATCTGTCACTTAACAAATCCAGCTGCTCTTCTTCGGATAAAAATTAGTTTTTGCATTAAATGGCATGATTGTAAACTTTCGTCTATTTGTTACTTCTAGTATTTCTTATACTCGTACTTACTCCATGTGAAAAAACGAATAAAACCGAGACATCCCGACCGACCGAAGTTAAAATAATCGTACAGTAGCTACTATTCACATTCAACTATATATCTGCTTTTTCATTGTAATGCATACACCACTGATAAAATAATACAATCGTCCGTATAAGGCTCCATATGCCCCATCTCATACAAAGAAACGGGGCCATTTTAACCGTAAACCGTAGATATAATACCTATTAGTAAGTATAAAGTATATAAGCAGGTATACTTAGATAAGCGCAGGAATTTATATTCAACTAGCTATCCCGTAATAAGATTTTTGTCAATAAAAGAAAACCTTGAAGTTAAAACCTATTGGCTACACTTTTGACTAGGTATAAGGCGAAACTGACCATTTTGTTAATACATCAGAGGAAAAAGACTATTCTTTTTCCACTGAGGTAGGTACCTAATACCAACCTGCCTACAAGCGGGTTTGTTACATAAAAAAATCAATAAAGGTAAGTACCTCATGTCAATAAAAAAACATGAGTATCTAACCCTATCCGATATTTAACGTGTAACCTGAATTATTTACAACTGCGACGAACATGCGCGGATCCACCGTGGTGGACAGTACTTATGGGCACGGCATGCCCCACCACCTTCATTGAGAAAATCACGTCACATTTTCACGGTATTGAGATAAATTCTAGATTTGGAAATTATCTACTTAGTTTAAAAAAAGTATTGTTACGTACTTTTGTTACGTTGAACTGTTAATCTTGGTCAAAGCGTCATTTATTTTATAAACAATTTCTTTGTAGCAATGCCACAGAATAGGGAATAGTACTTACATACAGAACTTGCACTCCGACGTTAATTAAAGCACAGTCGCAGTCAGGAAAGTACTTTTTTTTTTTTTTTTTTTTTTTTAGTTCCGCGACCAAGGCCGCGGCCGCTCTAACGTCCGTTGCCAGGCGTCTCTGGTTACAAGCAGAACGTATTTCCAGTGGCGCCCGGCGATTTCCAGTGGCGCCCGGCGTTTCCAGTGGCGCCCGGCGTCAGGAAAGTACTAGCATAATTTGACCAATAATTATGACTTTAATACCTCAATATCAACTCTATGGTCAATGCCGTATCACAAACAAGAGACAACCCTTACTGACTTACAACTTCAAGTTGTCGCTGACGTCACGTATTTTTTGCGATTGTTAGGCGAGTGACATAGTCCTGGCAATGCATTATATCGATCACAATTCATAAGCGAGTTCATATTCCGACTCACACTTGGCCGATTTTCGACAAGCCAACCGTCACCGACAACCTTTTTTAAGGTCTGGATCCGCTCAACACTGCGAGGTTTCGGACGACGACACCGCACTCTACACTTTGGTGGAGTGCTCAGCGTGGGCGACTCAGCGCCGGGACCTCGTAGTGGGCCTGGGTGTGGATATCCTCTCGCTGGAAACCATGCTCCTAGCCATGGTCTCCAGCGCGAGTAGGTGGAACGCTGCCGTGTCCTTCTGCGAGCGTACCCTCCCCGCTGAATTCCGTAGTTTGCGGCCAGAACGCCGCAGGCTCATCTATGCCCAGGACCATCGACCTCCATGAGCGGGGCCTGAGGACGGCGGGGTAGCTACCCGCCGTTCTTACAGAAGCAGGCTAGAAGGGTTGCGTGCTGCGGGGCCTTTTCCTCACAGCACGCTACCAGATTCACTCACAGACGCGGGATAAAACCCAAACCCAACGACGCGGGATTTTCATTTCGATCAAACCCCCGAAGAGGCCACACAGGTGGCCAAAGTCCGCCGGGCGCCACTGGAAATGCCTTCAGTGTCACCAGAGACGCCCGCAGCAATGGACATGGGAGCGACCGCGGTCTCGCGGAATTAAAAAAATAAAGGCCTGGATCCGCACCTGGCGACGAATACGTATATGTTTATATAGGTTTATATATATATATTTATTTACAAACGAATTCCAATTAATTGCCATTACTCACAGCAATTTATGAATATCGTCCGTCAACTTTTATAGCATAGCCACGTCCTAAAATGGAATGCTTGTAAATCAAGGATAATGAAAAAGGAAGGCTAAATCGCTAAATCGTTTATAAGCGAGCCATGTTATTATACTACTTATTATACTAGGGAACGCTGGCGCCTTCGTCCGCGTGGTAACGACGTAGGTATTTGCATTATTTTTCATATTGCAGCTTGCAGCGTGATATTTACAAAAGTAATGTTACTCGCTAACAATGTAGCTTTACGTAAGTGAAATAATTTTCCAAATTGTTCCAGTAGTTTCGGTGCCTATTCAATGCAAAAACACAAACAATCCTATCTTGGCGTAGATACGCTGGGACCTTTGGGTCCGAGTGCTCGCAGCCTATTTAAAAATTTATCTAAACTCATGACCGACACTTCTCAAGACCAGAAGGCTGGTTACTATTTGGCACAAAGAATAAGCATTGCCATACAACGTGGCAATGCTGCCAGCCTTCTCGGAACGTTGCCAGTCGGCGACGAGGCGGAGGAATTCTTTGACGCATATTAGAATTTAGATGTAATCTTGGTAGGAATAATTAGAATAGGTAATGTACATATTTAGCATACATAGTCAGGTAGTTTCAATTGTATTATTTTAAATGTATATTGTAATTCTTATTATAAATAAAGACATCCTATTTTTTTTCTTTATAATATTAGTATAGACATACCTCTTCCGCACAAGGTTGCGCACTTTCTTCTTCCACACGAATATGAAGAACACGAAGACGCCAAGGCCGATGTTGGAGATGTCAGTCAAGATCCAGTACCAATTAGAGCCGCCGACTGCGAAGCTGATCAGTTCCACTGTCCAGTTCACACCCATCACCATAAACAGCTTTAAGTAAAGACCGTATCTAAAAGTGAAAAGTTGTAATTTACTTATACTTCTTATACTTAGTATATACCTACTTCAGATAAAAAGAATACTCGGTACTATGATCTTTTACACACACACAAATATCACGCCTATATCCCCGAAGGGGTAGGCAGAGGTGCATTACACACCCACAATTTGCCAGTATTTTTAGTCCCACGTAATATGGGGCAAGCCTATTGCCGACACCGGGCACACATATAGTGGGTTATGCTCAAAATGGCCGAATGAATTTAATAAAAAGTAGCAGCTATATTGTAATTTTGAAAAAAAAATTGAAACCGTTGCCTTGCGATGAAATGTTGATTAAAGGCAATAGATTCTTACGTGTCAACCGCTATGGCACAGCCAGTTAAAGTCCTGGGCGTCTCGGACTATATCTTTTATAACTAACTCGGTATCTATATTCCGATGATTCTCAGATATCACGCCTTATAACTGGTCCGTTAAGGGAAATGTCCGTAGAAGTATTTTAATACGTTTGTAGGCAAATGTTTAAAACATTATAATAAAATTCCTCAGGATTTCAGTTGACATGCCTCTTAATAAGTTTAAAATAGTAGTTAAAAAATGTTTGATGATAAAAGGATGTAGACGAATATCTTAATGATAAAAATGCATGGTCACCCTAATCTTCTGTTGTTGGCCACTCGCCAACAACAGAAGATTAGGGTGAGCTGCTACACACAGTGCCGGCGGCAGCGCCGCCGGCCATGCCGCCGCTAACACTTACAAAGCCGCGGGCTTGCCACACAAAGAAGCCGCCGGCATGGCCGCCGGGCTGTGCCGGCGGGTTGCGGCATTACCACCGGCACTGTGTGTAGCAGCTTTTATAATACAATATAAACTAATTGTAACAATGTAAACAAAACAATATTAAAAAAGAAAATGGATAATCTACCTGAGTTTCTTGCTGGTATCTCAGGAGAACCAACTTACCGAACCAGCGAAAGAATCATTTTCTAATGGTTATTTATGTACTTACTTAATTTAGTATTTTTATAATATTACTTGACAAAATTGTAAAATTTTGACATTCATATGTGCTCTTTATGTGCCCTAAACTGAATAAATGTAATTGATTCTTTGATTCTTGATTTATCCATGCAGAACTCTTCAATGATTCGATCGATTTACACTATGTTACAAAGAGACATTTACCTGATAATTAAAAGAGTAGCGAGTACAGGTAACTAAGTAAGTACCCACCTATATATACACTTAGGCGTTGAGCATAATAGTTTGCAGCTTGCTATAAGGTTTCGGTCCCAGTCTAGTCCTAACGCAGAAACAGATTTTTTTTATCTTTAATAATTTAAGCCTACCGACATTTTATGTTAAATTTTCTGATATTCAGGAATATAAAATACAAAGTAAATACTATGTCGTGTGTTTATTAGCGCAAGCTAAAAGCATTAAGTAGTTCATTTAATTTAACCATAGGTATATAATGTTAATTTTTTTCTAATTGCACGTGACGTGATCACGTGACTCACTTAACAAATCTACGTTTGTAAAGTGAGTCACGTGACTCACTTAACATAAGTAGATTATCATTCTATACACTGAAATAAAATTTTTATTTAATGGCCACACCACCCCTCATTAAAATTGCCGTCATAATTCGTAGAAAATGTCGAAACAAACAACGGGAACTTGTAAATTACTTTTCTTAGGTTGGAACTTTATACGGCTATAAAACCGCGAGTGATGTGTTGTTTATGCTACATTAATAAAAAGTTAGACATTATGTTCTTTGAAATATGAAGTAGGTATCTAAAATTTCATCCACAACCTTAAAGATAGAAAAATGGCGCCCACATCGCGGCAAAATCAGGGCGCTAGCTTACTCGGTAAAAGTTATTTTGCCATAAATAAAAATATAAAGTATTGTGGCGCTACAGAAACGGGGCAACCCCATCAACACCCTTGATGGGGTTGCCCCGTTTCTGTAGCGCCTCAGGGATGTTTGCTGAAGCTCGTGTAGATTGTTTCCACACGACTATGAGAAAGCGGTGCGCCTCCCTGGTGCGCCGGGTGCGGGCCAGCCCCAACATCATCCTGCGCTGCATCGCGAGCAGGCTAGACTGTTTGTATGTGAATCACTGCTGCAAGCTGTCTACCTCAGTGACAGACGTGTAGCGGTGATTCACATGCAGGGAGCTGCTTTATTATTATGCTTTATTTTTATCTATATTTTTATTTTTATTATTTTATTTTCATGTTACATAAGATTAAGCAGATAGCATAATTCTAACATAGATATAAGTAATATTGTTACTAACAAAATGAGTCTTAGTTACTTAAATAAATAAACTAAATTATTATACTATAGACTGTGTCTACGAACGAATTAGCTAGAAGCGATGGAAAGAGACCGGACGGTATGTCGTTGCTACCGTGGAAGAATGGGAAGGCCTTTGGTGTGGGACGCTATATGAGTTGACACCTTAGCACCTTCACACCTACCAAGCACATCCGGATGTTCCAGCGGTCCGGCTGCATCGGCTGAAGGCCTCATATGGCGTAAATATGCTAAACTAGCAGGTGTTTAAATATTTGAGCCGTTTGGGGTTGAGACACTGGGGTCATGGGGTCCGAGTGCTCGCCGCCTTTATAGAGACATTGCTAAACGCTTAATCGATGCTTCTCAGCACCAGAATGCTGGCTATTTTCTGGCCCAAAGAATAAGTATCGCCATCCAACGTGGCAACACAGCCAGCATTCTGGGAACCTTCCCAGTCGGCAATGACGCGGAGGATTTTTGGAGTTTACTCCTTAAGAATCGATTTTCATATATAAGGCGCCCGGTATGAGAAAAATCCGAGGGGTAAAACCTACTAACAATTAACGAAAATCGTGTCACGTTTTTGGTGCGCACCTCTAGTGCGCAACTTTCTAATTTCTTATGGTTAGATACTCGTACTTAAGGAGTAAACTCCAGTCGTGCGTCGGAGCTGACACACACACTTTTTTTTTTAAACGATATTTTGTAATGTAAATATTCTTAGTATATAATTATGTATATTGTAATTCCTATTATAAATTAAAATCATTGTCTACGAACTATTCTCATACCTAAAAGTGCTTACGTCATTACTGTAGGTCAAATACCTTCACTAAAATTCTAATTCCAAAATAACAAGTTAAGACACATGATATCTTAAAATACACACCTTTGCTTATCTTTCTTCAACCTGTCACTGCGTGAGGACTCCGAACTCTTCAAAATGGCGGTCTCTTGTCTGATAGAACGGATACGGTAGGCGGTGATTGTGAAGAATACAACGTTGCACACCACCAATACCAGTACAGGTGTGAAGAAGTACACCAAGTCACTCAGCCAGTCTGGGATTGGTAGATAAAATCATTTGTAGTTTAATCAGTTGCATTTTGTACTATGTATTATATTTAGGGTCTGCCTATAAAATAATTTAAAGGGTTTTGGAGTTTACTCCTTAAGAATCGATTTTCATATATAAGGCGCCCGGTATGAGAAAAATCCGAGGGGTAAAACCTACTAACAAGTAACGAAAATCGTGTCACGTTTTTGGTGCGCACCTCTAGTGCGCAACTTTCTAATTTGTTATGGTTAGATACTCGTACTTAAGGAGTAAACTCCAGTCGTGCGTCGGAGCTGACACACACACTTTATTTTTATTTTTAATAATTATTTTTTAAGGTGGCAGACATTTTGTATTGTATGTATAATATAAGTGTTGTTCGCACGAAAAAAATAGAATAATTTAAAATGGACCTCATCGCTTTCAAATTATTTTAACAGAAACTGCTTTAGCAGTAGGACGACTCTCAATGCTCATCTCTCTCCATTTTATTTCCATCCTAAGGTTGCCTGAAAGAGATTGCTCTTAAGCAATAAAGCCGCCTATTGTACATTATTCTAAATACATGTGTGACATATCTGTCTCTTTTTGTGTACAATAAAGAGTATTTAATCTTTAATCTTAATAAAAAAAACAAAAGTTGCCTTGCAGAAGTGAAATAAATAAACTGTTCTTACCAACAAACCAGCACCTTCTTGTGCCGAAGCCAGGTGTGATGACGGACGGTGGCAGGTCAGCGAACTGCATGGCAGCTGTCAGAGCTGTCAGAAGCAAGGGCACACCCCATGCATAAACTCCGTAGAGAAGAAATCGTTTTTTGTCCCGGCGTTTGGTCGTACCACCTCCACGATATCCACTGCTAAAATTTTAGAGTTTCAATTAGTTTATATTCAATATTCGGGTAGTGTGGATTAATATTCTAAGTTATTTATAGGACCAAATTATAACCTACACCCAAAATAAACCCTCGCATTCGCAGTTACTAATAATACTTAGGTTTAATAAAGAAACTCACATGCAAAAATACACATAGTACGTGGGCCGTAGAACATTGAAAAATATTAATTAACAGCAAGCTCATTTTTCGTAAGTAGCTTTATTTCACCGTGTCCTATTCTAAAAAAAATCTCAAATCAGGTAGCCAACAGAGTTATCCAGTTAAAATATTCGGAACAAAATTGTAAGGTTGCATTAACTCGTATAGAGCTGCAAATTGGTGCAGGTCTTAAGTACACCATTATTTATTAAATATCAAAAGTTCCAATCGATAAGACTTGTGCTAAAAAAGTTATTCAAGGTTAAAGATGAAAATTTACGGTTTTCTGGATTTTAAGACTCGGTGAAATAAAGTTACTTACGAAAAATGAGCTTGCTGTTAATCAATATTTTTCAATGTTCTACGGCTCACGTAATAATAATATAAGTACCAAAAGAAGATAAATTGTCTAACCTAGAAAAAATATAATTATAATTATGTATATTGTAATTCTTATTGTAAATAAATATCAATAACCTAGAAAAATCTATGTAATGAAAACAATAAACCTAGTATTTATTGTGCACGTACAAACTTAGTTTTTCTAGACTTTCACGATTTTGGGTCATATTGAAAAATCGGGACTCCATCGCGTCTGTTTAAATAAAATTCAATAATTAAAGCGTGATAATTTGTAAAGTTTAGTCGTTTCCTGCAAATGAATATACTAAGGTACTAAATACAAATGAAAAAAATGTGAAAAGAGTTGCATAAACAAGCAAACCATCTGCATTGTTTTATTAAAACATCTGCGTAGTTTTTGTGGGCACATTAATTTCATAGATATGACATAAACTCATTAAAACGAGCTTATAAATGGTACACACATTCGCTAACAACCATTTACACGTACGTTTAAGTGCACTTAGCGTTCTTTAGTATCATTAGTCAATCACTTTTGTGATCATTTAGTTAATACTTATAATTCATACTACATATTCTTATAATTCTTTTATCTATGGAAGTAGTTTTTTTATACGTGTTCGTTATACACGCCCTTTTACCAACATTGTTAATTTTAACACACAGTAGCATGGAAGTAATCAGTAGTAATCACATAGCATGCAATGTTTGTTATGAGCCGGTAGGAGTGGTAGGAGAGAGGTGCAGTCGACCTTCTGTTGTAAGTAATCAGTAGTAATCACGTACCGACATAGTACTCGTACTACATACAGTAAATGCAGTATATGTAATTATTTATGCCCTACACTGAACAATACCTTGAAGTGATGAAGAGATAATGTTCAGGTTATGTGTTCTGTTTCAAATGCCTACTTTTTAGGAGAAAAGCCGAAGACAGACGGACGGACTGACATGACGAAACTATAAGGGTTCCCAGACTTGAACTACGTGACCTTAAAAAGAGCCTAATTCTGATTGCCTCTTCAGAAAAGATATTACGCGAACGACATAATTAATTAGAGTAAGCCATCAAGCGAAAGTCGTTTGTTAATTCACCTTGTGGAGCCACATGCTGTCGTGTCCCAGAGTCTTGTATCTTAAAGAACCTATATGAGGCCAAGGCGATTTAATAAAAAAAAGTGTTGTGCATCGACACGAAAAGAAGAAGAAGAATTAACCTTGTTCCAATATAATTAAATAAATATGCTTGGACAATTCACACAACGCCATCTAGTCTCAAACTAAGCCGAGCTTGTAATATGAGTACTAGATAAACTGATACATGATACGATGAATACGTATTTTTTTTTGTAAATACATACATATTATACGTAGGAAACATCCAGACTTCGGTACAAACGTATCTGTCTTCACACAAAGTTTGTCCCGACCGGGAATCGAACCCGGACTCCGGCGTCGAAAGTGGATGCACTACCGACCACGCCACCGAAGCAGCAGTCAATTAACATAGACATATATACCTACCTATATACATAGAATCACGTACTTATCCCCGAAAGGGTCGACAGATGCACTTATAACGTCCACATTTCGCTAACCACATTTGGTTGCTCCGAAGTAATAGAGGGCGAGCCAAATGGCAGTAGCCTTTTCTGGTTATTTTGGATATATTAGGCAAAGCCACGTCCGTATGTCACCAGGTGCACATGCACATGCACATGCAGGCCAGGATGACTTGGGCCCCGTGGATATTGATAGAGCCTCTTAGCACCACAAAGTACAATAATTGGATTTATGCAGAACTATGTAACACCAATTTATGCCATACGTAAGCCAAATGGGTTAGCACGAAGCGATGGAAAGAGACCGGACGGTATGTCTTTGCTACCATGGAAGATGGGAAGGCCTTTGGTGTGGCATGCTACGTGGATTGACACCTTAGCACCTTGCCTTAGCTTGTGCTGAAGGCCTCGAACGGCGTAAATATGCTAACCTAGCAGATGATTACATATTTGAGCCGTTTGGGGGTGTGACACTGAGGTCATAGGGTCCGAGCGCGCGCCGCCTTTATAGAGACATTGCTAAACGCTTAATAGATGCTTCTCAGGACCAGAAGGTTGGCTATTTTCTGGCCCAAAGAATAAGTATCGCCATCCAACGTGGCAACACAGCCAGCATTCTGTATTTTGCAAAGGGTTTAGTACATAATTATATAATATATATTGTAATTTATCGGTGATCTACCTATAATATAATTATAATATAATATAATATAATTGAATGATCAAATAATTCTTTACCTGGCGTAGCACTATAAAATATAGTACCTTCAATACCGTATTCGTAGCGCGTAGCAGTTTCGTAGAACTTATGTAGCTTTGCATACAGATATATAAAATGAAAATGTCTGTGTGTAATTATTTTAAATTAACTGCTTTTAACTAAATGCATATGAAAGTATTTGGTACTTAAATAATAAAACAATTTTTTTGGTCTGTCTGTTTGTTTCAGTTAATTTTTGAGACGGCTGGTCCGACTTTAACTGGACTTTCACTGGAGGAAAGCCGATGTAATAAATAACACGTATAACATAGGCTACTTTTTATCCCAGGACGTGTTCCCACGGGAATCGGAAACCATTTATAAACTTATTCAAACCGCGGGCGTCCGTTAATCTACAATACTCGGAATATTATTATTTCGACGGTAAAAGACATTACCTATTAACATTTACTGTTGGATTTAACGGGATATTTACCTTGTACTTACCTTACCTGGATATTTACCTTGTTGTACGGAGTTTTCTATATTAGTTATCTATTGCATTACTTTACCCTCTACTAATGCTACAAACAAGTCTTAATAAGTATAAAATACTCGTAGTAGTGAAACTATGTTTGATGAAGAAAGGCTATTATAATGTAGACGAATATATTAATGATAAAAATGCATGATCACCCTAATCTTCTGTTGTTAGCCACTCATACAATATAAATTGTAACACAATGTAAACGAAACTATATTAAAAAAGAAAATTAATAATCTTCTCAGGAGAACCAACTTACCGAACCAGCGAAAGAATCATTTTCAAATGGTTATTTATGTACTTAATTTAGTATTTTTATAATTTTTGCTTTACATAAAATTGTAAAATTTTGACATTCATATTATGTGCTTTTTATGTGCCTAAACTGAAGAAACGTAATTGATTCTTTGATTCTTTGACACAGTCAGTCAAAATAACACCAACTAAACCTTGTACGAGGTTGATTTGGAGCGTGATTTCAAAACATTAGATTGATGGTAGTAGACGGTGCTTTTCTCAGCACGAACGATCCGAGCTCGGCTAGGTAATTACTACCCTCGCTGTTGAAATGCTGACATTAAAGGTCGATTCAGACAAACTAGTCAAGCCTCAGTTCCGTTCGACAGTACCAGCATGCGGCACAGTTCAGTATCAGTGCAAAATATTCTTTCATATATTTTCTATATTAAGATGGATGTTTGGTGTAACAAGGATGGATACAGTAAGGAACGAGTATATTAGAGGAAGTTTGAAAGTTGCACCAGTAAATAAAAAAGTGAGCAGCGAACGACTATCATGGTATGGACATGGTGTCCGTTATGTTAGCGAACACAAGAGCTATATCGAGTTGGTTACTATGCCATTACAAAGACAAAATTGTATCACGCGGGCGGAGTCAGCCTAGTACTTTGCCACTGGAAATTCTTCGTAGTGCTAACCAAATAAATTCACTACGAATCCGCGGAGTGTTCGTAGCGTGTCCGCTACAAATTTGTTGCGCGTCTGCTCCGCATTGAGAGCGTTTTTCAACCGCTAGTATATATAATAAGGCCATAAAACATAAACTACACACGTGTGTGTAGTTTATGTTTTACACACATATCACGCCTATACCCCTGAAAATGTAGGCAGAGGTGCATTACACACCCACAATTTGCCAGTAATTTTAGTCCCACGTAATAGGGGCAAGCCTATTGCCGTCACACATATAATGGGATATAATGGTCCATATATATACATATAGAGACATATAATGGGTCCAAAATGGCTGAATGAATTTAATAAAAAGTAGCAACTATACTGTAATTTTGAAAAAAAATTGAAACCCGTTACCTTGCGATGAAATGTTGATGAAAGGCAACAAAATCTTACGTGCAAGCCACTATGGCACAGCCATACATACCATAAATTACCTACCTCACGAATATCAACAATTTATGAGCGTGACGTAATACTCGTACCTTACCCTTTGTGTTATTACATGATCTATGTAAGTATATAGGTATCCATAGCACAGAATAGGGAATAGTACTTACAGACAGAACTTGCACTCCGACGTTAATTAAAGCACATTCTTTTGTTTACAGAGAACATCATTCGAACATTAGGGTTGTCAGGAAAGTACCAGCATAATTTGACAAGACTCAAATCAACTCTATGGTCAATGCCGTGTCACAAACAAGAGACAACTTCAAGTTGTCGTCTTGTCGCTGACGTCACGTATTTTTTGCGATTGTTAGGCGAATGACATAGGCCTGCCCATAGTCAAATACAGTATATGCTATTTACAATGCCTTACCTATTTGTTGAATGTTGGCTTAAACTTCCAATGCTTCGGTTGGTACGCATTAAACATAAACGAAACCGTTATTATTAACATCGAATTATTATCATTAAATAAAACTATATTATAGCTATTGACATGCTTACCACAGATACACACACATCTACATACAAAATATATTTTAATATTTTTTTGGACATTCTCAAACTCTCGTCTAGCCCAAATTAAGCTACTATAAGCTGGTGTTATGGGACCTAGAATACTGATAAACATAATTATATATTTCTAATGCATACATATTATACATCGAAGACACCCAAACTCCGAAACAAACATTTGTGGATCACACAAATTATTTGATTCGACCCGGAATCCTGGGACCTTAGGAACGGCAGTCGAATACTCATATCTAGCACTGCGCCACCGCGGTAGTATTTACGTTAAATAACGTAATAGTTACGTAGTTAATAACGTAATTATGTTGTGGACAAGTATACTTACAAGTGTTGAGTTCAATAAATGAATTTAATATCAAAAATTTCAAACTACATATACATATACATACCATTTAGTTACAAACAACAATCTTATTTTCTCTAACAAATTAAACACTATGTTGCGCTAAGTGCTACTAACTACAAAATGTGCACAGGTAATTGAAAAATACAATAGCGAGATTATTTAATAGTGTAGAAAACAAACTGTTTCTCACAACAAATTACGTCTGAATAGGGATCCCTTTGTTCTGACTATATTTTTGGTCTTATTAAGTACGTAACTTAATTTGGCATGAGTCTGAAGGTTTTTTTGTCACATAAAACGTTAACATAATTATTGTTTCTTGACATACTATATCAGTGAGCATGTACCTATAAAACTAATGTATGTTTTACCCTAATATTGATTGAAGTTAAATGTTTTTTCATATTCGTCTAAGTAATAGGTAATTTAATCAGTGGCATGGCGTAGCGAAGAACTTAGATCAGGGTGTGTATATACGCCCGGCAATGGATATTAGAGCGGCCGCGGCCTTGAGCCGGAATTAAAAAAAAAAGAATGGTGTGTATTTCCACTTGAAATACCTTGTGTGTACCGCCCGCAGCAATGGACATGGGAACGGCCGCGGTGAAGCGGATTTAAAAAAAAAAAATTATTTAAATACGTAAACGTCCTGCGCCTACGTAATAAAAGTATTTTTATTAAATGCAAACACAAAATGAACAAAGGAATATGTAAAATTATGTTACTTAATAATGTTTCAAAACCCTTGCCCAGATAATTATGCGGCGTATAAATATTCTGCCTAACAATATTAAAAAGACCACTATACCTACCTGAGATCCAGGACGAGACTTGGCTTGAAACATATACTTATTAAAAGGTAGGTAGGTATATTAGCCCTTCCCAAAATAGTCAGAACCACAATAAGTTAGGTATAAAATTATACTAAACTATTAAAAACCGGCCAAGTGCGTGTCGGGCAACGCATAGTATACGGTTCCGTAGTCACCTATTATAGGTTCTGTAACTCCTAAACTAACATAGTTTGGTCAGTTATAGTTTTGCTTCAAAGTTCATCTATGGACATATGGACTACAATCATGATTTTTTTCAATTCTTCAAGAGGGGACGGGACGGGACACGCCCTGTTTTTACAAAAAAATGCGCTTTAAAGTTGAATTTCTCACTAGATCAAAAAATTGGCTTTGCAATCTCTCAATGTTTTTAAAAGACCTATCTAATGACACCGTCCCAAACTTCGTGGTGGGCACTATATTAAAAAAAATATTCTGGTTACGTGTAGGAAAAAGAAATATTACAATTTTCTTTTAGCACTTCCTGAATGTAGTAAATACTATCTATGCAAAGTTTTTTTTATATTGTGTTCGCCAAATTGACGCCGACTGGCTGGTGGTAAGTCGTGACGACGTCTAGCGATTGTGGGCCACTCTCACAGCACAAAATACTATAGAGAGTTGCCCCCAACTTGACGACCTACTGATGTGCCTCTTCACGCTTCGCTTAAAGAACCCAGGATTATATGTGGGAGGAAACACGTGCACAGGCAGGTCGTTCCTAGCCATTATCGTTCGACAGAGAAGCGAACGTTTAAAACGGTAGGTTCCCGCGAAAATGCTATCCACTGTGTGGGAGTGGCATCTCTGCCCGGCACGCGTTGTTCGGGATCGGAAGGAAGAGGTTGGGATCAGATTGAAGAGGCTCGTCGTGGCAAATACGGTAGAATGTGGCCAAGGAAGCTATTGTTCGGCGCTGAGCTAGCGGCTCAAGGCTTCCCGTTACCTCCGGACAATCTATTATACGGATAGCGCGTCGCTGCATAGCGTCGAGAGCGGCCAGCAAATACTTCGCGGAGCCGTCCCAGAGATGAGAGCAGTATTCGACGCAGGGTCTAATCTGCGTCTTGTAAAGCAGACACCTCTGGTGCGGTGTAAAGAATCGCTTTACCTTATTCAGTATGCCTAGTTTCCGCGACGCTAGCCCAATACATATTTCAATGTAGTTTTACTATCGAGCTCTCGACGAACGTCTATGCCAAGGATGTCAAGGTTATCCTTCATTGGTAATATTGCATTCTGAAGAGAGAGTAGGGGAAGTTTCATGTTTCTAGCACTCACAGTTTAGGAGGAAAGCCGAGGACAGACGGACAGACATGACGAAATTATAAACGGTCTATTGACACAGCTTCTGAGTATACATATACATTGGGCTACTTAATAGGGTGTAATTAATTGGCAGACACGATCATTTACAGGACCATTTTTACGGTTCCGTACCCAGAGGGTAAAACGGTAACCCTATTACTGAGATTTCGCTGTCTCTCCGTCCGTCCGTCTGTCTCCACGCTGTATGTCATGAACCGTTATAATTAGAAAGTTGAAATTTTCACAGATGATGTATTTCTGTTGCCTCTATAACAACAAATCTAATTTTAACTAAAAAACAGAATATAATAAATATTTAGGAGGGCTCCCCTAGAACAAACGTCATATTTTGACGTTTTGGTACGGAACACTTTGTACGTGAGTCCGACTCACACTTGCCCGGTTTTTATAATATTAAAGTTCCAGATGCACTCCAAGTATCTCAACTATAAACAAATGATAACGTCAACAAATCATACTTACAAGCAAATTACAAAAATATAATTTGGTAAGTAAGTACCTAACCTACTAATTCTTCTACTTATTAAAAACCGCACAAATGACTATAAATAAAAAATAATAATACTACAACATATCAATAGAAAATCTAATTTACTTGAAATAAAAACTTGATATATCTGATTTTCTAATATGAGTTTTATTATATAGGTATTTACAAAGACTTTTCTACATAATGTTGTGGACCACATGGCAAATTTTTGTAATGCTAACATAGAACAGGCTGTTATCACAACATATCGAGCATTTAGGGTAGATATTTATCGAGTGGCATGCACTCATGCTAACAGACAAGAAAACAAATTAAATATAGAGACCTACAACTGGCTGTTGAAACCCCTCAGTGGGTAAGGTGTCGCTGATCTGTAAACGCCGAACAAAAAAAAAGAAATTACATAGGCACATATTTTGAAAACATTTACTTTTTAAACCTATAACTATTTTTGTATTTTTAAACCTATTACTTTAACTGTATTTTATTTTGACTATACTTAATAAAATAAAAACGGAATATAATCTAAAAAAATATCCATCAAAAACCTTAAATAAAATAAAATTATGAGTTATTAATAAATAAAGCAATTAAAATTCCTCCTCTCTCCAGATAAACATTGTGCTGTGCCCGACAGGGTCCATAATTGTAACTTTACCATTTTAACATCTGTACCACATTATGGAAGCAATAAATGTATTGAGTATTGCGTATTTTATATAAATAAACCTTAATGATATACAAGATATAAAAAATAATTGTAAAAATTATCTTACTAAATACGAGATTTTGATACCGAAACTCGATATTTTCTTGGTGGCTGTCATGGTATTGATGAACTTGAGAATTAGGACAGATTGCGACTCTGGGCAGATATTAAACTGATGTCTAATTGGAGAATATGTCCGTTAGTAAAAAAAAGTAAAAGATACTGGAATTCCTTTTACAATCAATATCGCGCATGTGTACTGACGTTGCAGTCTTTCATCGTACCTAGAAACCTCCGCAAAACGAACATGACTTACGGGATTTCCCGACTTAAATTAAACATCTCGTCAAATGAATCGAGAAAGTACCTATAATATGATGGTGTGTATGTGTGTATTAGGTATCTATATGTGTATGTAAAATACTCACAACCTTCACTACATGTTATAAAACAAAGTCCTCCACAGCGTCTGTCTTAATATCTGTTCGCGATAAACTCAAAAACTAGAGCAGCAATTTTCATGTTTCTTTCACTAATGGATGGTTCTCGAGGAAGATTTCAGTATATAATTTGTCACAGACGAAGCCGTAAGCGTCCGCAATTTTTTTGTAAAATCTACCTTTAGAAACTCTTTTGAAGTCCTCAGATTAAAATATTCGGTGGGTAGTAAGTTACCGAAATTACAAAGTTTATGTCACAGATAAAAACACCTACTAGTACCATCCTATAAGAAGGCGTTCTTTTGTAGGCCCAGACCGCGCACGGACAAAGTCGATTTTGAGCGACAGCAGCGCTAAAGTTGCCCAAATCATCCGACGGGCGGGTGAATGACCAAGAGAGACCGCGATTTTGAAAATGTTTTGCGACAAACGTTCCACGTTGAGTTATTGTTATTGAAGTTTAATATTTACAGCATAACAAAAATGTTGAATTATTGGAAATAAACGACTGCCTATTTGTAAAATATTCCAAGAGTAGTTTTCGTTATAAAATGATCCTAATTACTAGATAAATAAATAAGAGTAGTTTGAGACACAATTTTTATGATTTTCTATTTATAATAAACAATCAAGAGCAGGTCCGGACTGACCTTTTTGTATTCTACTTACCTAAAATTCCAACTACGAGTATGTATTTATTTGTAATTTTACTACCAAAGTTTATTCTTATTTCGTAAAATTTTCATTCAATAAAATAATTGCAAATTCAGTAGGAAGTACGGTCGAAATAACCTCACGCCTTTCCTCGCTAGTGTTTATCTCTACGCAAGGAAATGTGCCTATTGCGTAAACTCAAATACTTTTTGCTTACGATCACCTCGCAATCTAAAAAATCTTCTAGGGTTGTACAAAAAATTGTCAATAAATGAAACACAAGTATAAAAATGGTTCATATAATTAAAAGTAAGTAAACAATAACAAAATATGAGTCGCCACCTAAAAAACGTGCTAGGGTTGTACAAAAATTAGTTATAAACAAACATGAAATTTATAAATTATTCATATACTTAATTAAACGAAAGTAAACAATAACAAAATATGAGTTCAAAATTCTAATGTTTTTTCCATTTTAATGATTACTGATCAAATTCTGATTTCTACTAATTTGATGATAAAATTAATTGCTATTGCAAAACCTATCAGAATGAAAATGTTACCAGCTGCCCGATTCACGTAATAAAAACCGTAGCGTAGTGACTTAAAAATGTCACTTCGCACACTTTTTAACCGACTTAAAAAAAGAAGAAGATTCTCAATTCGCTGTATTTTTTTTTCCGATTTTGATGATTCTTTTTTTTATTTGAAAGCTGGTGCATCCCGTGTGGTCACATTTTAATTTCATTAGGATCGGACCTTTGGTTTACACCAGGTAACTCTTCAAAATCGTATAGGAATTGTATAGAAATTGAGCTATTGGAAGATTTATGACAATCCAAGACTAGATAAGTAAGTGCGTTAAAAACAGAAAACCAAAAGGCGATTTCTAAGTTTCTAAGTTAAAACGACTTTTGAACTGGCGTGTTTACGTGAATCGACCGGCTGGGTAGTTAAGTTACCTCAGTCTCTTTCAAAATCATTAGACGTTCTTCTCTTTCAAAACACGTAAAGCTCTTTCTTTCCTCTCTTTCATAGCCTCTATGACATTGGGCGGGTCACGAATAGGCATGCTTCGTGACTGCCGAGGATCAACTAATTCTGGAAGGAGGCAATCGTAATAAAATCTAACTAATTTCATCTCCATTTTCTCCTTCCAAAATTTGTCGTCCTTTTCTATAATATAAACTTTCATAGGTACAGTAGCACCAAACCAGATGCCAAGCATGCAAACGTTTCTTTTAGTTATATGTAGCTGTCCCTGAATTTGGAAATACCAGTAATGATTTTTATTTATGACATAAGTCTTGGAAGCCTTGTCCTTAACCCAAAAGGTATGTTTGGCCATTGCTTCATCAAGAGTCATGCCAGCTAAAGAATGTGGGCACTTAATTTCAATTAAACCGTTTGCATAAATGCCATCTGGTGTAGTACCAAGAAATTCATATTGATCGTCGACGAACAAACCGCAACCTTGTATACTAATATTCTCTTGAATTTCTAACTGTCTAATTGCAGTTTCTTCGTTTTCGATACCGTACCGTACAGCAGGCAAACTGGAGATATTACTACCATAAACGATTTTACAAACAAAAGCAGCACAACTTGTGCTCTCTCGTTTTTTACAAACTTCCCCGAACGATGATGAGGTTAGTAATTTTCTCCTTGTACTCATCCACTCAGCACTACTTCTTTGCAAATGGGTCGACCTTTCAAGCTCCTCTCTTTCAGCACAAGACAACTTTAAATCAACTAAAAAAGATGACTTGGCTTTCTCATATAATTCTGGACTCAGATCAGGTTTTTCGCAGTTTGGTCCATAGTGAGCGTCTTTCGATACAGCGCTGTGGCTTTTTTTCAATCCTAATTTAGGTTTAGCAATTAAACGGTTTCTACGATTACTATTTTCCACTTTCGCGATCAAAGGATTAGGACTAGATTTATTATGTCTGTCTATTTAATATGACTTCATGAGTTTTACTATGAATAGATCCCGTATTAAAAGACACAACAGCAGCTGCGCATCGGCCCGCATAAGAACCACGGGAAGAATAATTTACACGCTTACCCCCAACTAATTTGGCAATTACTCCGTTAAAACTTTCAACTATATTACTTGTGCAATTATGAATTAAACTTCTAGAATGATATGACAGTCTTTTACTTAAAATTTCTACCGCGTCCATTAATCCGCATCCAACAATTGCTGGAAGTAACCCAACAGGTTCTATTCGACGAGTGTCAGGTCTACAAAAATACTCCTTGCAATGTTGGTGATTACCAAATACGTGTTGTGGACCATTTAGGATATCTTCACTAAGATTTTTTATTTTTTCTTCGAGTGACTGATTTTGATCCCCCCAATATTTAATCGCGCATTTTACACCCGTTCTTAAACGCAAATACCTTTCTTTTAGGAATTTCCGCAATTCGCAAGGATACTTAGTGTCTTTCGACAATTTCTCCAAGCTATTGCAGTAGTTTCGTAAAAGATGATTTTTGCATTCAATTTTCTCTACTATTAAATTATCGTACGGACGCGAATCTAATATTTTTTTATAAGTACTGGAATCGCCGTCTGCTACAAATTTATTATAAATTACACCGTGATCAACAAAGGAACGTTTAAACCCCTCAACTATAATGGTCGATTCCATCCCGGTAGATGATCCTGAATAATTCTTGAAACAATGGTGTTCCGGGGGCTGACTGTTGTTCTTTGCGGCTCGTGCACAGACTACGCAGTATTTATTTTTAACTCCAAAAAACAATACTTTATTAGTTTTAATGCCAATTATCGCAGCTGCGCCGGATAAGGCGGAAAAATTCTTACCATAAGATCTCTTGCTCCAACAACCGTCAACAGCAACAGATATTAATGGTGTACCATTTTTATCAACACTACCTATAGACACTGCGTACTCCGCTTCTTCCTTGACAGCTTCTGCCATGGAATGTGCTGCTGTCTTTTCCCACCAATCGCAAACCGTATTATTAATTTCATTGTACAATGAAGGTGACATGATTGGTAGGGCTACTGCGGCACTTAATGTTTTTAACTGAGAGTAGCTCCCACCAGATGATATGATACCAGACACAATTTGATGATTCACTTCCATGCTATCTTCTTTCTTTTCAACCAAACACACAGTAAATTTCATATTACACATACTACATTTTATGATGAGTTTTGAGTCCAGACCAACTTTTACTTCACCTATTATACTGAGGTAACTTAACTTACAATCCATTGGACCGTGGTCCCCTATGGCCTGAAGAGCTTTAAAAAAAAAAGAAATATCCACTACTCTACGCCCAACTTCCACTTCATCCACCTTTCCCTCTTGACGGTTGTCAATAACTAGTTCCTGTAAAGAAAGATAATGGCTTGATTTTTTTTATAAAAAATAATTCAAAACTCCCTTAGAATACATCTTTGAAACACATAACACTAGATCAAAATCTTAAACGTTTTTATCAGTCTTCGTCAATTATGAAAATGAATAAATAAACATAATAAAAAACTGGTTGCTTGTAAAGTCGGTTTAGGACGATAATTTTACCGGATAATGTCATAATATTATTCTCCATCGCTTGTACTGCGCTCTCGCTTGACCCTAGCGTGACATAATGTGACACTTTTTTGTGCGTGTTGCCGGTGTTCATCGATTTATAAGACGTTATCACGTCATAAATTTAATAAATCCGACTATATGCATAAAAACTCAAAAGGTAAAAAGAAAACAAGTCTACGGTCTTGAATTATGTTACATTAAAATAAATAAGAACACTATTGTAATAAATCGAATTCAACAGTTGAGACCCATTGAAATCCTCACAGGCTCGAAGATATTCCTGACTAGCTAAATATTTCTTTAGAAATAGGCCCCGACTGCTAAATACGCTATATTACAATGGTGTTGTTATTTATTTTTATTAAATATTTTTATTACACATTTTCATTTTTTAATCTGTCGGGTTTTAACATTTTTATTGTTTATTTATTTATATTCATAACTGACCAAGACAAATTATAAAAGTGCAAAAGAATTCATACAATATTATGTTCGTGATGAACAGAAATTATAAATTTCCTTTACGCTATACGTATTGGTTTTTTATGGCGTCACTTATTCTATGTCACTCGGGTTTAGAAGACAATTCTAATGATACTAAAAACATTAAAATCGGTTCAATAATTTTGAACTTATCGTGCCACAAAGATATATTACTTAGTATACATACATACATACGTACACCAGTCGCGTAAAAGATAATATTTTACAAAAAATTCTTGATTTTGGTAAAATACGAGATTTGAACGTGAATTTTCTTTTGAGAAAGTAATTGAGAAGTATGTGTTTGTCTCACAATGAAAATAATAAATATTGCAAAAAAAAAACTGTAGGTACTGAGATTTTGTCTTCGCCCATCACTAACTAGTTTGTTTATTTATGTAACAAGTCTACAAGAATTACGTATAACAACTTACCTCTATACAGCGCGTAGCAGTGTTGCTCGGAGTCTCAGCCTGAAGGTTTTCTTCATTTTCAGTACTGGAAATATTATTCATCAATATCCACTTTTTATTTATTTTGTAATTTTTGTACAACCCTACGCCAGGCACGGCGCGCCTCTTTGGCGGTAGGTATGTCGACAAAGCCGCGCGCGCGCCTGTGCAATTTCTGATAGGAAACATACCTACTTCCACTTCCACATATTTAGACATGATGAACATGAAAACTAATAATACTGTAACTAATAATAGTGTAAGCAAACTCATTGCTTTGAAATACATAAATATATGAAAACTAATGCTATATTATGTAATAAAATTTATTATTATGAAAATTGTTCCTATAGAAATTGACTTTATTACTTATATAGATATTGAAATTACGTAATTATTACCTACTGGACATTGTAATTTTTCTTCTTAGACTGACATACCTAATTGTGTACCTATCTAATTACATGTCAAATCAATATTTACATGCTGTTGTAGGTATATGTCTGAATCAGGCGATCTAAATCATTGTACCTATTTGCTTTGTAATGTACCTACCCTGTTCAAAATGCAAATAGATTATATTATTATTACTACTAAGACATGATAAGCATACACACAAATAAAAGTTATAAAACTAGGATTTTTACTTGACACTAACACAAATCTAGTAATTTTTTTCTAGGTATTTAGGACAAGACGTAGTCAAGTAAGCAGGTAAATAAATAAGTAGGGAGGAACTTACATTTTATTCCGAGATCTTTTGGCTTTCACGTTTTTATAATGCGTACTAAATTTTCTTTTCGCTGGCATGGCACTCAGCAAATTATCCTGCGAAAAGAGACCCTCGATTACCAATTACGTTTATGATACCTATTGCCTTTATCATGTTGAAAAATCTATGTATGTCGTGCAGAGAACTATATACCCCGCCAGTTCATATCTCGAGAAAATAAGGTGGGCAGGGCTTTGATTGTTTCAAGCCTGAATTGATACCTACTTTACAAGGTTCATAAAATGACCTACGCAACAAAGTAAATAATTTTGTATTTCTTACGATTTATATCTAGTTCCATCATGGTTTTCTTTCAGACTTTTATTATATCGGTACTTTCTACTTACTGAAAGTAAATTAGTTATAAAAATATTGTACTTACAGTTTTTCACAAAAAAACACAAATTCACAACACGTAATTTTGCTATAGCATCCGACACGCGTGGAGTCACTTTGAAATTCTATGGCGCACTGGCGATTAGTAGCGACAACCGTGCTATCGGGACACGCTTGAATTTCCATACATTTTTCTATGGAGAATTTACGTAAAACATATCTAGATTTTAGGGCTTTAAAAGGGGAAGTTTTTGTTTGTAAAGGTACAAAAAAAAGTACCACGTTATATTTATTGGTTTTTTCAGTGTTCAAAAAGTGTTTCTTTTTATCAATTTGTGTTGATTTATTGGGTTAAATCTGAAAAATACGAAGGCACGTTTTCGCATTTTTTCTCAATTTTGTGCGTTTGTTGACGTTTATTATATAACAACTACAGGGTTTTAAGAGTTAAAATTAGCACTAACATAATTTTTGGTCTTTCATTTTAATATATACAAATTATCGTTGTTATTAATCATATGTAAATAGGTTAAATATGAACAATCGTAACACTCTTTTCGGTGATTTTCACGATCTGGGCCCTTAGGATGATAATTGCCTAGAGACTGTTATTTACGTAAAATTCACCAAAGGATGTAGAGTAGATTATCTCTCTTTCGACACTGGGGTGCCTGCGTAATAGGACTCTGTTTCGATAGTTATCATGAATGTAATAGAAAACAATTATGTTCGTTTTGTAGAAAAAAAATATAAATATAGTTACCTGAACGTCCTCCAGATATCGAAGCACATGACGTTGAGCCAAAAGAAGCTAGTTTGGAATGCGTAGTAAACGATGAACGCTGAAATAATATAAACAGACGTAAAATATCACAACAAATCAATCGTGAGGAGAACAACCATGAGAGATAAAGAGAAAAATAACAATCCGAGATGGTTAAGTACGCAAATCGTAAATAAATCATTGATGGACAAATGTGGCAGAAATTAGGTCAATTTTTATATTTATAAGTCATCAGTCATAGCCATTACTCATTAGTGTTGATTGACAAAAGTTAATTGACCCCAATTAGACGTATTTAATAACCATAGCGGCTGGCACGTAAGATTTTGTTGCCTTTCATCAACATTTCATCTCAAGGCAACGGGTTTCAAATTGTCTTCCAAATTACAATATAGCTGCTACTTTTATTAAATTCATTCGGCCGTATTGGACATAACCCATTATAAATGTGCCCGGTGACGACAATAGGCTTGCCCCCTATTACGTGGGACTAAACATACTGGCAAATTGTGGGTGTGTAATGCACCTCTGCCTACCCCTTCGGGGATATAGGCGTGATATGTGTGTGTGTACACGTGAATCTGTTTTAACAGTTTTTTTTTTATTGGGTAAAGAACCCAGGATTATATGTGAGAGGAAACACGTGCACAGGCAGGGCGTTCCAGGCCACTATCGTTCGGCAGAGAAACGAACGTTTAAAACGTTCGGTTCTCGCGAACATGCTATCCACTGTGTGGGAGTGGCATTTCTGCCCGGCACGCGTTGTTAGGGATCGGAAGGAAGAGGGTGGGATCAGATTGAAGAGCTCTTCAGAACACTTTAATAAATAGAAAAGGCATAAACATTATGTAAGTCTTAGGTACGTCTATTAGTCTTAAGCATGGACCATGGTCTCTATGGTCTTAGGTATATACTTAAAAAAGTAAATTTTCAACTGTGCGTATGTCTGTTTGGTTCGCTTAAACGGAACTTTTACTGACAGATAGGTAGCTGAAGTTGTAATAAGTAACTTAGGCTACTTTACATCCCGGGAATGTGTTCCCGTGGTAAAAAGAAACCCATTACAAGCGGGCAAATGGGCATCAGGCATTATCATATTTTAATTATTTTATTTAAAAATACAACGTGCTATTGTTAGCTATTTCTTTTAACTAGGTACCACATTATTATTAATATATGTTGATCACGAATGTTTAAAACAGCTGCAAGTCGTACCCTACCTTTCTCTAAATATTTTCACTAAATTGAATTGTTTGTTTAAAATGAGCTAGTTTAAAATACATACGCAACTAACACAAATCATAGTAGTTAATTATATTTTAACGATATTGTACCTACTAGCACAGAATAGGGACAGTACTTAGGTACCTACTACTAGATTATAAGGTAAACGTCCCAATAACCGTTAATTTTTGAACTTCGCTGACTTCAGTGGACTGTTTTAATGAATTTTAATGAAGTTACAAAAACAAGATTTATATGACTGGATAGGTAATGTAATTTGTTTTATTTTTGGTTAATATACAGATGAATACATAGTAATTCGCAATAATCAGAAAAGGAGGTCATTGTACCAGTACCCGGTAGAGATGTACCAGTAACTGTTAAGTTGTCCCAAAATCTGTAATTTTTAATTACGAATTTGAACTCTATTTCGAGGTATTAAGGTTCACATAAATATCACATTACATTTCTGTGTTTACAACAATGTTACTTAATGGGTATTATTTTTAAAGTTTTTTTATTACATTATTATCGATACGGTGCCAGCGGCCTAGCTTATGTAGAGCCACAGAATAGGGAATTGGTAGAGCTTCCTTTTTTCCGATGCACACGAAAACCGTGCTTATAGGGATAAAAACGTAGCCTTATACCTGCCCCTACCATGACCTGCTTTACACACTCATTTGTTGTACACACACACAGCTACACACAGTCTTTTTACTCTACTTATCGTGATCACTCACACAAATGCAAAGTTCAGTTTAGGCCTCGCGTACTATACCTACCTACAGAAACAAATTTATGTATGATACATCCAGACTTCTGAGGCCCTACTCAGACTCACCTTGGACCTTGGGTGGGGTGATATAGGAGGTACCTACTGACTAGCACTGATTGCCGAACACGATTTTTATAAACTTTAAACCTACCGCATTTCATAATCAATATTATATTATTACGTAGATATCAGACTACAACTAGTGCAATTTGGTCAAAACGTCGCGGGTAAAGAAAGGTATGTAGGTATACTTATAGATAATATTTTATTTTATTTTATTTGGGGAGCTTAAATATAAATATGTTAGGACAATTCACACAACGCCATCTAGTCTCAAACTAAGCAGAGCTTCTTTTTTTTTTTTTAATTCCGCGGCCCAAGGCCGCGGCCGCTCTAACGTCCGTTGCCGGGCGTCTCTGGTTACTAGCAGAGGGTATATCCAGTGGCGCCCGGCGGACTTTGACCACCTCTGTGGTCTCTGCGGGTGTTTGGTCGGGACGAGAATCCCGCGTCATTGGGGTCGGGTTTTATCCCGCGTCAGTGAGTGAATCTGGTTGCGTGCTATGGGGCAAAGGCCCCGCAGCACGCAACCCTTCTAGCCTGCTTCTGTAAGGACGGTGGGTGGCGATCCCGCCGTCCTCAGGCCCCGATCATGGAGGACGATAGTCTTGGGCGTAGTCGCGTAGTCTGGGGCGGCCTGGCCGCCGACTACGGAACTCGGCGGGGAGGGTACGCTCCCTCTCCCTCCCGGCCGCCTCCTTCGCGAGCATGACTTGCTCGCAGAAGGACATGGCCGCGTTCCACCTACTCCCGCTGGATACCATGGCTTGAAGCATGGTCCCCAGCGAGAGGGTATCCACGCCCAGACCCACTACGAGGTCCCGGCGCTGACTCGCCCACGCTGAGCACTCCACCAACGTGTGGAGTGCGGTGTCGTCGTCGGCATACCTCACGATGCATGCGGAACAGATAGCTACCGAAGCATCCATGCCCGGCAACGATCTGCG
The DNA here is from genome assembly GCA_963556515.1 of Nudaria mundana. Classification (NCBI taxonomy): domain Eukaryota; kingdom Metazoa; phylum Arthropoda; class Insecta; order Lepidoptera; family Erebidae; genus Nudaria; species Nudaria mundana. The sequence goes on from OY748296.1 coordinate 7,228,666, forward strand.
TCGCACGGTACGTGAGGTCACCATGCTGCCTCTGCAGCCAATCGTCCATGATCGGTCTCACCGCCGCGATGAAGATGGCACCCCCCCTGGGTTGCTCAAGTCGCACCCTCCATGACTCCATGAGATCCTGGCGGAGTTGGGACCGCTAAACTAAGCAGAGCTTGTGATATGAGTACTACTGATATAAATACTTAAATACATTTTTTTTGTAAATACATACATATTATACATAGGAAACACCCAGAAATCGGTACAAACGTATCTATAAAGTTAATACTATCAGGCGTTACTTTTCGGAAGTCCATAGTTAAATTAAATAAATCTAACTACTTTGCAATATTCCGCCACGTGCAAATTACCATTATTATTTATAAACTTTGTAGGTAAATATCTAGGTCATGTTTCGTGTGAAGAGTAAATAGACGACTTTACATGGGATATACAAAAAAAGTTATGAATGTGGGCGAATATATCTTTCTATATTAATTCTGAGCTATATTTATTGATAGGTAATATTAATTTAGCGCATCACCTCATATTGTATTGAGGGCCTTAATCAATGACCTTAATCAATTATCTCGGTCACATAATATTGCTCTATTAACCTCTGTAGTTCCACAGAATATATAGTAGTACAAGTAGGTACCTAGTTATAGTTCATTGCCGTGCCGCGCCCGCGCCGTAGAGACGTAGAAGGTCGGACAATTCTAGTAACCCGCCCGGATCCGCTCACTGTTGCTATGTGTTTCTACTTGTTTACAAAATATGTTTAGCTTTTCTTTGTGAAAAATTTTGCTCGTTCCTAATTTCCACGGAATCAGATTACGAGGGTAAACAGTAGCTATGATTATTCTGATGTATGAGCTACATGACTTACTGTACAGTTTCAATACAATCCGTGTCTAGATTTCGCGTAGAAGAGTAACAAGCAAACCATACAAACTTCCCAAATATTCTTTGTGTTTGACCGAAACGCCGAAACACCATTATGTTATTTGGTCACGTACCATCGCCTGTTGGTACAGTTTTGTAAATACACTCAGAGGTTTCCATGAAGTAGAGATATTTACAAATCGTCTACAGTATTTGTTACGAAACAAACACGACTTTCTTCTTCTTCTTTTTTAAAAACGTGGCTCCATCGGTGTTCATCGATGATTTCGCCAATGTCAAGGTAATGCTTGATATTTCCCGCACAGAAGAACTAGTTACTCTGAACTAGTTCGCGGTGTGGGACAAGCAAACGTTGTTCGGTATTGCAATTTAGCGTTTGGGCCTGGATTTTTGCCCAGCGCCAGAGGTAACCTAAAAGGCAACCAGCCACGCGCTCTGCAAAAATCCAAGTCCAACCACGACCTTGTCGTTGCAAGTGCACATTGGCAGTTAAATGGGTGGATAAATCAATTATTTGTAGAAACAATATTGCTGTCTCTATGGCTCTAAGCACTTTTTATGTCTAGATCTGCAGCCATTCTGTAGGAACTTGCACTGTGCCTCCTCTAACGATCACTGAAAGCAATATACATTTCGAAATAATGAAGCGAAATCTATTAGAATTATAGTAAGGCTTTTGGCCAAAATTGTTATCACTAGAGAACTTTAATAAGAATAATATGGTAAGATATTCGACGCGGACTAGAGTACTATGATTTATAAACCGTAATCTCAGGCTACGATAGATCCTAGCCTGAGATTATTGTTTTTAAATCATATAATATTTTAAGGCATCAAATGAAATATGTTCTTGAAAATTAAATTAGGGTACATTACTGCATACCTAGCAGGTATGTACCTAGGTACCTATATACATTTATGACAGTCACATTCAATCGTCCTGAAAGCCTTTTGTTCCAGTTATTATGATGATAATAAACATTTTCATGTTATTAATTATACATACTGCACCGAAACATATTTAAATGAAACAAGTTTTGCATAGTCATTTATATTGAAATTTTAATTTAGTATAATGGAGGAGAATTTCTGACTATGATATGCCGGTCATGATGTCCTTATTCATTGCTCGTGTTCTAGTGGTACCCGACAATGTTAACACATTGCAACATCGAGTCATGCCGGTTTTATGATAGGCGACCATTTCTTAAGACATTGAGACCCCTCTGTGCCTCGAGCACAGAGCACGTTAAGCCGTCGGTCCCGGTTGTCATACAAACATCTATGGCAGTCGTTAGGGGTAGTTGGAGCCCTAAATCAAAAATCCGAGCGGTCTAACTACCGAACTTCGATATCGCCCCTGGGTTGTGGAGGTCAGATGGCAGTCGCTTCATGGAAAATGTCGAATATCAGCCGAATAGCAGTTAGACTGGAAAGCCGACCCCAACCACGTTGGGAAAAAGGCTCGGTGGATGATGATGACCTACCTACTTTAATCATGTCCTTGTCCCCGAAGAAACATACTGGGGTTCATCACTCCCACATTTTGACAGTTCCTTTCGATGTCAGCAATGTACAAACGGCTATCTACAAAATCACAAGTTTTCAAGAGAACATCAAATGTTTGGTAACTTTTACAAGAACAATATTAGTTTCTGAAAATTTCCAGAACTTCTGCAAAAAAGGTACTTAAATTATCTATTATAGCATAACATCATTTTAGTGAAAATAATCTATCAAACTTATATTTTATTTTCGTTTTATTTTTATTTTTGTAGATGCTTACTCTACCTCTATAAGTGGTAGCCATACATTTAGCCTCATGGGCTCTCCTACGTATTATCTACTGATATACATCACAAAATTATCAACTCTAAAGCTTAAAACACACTGGTCCGTCACATACGACGTATGCCACGTGACGTGGGAAACAGCGACACACTGGTCCTACGTTTTACGACATCAGACGTTTACATTATCTACGCGCTATGACACTTTAAACATGTGTGACAGTGTCGTACGCGTGGGATAGCATGGGGACACGCGAATCTGGTGCGGTGGGCCGAAAGACAGCGTGGTGAATGACCAGTGTATTCGTTACAAAACAAATTGCATAGGCCAGATCCTGTTCAGATGTCATAATGCGTGGTGTACAGTCAGCGTCTAATAGTTAGTTACAGTCAAGGTACTCTAATCTATAGGCGCAACCAAATAGTCAATGATATCGGTACAAACAAAGTTTCCTTATTGTTGACAACAATGTAGTCGCTCCAAAGGGCAAGACGTTTAAAGTGTCACATAGATAGGTTCAGTCAAAGTGTTTAAAAATATCGTAACATGCTAAATGAGACATCAAATGCGCACGCATACTTGTCTCTTTCATTTCGAACATGACGTCGTAGACTGGTTTTTGTTTAAAACAGTTGTAAATAAAGGATCATAGCATGTATTGTTATAGAAGTAAACCATAAACCAACCAACTAAAACTTAAACGGTTTCCCTAGATAAAAACCTCTTTAGACAATATAGTCTAGTATTTATTGCATGTTTATTTTATTTATTAGTCATATAAGTCATATCAATGTCAAGGGCAATAAAACCAACTAGAAATAATATGTTTGAGAGAGGAAGGTGTCTCCATAACAGATATTTCAAATGAACTGGGAATATCCGTAAGTTTCACATTAGAATTAGATTAGTTACCTATCTTACTAATTTTTATTCATACATAACTGACATATTTTGTTTTTTTAATTTAGAGAAACACAGTATACCGTTGGATAGAGAGATGGCAAAATGAAGGTGCTTTGCGAAACCATGTTTCGTTTGATCGTCCACGTCAAACAAATACAGATGAAGACAGAAACATAGTGCAGCGAGCTGAGTTAGCAATCGATTTATAAACTCCAGGAGTATGTCGGTGGAATTTGGCATATCACAGAGCACTATAAGACGACGCCTGCGGGAACATGGGTTACGCCATCGTATTCCTGCTAAAAAACCTATATTAACACCGAGGCATAAAGCGCAGCGTTTACAGTTAGCACGAAATTTTTTAAATTTTAATTTTGATAATGTGATCTTTGTAGATAAAATTTTTTTTGTTCTTCTGCCCAGAGACGCGTATCTCTATACCGGACATTGAACACTAGATATGATAAAAGAAATGTCCTCCCTAATAATCGCAGTGGTCAAATCACCTTAGGATTTTGGGGATGGATGACTCAAAGCGGACCAGGAGAGCTAGTGGAGGTTGGAGGAAGAATGAATGGCACTTTATACAAAGACATCCTCGAAAACGTTTTGCTTCCTACAGCCAGGATTTTTTTCCCCATGAAGCTATTTAGTTTGTCCAAGATAACAGTTCCGTACACAACTCCAGAGTTGTTCAAAATTACTTGGAAGGTAGCAGGGACCTGGAGTTAATTCCGATGCCGCCTCATAGTCCCGACCTAAACCCAATTGAAAATTTGTGGGGTAAAATGGTTCAGGTATGAGATGGTACACGAGCACGAACCACTTCAAATTTAAGGACTCACGTTAACGAAATATGGGAGTCTATAAGAGGGGACAATTTTTGTTACAATGCTGTACAATCGATGAGAAGACGTCTTTCCGACGTAATTCTTGCAGATAGAGGCTAGGCTACACACGATTTTAATTACTTATTTTGCAGTAAAACTGCACTAACCGACTTTAAAGAACGTAAATGTACTTTTAACTACAATAAAAAGAGTTTTGCGTTTTCGCTCAATGTTGACGCTCAAGATATTTGTCCAATGTCTATATTAGTGCCTCTGCATTGAACGACAGACGTAACATTGGTACTTTTATAACTATAAACAAAAACCAGTCTACGACGTTCGAAATGAAAGAGACAAGTATGCGTGCGCATTTAATGTCTCATTTAGCATGTTACGATATTTTTAAACACTTTGACTGAACCTATCTATGTGACACTTTAAACGTCTCGCCCTTTGGAGCGACTACATTGTTGTCAACAATAAGGAAACTTTGTTTGTACCGATATCATTGACTATTTGGTTGCGCCTATAGATTAGAGTACCTTGACTGTAACTAACATTAGACGCTGACTGTACGTCGCATGTAAAGGATGAGTTTGTCCGTCCCTTTAGGATCCAACGTCCAGTTCAGAAGATTACATACCTATTAATTTTAAACACGCATCGTCACGGAAGCTACTAAATTCTTGTATTGATGGTTGGTGTCCTCCAAATGGCTTTAATTGCTACTTTATGGCACGTTGTTAGATTATTAATCGAATTTTAACACGTGACATCTCATATACCAAACCAGTATGATCAGTATCTAATAAAAAATAGGCATAATAGTAGGTACATTAGGTAATTTGAAATACTTAGCTAACTCAGTCGCTATGTCGTCTATTGATATCTTCTTTGTTGATCTACTCGTATTATATTTACATTTAATTAACTAATACCATTTACATGAATACTGTCTCTTTTTGTCCTTGATATTAAATTGCTATAACGTTTGTTTTATATCTGCGATGTTAGGTAACTAATTTGCTTTATGGATGCTATTAACCAAAATTAGAGGGAGTGTTAAACGTATTTTGTTTCACGTCATAGTTGCTAAGGGTAATGTTGTTATAGTTTCAATTTTCAGCTTCGTAATTAGCGTATCATTTTTGGCAATTTATAATTGTCAAAAATTACAGAGGCGGGCCCTACCCACCCCTAATGGACTAGGAGCCCATCGAGAATATTAAAAATGCTAAAGTAAATGATCTTGTCTGCCAAATAATTACACGCCAATAACTACCCAATGTATTATTACTTATATATACAGTGAGAATGCTCTGACATTGTAGTAACCGTTGCTCAGTGGTCAGAGCATTCCCCCTGTAAGGGAAAGGCCGTGGTTTCGAGTCCAGCCGATGACAATTCATTTTTTGTTATTTATTAATTATTTGAAATAATTTCTATCTTTATATTTAAGAATAGCTACCCAATGTACGTAAGTAAGTACTTAGCTACACATACGCTATGTCGCAAGACCGTTAATCGACACTAAATCTACCTACTTATTGGAAATTTTGCGCAAATAATAGTCGCTTATGTAAATACGGACCGTAATAAAAGAATCTAAGTAAGAAAAATCCCATTTCTAGCACTATTTAGGTATTCCTAAAGGAATCTCTTCCAGCAAACTTAGGAAAAATATTTCTATTCATCTAAAAATAGTTGCACGTTACATAAAACAATATCTTTTTGTTTTGTTTTTCCCTGTCACAGTCATCCAACTATAAATAGTTGAATTATGTACGGCTACTATGGTGGATTTCCCAAGTGGAAAAAGTTCATTACTTTTATTTTATTACTATGATAATTTTAGGTAGGCTTATCGTATTTATATATAATGTACAATCAGTATTCTACATAATGATATATTTGATTTTGACAAAAATGAAGTTTACCCAGTGGTAAAATACTTTGGACCACAGAGGTATATTTATAAGGCAATCATATTAATCAAATCCCTGACCTAAGATCATGGCGGTGTCGACGTATTTCGATAGACAGCGACGTATTCAACCCGAGGTATTCGTAAATTGTTAATTTACGAAAATTAAAAAAAAATTTACAATCCTGCGATATCATTGGTCGAATATGTGGATCGACTGCGTCGACCGTTCCGAGGCCTTTGTGTTTTAACAAAGTCTCCTTCACCTTCCAACAGTAAGAAATGACTTGGGTCTGAGTGTCTAATACCAGTTTCGTTCGTTAATTTACTCGAAATTCCCATATATTTCTCGTACGTGTATATTTCACACCAGTGCCCCTTGCGGTAACGTCAGGGAACTGTGCGAAATGTATGGAGGAATACAAAAACTTTCGAAATTTCGAGTAAATTAACGAAAGGACCAGTTCCTTTCGTTAATTTACACGAAATTTCTACTAGACACACTGGGGTCGTAGTCGCCGTTCACAATATCATATAATGTGTTCTTTTAAATATGGTGCGTACTACAGATATTATCCATTTATTTTAATAATACAAAATCGTGTTGGTTAAGAGATTAATGGCTCGAGAAAGGCTGAACCGATTCCGCTAATTCTTTTTTTGTTGTGTTCGTTATTATCAGCTAGAACTTTCTATGATAAGAAAAAAAAATAGATATGCGAACATTAGAAAAAGTAATGCGGTACCATTTTATTCTTATATCTGTGGCGGTACGAAGTTCGCCAGGACGTCAGGAGTCTTATACTAAATGAATACATACATAGGTACCTATTTAGGACATTTTAGACCCACCGCCACAGAATAGGGAATAGTACTGACCTATATACCAGTGCCATGTAGCTTGCACCAAAGTAATTACCTACCTAAGCAGCTAATAAAGCCTTAATTAAGCTTTTTTATGAGATCTAGACAACTAATAAACATCATTCACCGAGCCTTTTGCCAACTTAGTTGGGGTCGGCTTTCCAGTCTAACTGTAATTCGGCTGGACTTCGTTGTTTTCCGTGAAGCGACTGCCATCTGACGTTCACAACCCATGGGCGATATCGAGTTCTGTAGTTAGACCGGTCGGATTTTTAAGGCCTCCAACTACCCCTAACGAGAGCCATAGATTTTCGTATGACAACCAGGACCGACGGCTTTTAACGTGCTCTCCGAGGCACGGAGAGGTCTCAGTGTCTTAAGAAATGGTCACCCATCCTAAGACCGGCCTGACTAGATGTTGCTTAACCTTTGCAATGTATTAATATTGTCGGTTACCACTAGACCACGAGCCCCTCATAATTACATAGTTATTAAATAATAAAAGAGGGAAAACTCGTGAAAAAACCCTATACCAACCCATCTTGCTAGCGTGGTTTATGCAGACTGAATTCCCCCTTAATATCAATGGGCGTCAAAAGGACTGAGATGATGATGATGATAATTGAATATACTTCTAAAGTCATAAATAACTGGTTAAACCATCATGTTCATCACAAAGTTTGGTCCTGGGTGGGTTTCTATTAATCCAAGATCTCGGTGTGCAGTAGTTATAAAAAAAATATAGTGACCCACCAGTAGCGGAGTAGGACCCAAACTACCGACACGGTGGAGGCTACAGACTGAGAAACCTCCTAACAATACGGCACGTGTCGAGGATAACAGCCTTCTGAATCTGACTCTTGATCCAACAATCTAACGAGAGTCTCTGGAGGTGCTGATCGAGACTCTTAGCTATTAGTCCGTTTGCCGAAACGACCATCGGGACAATGATCGTCGAGTCTACGTCCCACATGGCGGTTATCTCGAAGGATAGATCAAGGTACTTGCTAAGTTTGTCCTTCTCTGCCTTCACGAGATTCTCGTCATGCGTCATAATAGCTTGAAATAGAGGTAGGTAGTGTTGCTTACAACTGGATTACACTGATTATTCTGAGACCTAAATTAAGTAGTCGACTACTTCATGATAGATAACTATTGTAACTAAACCACAAGGAAAAAAAAAATTTGTCGTTACATGCCTTATCCAATGGGAATAACCGTTGGAAACCGCATACGCATGTGTCCGATGTTTAAATTTATTAGTTTTATAGGAGTTATGGTTATGTATGAGGGAACAATGAAATGTAATTCGTAAGTAAGTAGGCAGATTCACTCACTGACGCGGGATTTTCATTCCGACCAAACAAATACAAAAATACTTTCTGGTTTGTACCAGAGATGGTCACGCGCAACCGCGCAATTAAAAACAAAAAAAAATAAGGTAGGTACTTACCGACAACCCAACAGCCGGTCATTTCAACACCAATTGTTCCAATATGCAGCTTCAGATAGGCCAAGAATGGATAAGCCACGATCAACCCACCGCAGTACGCCATCAGGCACATACCGTGCAAGTTTCTCAACTCAGGTATGAACGCGTAGACCAGGAATGTTGCAAGTAGAAATGGTACCGACAGCAGGAGACCTGAAACAAAGAGAAAGTTGCAAGCCTGGCAGTGACAAAAAAGCTTACATACTCTATTTTTGTTTAGATATCGATTATGTAGGTTTTAAGTAGTAACATAACTATGAAACATGATGTCTAAAATTAATAAAATGTATTGTTTTAATATCTTTTATTTCCAAATAATTTTACAATATGAATCACAAAAACTAGTCTTGGGCTGGACTCGAACCAGCGACTGATCCCTTTCCAGGGGGAACGTTCTACCAACTACAGGATTTTTTGTGATTCATAATGTATAATTATTTGACAATAAGTTAGCATACTTCATTGCTTATAAAATGTATTTATATTTTATTTCTTTTAGTAGGCGTACGAAAGTACTATCATTTTTTTTTCAATACAACGTTGTACTCGTTTCTGTGCGTAAAACTGTGAAAAGCGAAGTTATTTATTTGAACAGGATGAAGCACCCTGTCCTTAAGAACAGGTCTTCGTATGTCTTATACCATCAGGCTTTCCCATTCTGACCCATTTAAATGTTACAGCCTGTATATTCCCATACAAATATATGAGGCCTATCTAACACAGACTCATATTTCGGCTAATTGTCCAGCGACAGTTATTACGTACGTGCGACGTAAAATTTCCAATACATGTTGTGAAAATTAACGGTTGTTTGACAAGCATCTGTGTAGATACCTTGGGCAGGGGTTCCTTATAGACTGTAATTGTATGGCATACACGAAAATTTACCGTTAAATTTTTAATGTCCTCGGTAATGCTCATAGTGCTACTGGAGAAAGAAAAAAGTAGCACCATAATGGGCGTTTTCACATTGCACGATATCGTGACGATATCGCCACATACTTACCTTAAAGTTACTGCTGCTACTTACGATTTCGTGTGTCGTTATCGTGCAATGTACGATATCGTGCAATGTGATAACGCCCATTGTTGCAAGAGAAAAAAAAACATAGGGATAATTGGGTGAGGTTAGCTTGTGTTACTAAGAACACAAAGAGACCCCTATAGATGCAAAATATTATTACCATCAGCTTCCTAATAGATCGTTATCTTTATAGCCTATACTATAAATATTATAGCACAAAACCATACCACTTTATGTACGAGATACTTTAATAGTTTTACGACCAATAACAACAGATTCGCTATGGATGATGCAAGGAATGAGGCAATAATATTATAGACTCGTCGCACCTAGTTACTGGAGACAAATCTCTACATATTATAAAGTGTAAACAAGTTGAAAATATGGCAAAAATTTGCCATATATTTTAGATTTTTCGAAAGTTTTTTCATAAAATCTAAAAAATGTCACATAACATGAAGTTCAACATAATTTTAGAGGTCTTTGACCATGCTGAGTTGATTGCAGCTGGTCTTGAGTCTCTAACTATTACCGTTCTTGACCTTGATCTTGAGATCAGAGGTCAAACGTCAAGTTCATTTTGGGGGCTTTTCGACTATGCTAAATCGATTGGCGTTTACACTGAGTCTCTAGCTCTTACCATTCAGGTCAGGACTACCACCACCTTTCATATTAAGTACGGAATCTTCCAGAATTTCTGGATAGATGATAGTGATCTTCGGATTTCTGTATCCATATAGGATCACAATGGATGTCGGCATTTAATGAACAGTCCAGACCATCACAGCTCATAAATAATCGGGCTAAAGTATCCACTGACAAGTACATGGAGCACTTTAGAGGTTATGGTCACAAATAATGATAATTAAGACTCGAGATCGTAAACATTTAAAAGCTCTGCCTAATGCTCGTAAAAGCAAGGATTGGCTTTTTAGTTAAAGAGTAACGATGACTATGAAGTGTTATTTTGACGTTGGCAACTCGTTTAGGTGAAATGGGCCATAAAATGTAGGCACACTTATTATGTCTTAACGACATGGAAAACAACAGTTATGTCTTTCAATCATCATACATTTACTAAAATTTGGTTATCTGTAATGTGTAATGATTTATTTCAATAGTCTGAGACGCCCAAGACTTTAATTGGCTGTGCCATAGGGACTATCACGTAAGATTTTGTTGCCTTTCATCAACATTTCATATCAAGGCAACGGGATTTTTTTTTTTCACATTTACAATATAGCTACCAACTAATTTTTATTAAATTTATTCGGCCATTTTGGACATAACCCATTATAAATGTGCCTGGTGACGGCAATAGGCTTGCTTCCTATTACGTGGTACTAAAAATACTGGCTAAATTGTGGGTGTGTTATGCACCACTGCCTACCCCTTCGGGATATAGGCGTGATATGTGTATATGGCTTTTACAAACGTCAGTAAGTACTTAAAATAAAAATATTATTGCTTCTATATTTACATGTACAGCCAGACTCGCAGAGCAATAGGTAGAACCGAGACAAAGAACCTGGCAATAAAACTCACGACCACTCTAGACGAGAATGAGTGTAGTTATTATCTCGTGTATCAGGGTTGTTAGGGTGTAACATTCAGAAGAGTCAGTCTAGGATAGACTGAGATTATAAGACATTACGAAGATCGGATTTAAGGAACCATGTCATCGATATTAGTTACAAGAAAAACTGCATTCATATATTAATATAATATCTATCCGACGCTGCTACCGCTAATCGCTAATCTAAACGCCTGACCGAAGGATCTCAGGAGTTCAGGACCAGAAGGCTGATTATTTCCTGGCCCAAAGAATTGCCATCCAACTTGGCAACGCAGTCAGCATTCTGCTGTCACACCACTCGGCAATGAATTTCTCGGCGAAGGATTTTTATACAATCTTTTGTAAATATTGTTAGTTAATATATTTTATAAGCAGAAGCTCGAACCAGTGACTGATCCCTTTCCAGGGGGAACATTCTACCAACTGACCAAGACAACAGACACCTCAGTGGAGTCAGGTGGTCAGTTGGTAGATGCATACTCGTATTGTAAAATTATGTAGTGTTAGTTCACCAGAAAGACCGTGGGTTCGAGTTCCGCCGATAACATTTCTATTTTTGTGCTATGTTCAATCTTAGGCGACAAATGTAAATCGTTTGTGTGCCAACTCCTCCGAAACGGCTCGACCGATTTTGACCAAATTTGGCATGCTGGTCGATATTATACCCGGGAGTGCATATCTCTGAAATCATGAAAATAGAGCTGACCACGGAGGAATAATCACCGAAAATGTCCTGGACATCACCGAAAAACGAGATGATTAAATGGTTGCCATGGAAACACGTGCGTCAAGAATGAAAATAGATTTATTTTCATTCGATTAATTAATTTAAGTGTTTGATTCTGATTCTGATAAATGTAATAAAAACATTTGCTCCGCTCAACATTTGCAATTAGCAGCATGCATTGCATACCTAGTTTATTTATAACTAGTGGTCGCCGCGACTTCGCCCGCGTGATTATTGTTCCCGTCGCCGTATCATTATAAATTGTAGCCTATGTGTTATTCTGATGTATAAGCTATATTATCGTAAAGTTTCATCAAAATCCATTCAATAGTTTTTACGTGAAAGAGTAACAAACATCCATACATACAAACTTTCGCATTTATAATATTAGTAGGATTTCTATTTTAATATTTAAGAATAATTTAAGCTTAAACTCATTGCTTTGAAATACAAGAATATAATATTATGGCTACGATATACAGCATGATATAAGTATAGTACGCAGGCCGTAGAACATTGAAACATATTGATTAACAGCAGGCTCATCTTTCGTAAGTAGCTTTATTTTGCCGAGTCTCCCACATTTATCGTATATAGAAGTTTCAATTCGGGTAGCTAAGGGAGATAATAGGGGTTAAGTATGTTGACTTGACGATCCAAAAAAATTTATTACCAACAGTGAGATTTTTATTATATGTGAAGAGAATCATTAACATTATTGAAATGTTTATTTGTCCGACCAAATATGTGGTATGGTACAAGAGTCCCCCGCTCCGAACATGTATGGATTACGAGGTCATAAAATATGATTACCAGCAAGCTGATTTTTTTACGGTTATGTAATATTTATATAATGTAACAGTCCGAGTCCGACGCTCAAAAGTTGTTAAATAAAACAATGTCCTACAAGAAAACAGGTATAATATTACTTGTCCGACAAGAATTAGAAGGACTTATTCGTAGTATAACCTAAAGTGAAAACATCTTTTTCGAAATGTTATTAGAACAACTAACTTTTAATTATAATATAATTATTACAAATTAAATTCAGTGGCTATAATTTTGGTAAAGTAGTAGGACGAAATAGATACATAAGGTGGGTGTGAAAGGAAATGCCGGTAAGGCTCAACCTAAGTTCTAGGCGAACGTACTTCAACCACATCAGAGATATTTTGTCGAAGGCCAGGTTAAGAGTACCCGTAACCGAAGAAGCATGAAAATAGTAATAAAAGTGGAAAAAGCTAAAGAAGTGCCATAATCGTACCAAGTGCACTTCCATAGTTTCTACCTACTACCCAACAGGAAAGAGGCGTAAACTTTTTTACTTCTTCCTCTTTCTCCCGAAAAGTAGGGTTTTCCGAAAGGGAATTGTATAAAAGCACTTCATTGTTGACAACGAAATTTTTACTAGCAATAAATAAATAGGTAAGAAAAAATATTTAAAATCCAAGTCGAAAAATTCGAATTTTGAATTGAAAATTTTGAATGAAAGAAGTTTTTAATAATAGGCTACAGTCTTTCGACCATACAGCCATTATAAATATTAATTACAAGCAGACGCTCGCGGCTTCATCCGCTAAACGAATTATAAACACAAAAACTTCCTAAAGAACCACTCTATCTATTGGTGAAAACCGCATCAAATTCCGTTGCGTTATTTTAAAGATCTAAGCATACATACGGAACGAGCGACTTTATACTATGTTGTGATTATAACATAGGATTGTTTATTTACATAAGCATTACAATATATATAAACTATATACTTAAATAAACACCAGCCAAGTGCGTGTCGAGCCATGCATAAGATAGGGTTCCGTAGTTACCCATAATAGCCTAATACCAACCGTTATAGATTTCCTTCAAAGTTTATTACATGGACTATGTACCATCAATAATTTATTCATGTTCTTCAAGCTAGCCGTTTATATTTTAGAAGGGGGGGCCTGTTCTCTCGCAAACGGATACTTAAATGAAAAAAGTAAATACTACGAAAAATGAATCGCTGTTCGTTTGTCTCGCTAAAACTCGGGAACGGATGGACCGATTTGGCTAATTTTGGTCCTTAAATATTTGTACAAACTCAGAGCAGCGTACCACCTTATATACAGGTGGTACGAAGTTCGCCGGGACAGATAGTTGACAGCGTCTACATTTCGAGATTGGACAATTTTGCTTTCGTCCATTTGTCAGTTTGTTTGTATGTGTGTTCCGGGTTAACATTCACAGTTTTTATCCGATCTTTACGAAATACTTGGCACAAGTATACCTTGATTCAATACAATTTTTTCGTCGTGAGCTAATTTGGATTGGAGGAAAATGGGGTAAATAATAATAATAAATAATATAACGTTTTAATGTTTTTCCGGGCTAACGGTTCCATTTATTGCTAACAGCTTGAGTGGCAACAAAATAACCTGTTAAGTTTTTTAGAATTGAAAAATCGACGTATTTTACCCCTAATAACAATAAACGTTTAACTTGATAAGAATTAATTTTACATTACCAAAGTGCTACAACTTTTGAGTGTCGGACCCGGATAACCTACCAGTCAAATTAGAGGACACAGTGACTGTTATATTATATAAATATTAAGTAATCAACAGTAAAAAAATTAGCTTGCTGGTAATCATATTTTCTGACCCCGTTATCCATACATGTTCGGAGCGGGGGACTCTTGTAACATACCACATATTTGGTAGGACAAATAAATATTTCAATAATGTTAATGATTCTCTTCACATATAATAAAAATCTCACAGTTGGTAATTTTTTTTTTGGGATCGTCAAGTTAACATACTTAACCCCTATTATCTCCCTTAGCTACCCGAATTGAAACTTCTCGTATCGATATATGTGGGAGACTCGGCAAAATAAAGCTACTTACGAAAAATGAGCCTGCTGTTAATCAATATGTTTCAATGTTCTACGGCCTGCGTACTAGTAGGTACGTACCAACAGCGTACGCAGTGTACAAGAGGACGCTGTCGTCGGTCTGCGGCGGGTCTTCGGGGTAACAGACGCCGGCTGCTAGCATGGCTGGTTGTGTCGGGTCTCTGGTCATCATCTCCACGCAGTAGCCCAACGGCGGGTGCCATTGTAGACCACCAGGGGCCACTTCGAACAGTGTACCATTCTGTAACAAATAGGTCGATGCAAATAGGTTTTTATTATTATTAACCGACTTAAACAGAAGGAGTTTCTGATTTTCTTTTAAATTGTATTTGTTTGTGTGTAGTATTCTAGCTGATACCCACGGCTTCGCTCGCATAGCATTGTGTTCTAGTTCCCAATTCCCACGGGAACACATTCCAGTGTGTCTAGAACCAGTTCCTTACATCAATTTGCTCGAAATACGTTTTCGTATTCCCTATACATTTTGCACCAGCGCCCCTAGCGGTAACGTCAGGGAACTGTGTGAAATGTATGGAAAAATAAGAAAACGTATTTCGAGCAAATTAACCTAAGGAACTGGTTCTAAACACACTGGACTAAATAGTAACTTATAACTTCAGTTATATGTCAGTTAAAGTCAAAGACACTCAAAAAATTGATTAGGAAGTGAAAAGCTGGATTTACAATCTGACAGTTCATTTTTATTTTTGTGTAGATACCTAAGTATTTACAGATATACAAAAACACTATTTTATGTAATTCTTTAGTTTAGTATTAAGACATTTGTGGAAAAGAATATAATATTGTTGTTGTAAGAATAATAAGAATAAGTTAAATAAATAAATATGTTAGGACAATTCACACAACGCCATCTAGTCTTAAACTAAGCAGAGCTTGTGATATGAGTACTACTAGATAAACTGATATAAATACTTAAATACATTTTTTTTTGTAAATACATACATATTATAAATAGGAAACACCCAGACTTCGGTACAAACGTATCTGTCTTCACACAAAGTTTATCCCGACTGGGAATCGAACCCGAGACTCCGGCGTCAAAAGCGGATACTCTACCGACCACGCCACCGAAGCAGTCAAATATCTTATGTATTAAAGACGAGCACCTCTCACCATCAAACATACTCAACTAGATTTTTATTATATGAATAAATGATTTAAAAAATAAGTATCACACCACCTTCGCGTCTAGGTTATATATAAAGTAATGGTAAGTAAGATGTTCAAACTTTTTAAAATAATTGCATCATTGTCGCAAAAATATAAGACATTAAAACGTCGACAAATGTTTCACCTCTACACGAGGCATTCTCAAGACTGTCTGAGAGAGAACAGCTGATTACTTTGTCATGGATTTTCGCCAGGTAACGCCTGATTCTATCCAATATTTTAGGTTATATATTTCAAGTTAATACTGTATCTGCCTCGGCACAACTCTATAACCCGTGGTAAGCTCAGCGCACGCAATATACTTAATGTTTGTCTTATAGATCTCGTAAACTGAAGAAAATACAAGAAAACGTATAAAGACATATTCTCAGAAAA
The DNA here is from genome assembly GCA_963556515.1 of Nudaria mundana. Classification (NCBI taxonomy): domain Eukaryota; kingdom Metazoa; phylum Arthropoda; class Insecta; order Lepidoptera; family Erebidae; genus Nudaria; species Nudaria mundana. The sequence goes on from OY748296.1 coordinate 7,245,152, forward strand.
GCTTTAGTTTCAAAAATTCTGTTTCCATGAAAGCCTTCATTTTAGGCTTTCGTGGAAAACGTCTCGGAACCCTTTTAGTTTCGTCATGTCCATCCGTTCGTCCTCGCCTTTACTGCCAAACGGTTAGTGCTAGACACAAGACACTTTGCATGGATAATTATGTTTAATTACTACACCGACAAAGTACTAAAATAAAATTCTAAAAAATATTTTTTTGGGGTACCTCCTCTACATACACGTAAAGTGGGAAGGATATAATATTTTTTCGCGTCTACTCCATCGTGTGGTATCATTAGATAGGTCTTTTAAAAACGTTGAGCCCTCTTAACGTTCACGTGCTAAGAATTTTTTTTGCCGAGATATATTTAGCTTTGAAGGGCATGTTTTTGCGGAAACCCTCTAAAATCTGAACGGCTGGTGTGACACGATAATCTACTGTCCAATTTTGAATTTCACCATCCGTGCAAGTGTCTTCTATGGCATTCAACTTTCGACATTGAATTCTTGATTTGAAGTAATGTTATAACAACTTAATACACTTATATTATAAGTAAGGTACCTACTTGCAGTTTGTTTTCCCTAATAAAGTAGATTAGATTACGAAATGGCTGTGATTAACCTGATTTCTGCTAAGTATAGTCTGATTTAGTACGGTATGTTTTAAAAACAATTCAGTTAATGTTACGCTATATCTTAAGACGTAGATAGGACTTGGGTATTTGCGGAGCGCGTCTTTTGGTTAACTCTGGCGCTGGGTGAAAATCCAGGCCCAAACGCTCAATCGCAATACCGAACAACGTTTCCTTGTCCCGCACCGCGAACTAGTTCAGACTAACTAGTTTTTCTGTGCGGGAAAAAACAAGCATTACCTTGACATTGGCGAAATCATCGATGAATATCGATGGAGCCACGTTTTTAAAAATAGAAGAAGACCTAGATATATTAAGCATAATTTAACTTTTTTTGTGTAGGTATTCTTCTTGAACTATATAGATAAGATCATCGCTAAGTTCATATCTAAAAAAACTTAAGAGTGTAATCAGATCAACGAAGGAGTTTGTGCCTTCACTTCAAGAATGTCTTTGACGCTGAAAATTTGTCAAAGCTTTTACTAAAATGTAAAAAAAATTTCGCTCGAGCTTACCTAAATTATTACGTACTAGCTATTGCTCGAGGCTCCGCCCGCTTCTAATTAGTCTTCTTGTTCTTAATTCCCATGGGACCAAACTATAGGTATAAAAAATAGCCAAGTACTTATGTGATAGATATTCTGATGTATGAGTTAAGCAGGTGGTACTAGATAAAGTTTTATTAAAAACCCGTGCAGTAGATTTTGCCTGTGTTTAGACATCCATCCATACAATATTTGACTTTTGTAGGGTTCCGCATATTAAGTGTCGTCATGTCCGTCTGCTTGTCCGGCCTCGACTTTCCTCCTCTTCCTCTAAAAGCTAAACGGCTGGCTCGATCGTGATGGTAGTCCATGTAATGAATTTTAAAGGAAATCTGTAACGGATCAGATAACTGTTAGTTCAGGAGTTCTAGAGGGCACTTGTACGTGACTACGGAACCCTATTCTATGCGTAACCCGGCACGCACTTCACGGGTTTTTTAATTTTATTATAAATATTGGTAGAATCTTTAACATTAGACACCTACACAGTGACAGGCAAAGCGTAGGAGTTATAAACCCGTCTACCCCTTCGGGATTAAAGATGTTATTCATTGTTGTGTATTTAGTTCGCTTTTTTTTATATATATATTGGCTTCGCCAAATTGACGCCGCCCGCCTGGTGGTAAGTCGTGACGACGTCTAGCGATTGTGGGCCACTCTCACAGCGCACAATACTATAGAGAGTGGCCCTCAACTTGACGACCTACTGATGTGCCTCTTCACGCTCCGCTTAAAGAACCCAGGGTTAGATGTGGGAGGAAACACGTGCACAGGCAGGGCGTTCCAGGCCACTATCGTTCGGCAGAGAAACGAACGTTTAAAATGTTCGGTTCTCGCGAACATGCTATCCACTGTGTGAGAGTGGCACCTCTGCCCGGCACGCGTTGTTCGGGATCGGAAGGAAGAGGGTGGGATCAGATTGAAGAGCTCTTCAGAACATTCGCCGTGGTAAATACGGTAGAATGCGGCCAAGGAAGCTATTGTTCGGCGCTGAGCTAGCGGCTCAATGCTTCCCGTTACCTCCGGACAATCTATAATACGGATAGCCCGTCGCTGCATAGCGCCGAGAGCGTCCAGCAAATACTTGAGAGCAGTATTCGACGCAGGGTCTAATCTGCGTCTTGTACAGCAGACACCTCTGGTGCGGTGTAAAGAATCGCTTTGCCTTATTCAGTATTCCTAGTTCCCGCGAAGCTAGCCCTATATATCTCTCGATGTAGTTTTTATTATTGAGCTCTCGACGAACGTCTATGCCAAGGATGTCAAGGTTGTCCTTCATTGGTAATAATGCATTCTGAAGAGAGGGTAGGGCTAGGCTATTACAAAATCACTACAGTATAAAACAAAGTCCTACGCCGCATCTGTCTCTTCGCGATAAACTCACAAACGATTTTCATGCTATTTTCACTACTGAATAGTTCTCAAGGAAGGTTTTAGTATATAATTTGTCACGGGTGAAGCCGTGGCCGTCCGTTAGTATAAAATAAATCAGTCCACACAATTCTACTGTTGTGCGCTGAAATATGGCTGAAATAATAAACAAAATCGAATCTTACGCTAAACTAGGTATTACGTACAAAATACTCAGCAATTGTTCTATAAATAACTATAAAACAATTCTTTAAACATTACGTAATCACCATTTCGTATTTATTCATAAACAATTTGCTCTCAACTATGCTACGGGCTGCTTCGAAAACGCTTTTGTAATGTACCAATACCAAAATCATTGTTTGATATGAATCTTATGTCTAGTCGACAAGTTGAAAATGGTACAAAATAGAGATACTGCTCTTAAAATTATGTGCGATAGCTCATTGGATTCGGAATGACGCCTAGAGAAATGTGCTAAAAGCGTGTATTAGCACATAAAAAAATGCAAAGTTATAAACAATTAAAGATGAAAAAAAATTACATTTCGTTTTTTGCCAATATTTCATAAACTATTAATATTTAAGAAATTTCAAAAAAAGATTCTGAAAGAAGAGGAAATTTCCAATAAAAAGTCCCGGAACTCTATCTCCATTATTTATAATTTTAATTTAACGCTGACATTTTTAGATTGCGCGCGCGGCATCAAAAGCGAGTACGGCACATTAATTAATTTAATTAAAGTATTGTATATTTTTTTTTAATTTGAAAAAATTATGGTGTATTCTGAACACTATAATTAATTTATTCCCGTTGGAAATTTAACTTAAAGTTAATTTTTGAACAAGTTAAACAATAGTTAACTAACAAAATTTAAAAATGACGGTTAACTATAATTGTGTACTTTTAGGTTCGTGTTACTTTCATTTTTCGCTACCGAGCAATTTAATTTAGTTGTATGTTCGTTAAAACAATGTAAACATGGGTATAGGTATATTAGTATATAGGTACCTACATATTTTATATTGTAAATTCAATACCCGCGATGTAATTATTGTGTATGTGACGTCTATTTGACACCACGCATGACGTTGTCAAGTTGACAATCTTTATTTTTTATCCTCTTCTGGGGCAGGCTATAGTCTATGACCATACCTCCTTGTTATTATTTCGTCAATTAGATCGACATGCGCTTCTTTATACTCAAGCTGTCTTCAACTGTTGTTTTTTATTTGTGTGTATTATAAACGTAGGAAACATTGTGTGTCATCTCTCCCAGTGCAGGAGGCTGGTGTGTCCTGTTAATATTTATACTTTCCCCTTCAATAGACATTTAATTTAAATTTACATATATTTATTTACTTACCTTTTTAAATTAATATATATATATATATATATATATATATATATATATATATATATATATATATATATATATATATATATATATATATATACTTATATTTATTATATTATATTTATCTATATTGTATATTTATGAATAATTCGTTCGATAGCCTTGATAATGAAACCTTTCTTTCATGTTCTTCTTTTGACTCCAGTTTCGATAGTGCAGCAAGCCATAGTTCTGCAGCTTTGACCTTGAACGACGAGCTATCCTCAATCTTCTCAAACTTTCCTAAGAACCTTAACATAGTCCACATCAATGCCCAGAGTATTTCCCACCATCATTCTGATATTCTAGCATCCTTTAGCAGTATTCGCGTGGACGCAGTCTTGGTATCCGAAACGTTCCTGAAGCCGTCCCATCGATCATCACTAGTTGCCCTCCCGGGGTTTGTACTAATTCGTAATGACAGGGCTGGCAAAGGCTGTGGCGGCGTAGTGATGTATCTGCGTGAAGACATTCCCTTTCGCATTATTAGTACCTCGTCTCCAACAACTAATGCAGCAGAACATCTTTTTTTGGAAATATCTGTACATCACTGCAAAATGTTTCTGGGTGTGTTCTATAGCCCTAGTCTTCGCATAGATTATTTTGATGCACTGGATGCGCTGCTCAATGACTTGTGCCCAAATTATAATCAAAACGTTCTGATGGGCGATTTTAACACATGCCTCATTAAAGACGACCATCGTACCCACTCCTTACACTCTCTTCTAACTTCTATAAATCTACATATCCTTCCCCTTTCTGCTACTCACCATGTCCCTAATCGTAAACCTTCTCTACTCGACTTATTGACTGTATCTTCACCTGATCATGTAGCCTCACATGGTCAACTCACTGCTCCGTTTTCGTATCATGACCTCATTTATGCATCTCTATTTATTCGTCCACCTAAACGGAAATCACAATTTGCTGTGTTCCGGAATTTTAGGAGCATGGATCTGGAGGCTTTACGCGGTGATGCTGGCAGCTTAGATTGGGGACACGTCATTCATTGTGAAGCTGTCGACCAGAAGGTAGAACTTTTTAATAATGCCATTACCACTTTATATGATCGGCATGCACCGCTGCGTAGGGTAAGGTTAAAGCATGTTCCCGCTCCCTGGATTACGCTTGAAATCAAAGAGCTCATGACTAACCGTGACCGGGCTAAAAGGAGGCTCAAGCGTAGTCCGACTGACTTCAATTTTGCTCGTTATAAGAACCTTCGCAACCGCTGTGGTCGTCTGTGTCGTGATGCCAAACGCCGCCATTTTCACGAATCTCTTGTCAACCACAACTCTTCAGACGTCTGGAAATTCCTTAAAGCTAATGGAATCGGCAAATCACCAACTATTGATTGTCACAACATCGATGTTCGAGCCCTCAATAAGCATTTCTCTCTCCCACCACCACACTTGACCCGCTTGTTAGGGCCAACACTCTGCTCGATTTGTCTCTTTTGCCGGTCCCATCATGCCCTTCGTTTCCTCTCTCTGCGGTTGGTGAGGATGACGTCCAAAAATCTCTTTTAGCCATCACTTCCTCTGCTGTTGGGAACGATCAGCTGTGTTCTAAAATATATTTATGTATTTCAAAGCAATGAGTTTGCTTAAACTATTCTTAAAATATTAAGAAAGAAATTATAAATAGATCACAAAAACTGATGTCATCGGCGGGATACGAACCCACGGCCTTTCCCTAACAGGGGGAGTGCTCTGACCAACTGAGCTACGATGACCACTACCGACAACATCGAATTTTTGCTTCATATCATATTCATAATTTCTACATCGCGCTATTAAGGTTAGCGTTGGATCCACCTACCGCAGTTCTACAGAACTGACGGTACCAGTGTATCGTGTTACAACGATATTTAAACACTGAATTTTTAGATGAATCCTTACCAAATCCATATATTTATGTATTTCAAAGCAATGAGTTTGCTTAAACTATTCTTAAAATATTAAGAAAGAAATTATAAATAGATCACAAAAACTGATGTCATCGGCGGGACATCCCGCCGATGACATCAGTTTTTGTGATCTATTTATAATTTCTTTCTTAATAGTGTTCTAAAATGTTTTCTCCTATTCTCCCGTCCGTAATCCCCATTTTAACTCATATCTTTAATTTCTCCCTTTCCTCCGGCTGTTTTCCTAGTGCTTGGAAACAGGCACAAGTTATTCCACTACCTAAAACATCAAACCCTTCTCTCCCGTCCCAATTTCGTCCTATATCCATTCTACCATTCCTATCCAAAGTCCTTGAACATATAGTACATCGCCAGTTGACTAGTTACCTGACACGGAATAATCTCCTTAGTCCCTTTCAATCTGGGTTTAGGACAGGTCACAGCACTGTGACGGCACTTCTTAAGGTGACCGACGACATACGTTGGGCCATGGAGAGTAGATCTCTTACGGTATTGGTGCTACTGGACTTCAGTAGTGCCTTTAACTCGGTAGACTTTGACATTCTCCTTGGTATCCTTAAGTCGTTGAATTGTTCCATGGAGGCTGTGACCTGGTTTAAATCCTATCTTCAGGGCCGCTCGCAGTGTGTTCGCTACAATGACGCTCAGTCTGACTGGTGCAATCTCACTGCGGGCGTGCCCCAAGGTGGCGTACTCTCTCCTCTTTTGTTCTCCATTTTTATCAACTCCGCAGTTAGAGTCATTTCTTCCAACTTCCATCTGTATGCAGACGACCTACAGCTGTATAGGCACTTTACCCTCAACGAGTATCGGACTGCCATCGCTGTCATGAATCATGACTTGAGTGCCATCAACCTATGGGCAAGGTCATACGGCCTCCACATAAATCCCACTAAATCTCAGGCCATGGTAATTGGCAGTCGGCAGATGTGGGCAGGCTGGATATGGCATATCTTCCAGCTATCGTGCTGGATGATATCCCTATCAAATACACCAATGCCGCTAAGAACTTGGGAGTTATTATCGACAACAACTTGTCCTGGGGCTCTCATATTAACAAGGTCAGCAAGAAGGTCCACTTCACCTTTCATAAACTTAAATGTCTCCAGAGTTTCTTGCCCCACGATACTAAAATCTCGCTGGCCCAAACACTAATCGTGCCGATCTTGGACTACGCGGACGCTTGCTGCCTGGATGCTGCAGAGGAGCTCTTAAACAAACTTGAGCGGTTGCAAAACTTAGGTATCCGATTTATTTTTAACTTACGTAAGTATGATCACGTCTCAAAATTTCGCAAGGAACTCAAGTGGCTCCCAATCCGTCTTCGTAGAAATACTCGGTTATTATGTCTCCTCTTCAATGTCCTACACAATCCCTCATATCCTTCCTACCTGCGGGAGCGGTTCACACTGATGCGTGCATCAGATGAATCGTGCCGGCCTCACCAGTCAGACTGTGGAACGCTCTTCCAACCGATATATGGAACTGCAGAACTGCGTCTGGCTTCAAGAAGAGAGTCAAGGAACACTATCTCGCTTCCTTACCTTAATTATTGTACGTCTATGTATGTTTATATATCTTTTTATGTATGTATTTGTGTATTTATGTAGTTATAGTTTATGTAAGTTTATTAACCTGCACACACATCAGGACCGGTTTGCATCACGATCTCCTCTCTTAGGCCCACTGGAAGAGATCTCTTTAGAGATAAGTGGCGCCATTGTATACATGTTTAGTTTGTATCCATTTACTGTTTTATTTACTGTGTGTGTACAAAAAAAAATAAAAAATAAAAAAAAATAAAAAAAAATTTTTCTTGAATTTCAGTCTTAATTGTAAGTGAAAAAAATGTTTAAATAATGGTTGGAAAAAGTTTTCGCTTGATATAATAATAATAATTTTTTTACTTGAACAAAAACTGTAAAATCCAAGTAACGTTGTTCAAGTAAAAAAAATATTATAAACAAAGTATAAATATTTTTTTAACTTTTATGGCATGATCTTGTTAAGTATGTGGGTAAGAAAGGCTCTACGAAGCGAAAATTTTTTACAACTATTATTTAAACATTTTTTTTCACTTACAATTAAGACTGAAGTTCAAGAAAATTTTGTTAGTTAACAATTGTTTAACTTGTTGAAAAATTAACTTTAAGTAAAATTTCCAACGGGAATAAATTATTTATAGTGTTCAGAATACACCATATTTTCAAATTAGAAAAAAAATATTCAATACCTTAAATAAATTAATTAATGTACTTTTGACGCCGCGCGCGCAATCTAAAAATGTCGCGCGCAGACCTATTTTCAGCGTTAAATTAAAATTATAAATTATGGAGATAGCGTCCCGGGACTTAGGATTTTTTATTGGAAATTTCCTCCTCTTTCAGAATCTTATTTTGAAATTTCTTAAATATTAATAGTTTATGAAATATTGGCAAAAAACGAAATTACATTTTTTTTTTCATCTTTAATTGTTTATAACTTTTGCAATTGTTTATGTGCTTTTAGCACATTTTTCTAGGCATCATTCCGAATCCAATGAGCTATCGCAAATAATTTTAAGAGCAGTATCTCTATTTTGTACCATTTCCAACTTGTCGACTAGGCTATTATATAGGTACCTATTTATATGGGGTGCCTGCCGTTTTTCCGAAGAGATTTTGACAAAATTTTATTACCCAAACAAATTTTAGCAACCTTTTTTTATACCATTGTAATATTTCGAATGATTTTAGTACGCATATTTTTATTTGGTCAAATTATTACTTGGCAAAATATTACCAAGTATAATGTCATAATGGCATTTGGTCTTTAATCAAATGATTTATTACAGCAAACAATACAAAAATAAGATATGGTTTTTAGTCGGTTACCCGGAAGTCAACTATTTAGATTAGGTTAATTTCTTCTTTAATCAAAATGGGTAGGTTAGGTTAGGTTAAAACTGTGACCTCCTACGCACGAGCCGAGCGAGCGAAGCGAGCGGTGCCGCGGCAGCGGCCGGCGAGTGCCAGAAACGACTTGCATTAATAGAAAAAAGACATTGTTTTTAGTAGGTTACCCGGAACTCAACTATTTAGATTAGGTTAATTTCTTCTTCGATACTAAATATTTGGCTCATTTGAATTTGCGTAAAAACTGTTATTCCAACTAAAATATTTGACTAAATAAAAAATGGTATGGTATGGTAAACAAGCTATAGTTTAAATGTTAATTTCCCAAACATTAGGTTTGCGTTACAATTTTTTGTGAATATATTTTTTGCTAAGCAATAATTTGGCAAATGAAATTATGCGAAAAATTGTTTGGGAAGTGAACATTTGTCAAATTCCATTCGGTCAAACAAGGGAGACCCATTTATTTGCTCTACTATGCTACGGCGACAGCGTATACGACGACCGCGTTGGTCTATGACTATGCTAGGTTTCTATTTATACTAAGTACCTACTTAATCACACGGCCCTTCAGATGGTAAATGGATACCGTAACACACAAGTAGGTACACAGACACAAGTAGTATAGTAGATTGTTAACCAAGAGATGAAAGCCATGTTGTTTCACCCGATTTGTTTAAGTCGGGTGTAGAGTTCTTACTCTACTTTTCACTTTGAATACAGTTCAACCACCAAGAAAAATCCCAATAGAATAACCAAGAGTCCTTCGACATATAATATAGTACTATACTTATGGTAAAATATAAAATTCTCACGAACTCAGTTTGTTATTGAAGTTGTAGCACATGTTACAACATCAATACTGTACCAAAAACATTTGGTTCATTCATTCAGTCTTCTGGCTTTGACGCAAGTTTGGTTTCCGAGTTCATTAGCAAATAATATAAATGCGTTCGTGTCAATGTTTGTTATTTATTCGTTGGTCTGCCACACTCTGACCGCTGAACTAATTTGGCTGAACTACGACACAATTAAGGGACGAAGTTGGGAATTCAATTCCAGTGAGTTATGTAGGAATAGGTAAACTATTCTAGTATAGCTAGTTCTAGTGAGTACGACTTACCAGTCACACAATCAGACATTTTATTAGTTTTTTTGTTTGACTAATTGACTGAGGGAGCGAAGCGACCGAAGTCTCCGTTTCAACTTGCAGACTGGGGAGAATTTCGTTCGTCTGTACACATACGTACATTATATACATCCACGGGTTCTGTCAGACCATGTTTGCGGCCATATTTATCAACCGATTTGCATGAAACTTTACACACACACTCCTTGCTTACAATGAATAACTTGTGAATTATATTTTTTGGATTGGATGAAAAGTGAAAGAGTAATAAAGAAAATTCAAAAATAAATTTTCCAAACAAAGCTCCCGAAGTCTACGGTTCACAGAACCACTAGTGTATTTAAGGGAAAGCCTATTGCCGGTATCCAAGTTTAATGTTTGTGAAAGCTTATTACCTAATGCGGTTATCTCAAGCTCTATCTTAGATCCTGGTGATAGACTAAGAAAAGAATATTTTTAGGGTTCCGTAGTAAAATTCTCAGAACCCTTATAGTTTCGTCATGTTCGTCCGTCCGTCCGTCCTCGGCTTTCGTCCCAAACGGTTTGTGCTAGAAAGATGAAATTTTGCACGGGTATGTGTATTTGCTAAAACGACAGAGTGTTAAAATAAAATTATGATTTTTTTTTTCTGGGGCACCTCCCCTACATGTAAAGTTGGGATTTTTTTTTTTCGCGTCAACCCCATCATGTGGTGATTCATTAGATAGATCTTTTTAAAACATTGGGAGGTTGCTAAGATAATAGCTCGAAGATTTTGATAAAATTCATGATGGTAGTCCATATAATGAACTTTGAAGGAAAACTATAACGGATCAGATAACTTTGTTAGTTCAGGAGTTATAGAGCCTATAATGGGTAACTACGGAACCCTATATTATACGTATCCCGACACGTAGTATAGTATATGTACCTAGCGTGAAATATCCAAAGAAAGTTTTTTTATCTCTTACAGAGTTACCCAAAGTGGAGTATCGGCATGTGGTTTGTCCTTTACATGTATTTCCACGACAATCGACACGAAAGACTCCGCACAATATTTGCTGTAAGTATAGTTATATATATATATAAGTATAGTTACGGCAATCATGTTTTTCACAAGTGAGTGAATTCTTCGTCGTACCTATGCTACATTTTAACTAATTTTGTAAGTTGTAACTCTCTAGAGACTACTGGAAGCGAGAGAAACAAGAAACAAGGTCTCATTTTAAAAAGAATATCTATGAATACGGCAGTGTTTCTTTATTTATGATTATAAATATAATAAGCAGGTAGATATTCTCTCTCTCTCTCTCTCTGTAGACACACTGTATAGGCTTGCTGCTTATACCACTTATACGTCATAAGTAGTGCCCACAATTTGAAAAAAGATAATTTTAACTGCGATCTTGCGATAAGTTGATTCTATAAACCCAAGTGTGTTTTTCCCAGAAATCGGCTGAACTAACAAAGCATCGCCTCTCAAGGCCTCTGTGTGATGTTATGAGAAACACGGCGCAGTCATAATTAAACAAAACTTATGGACGATGGTAAAATTAAATAATATTTTGTAAATATGCAAATATTGGCAAGTTTGTGGAACGTTTCTTAAAACAAAACTATTGAACTAAAATTTGTAATATTTATGTTAACTGTCGGTACTATAATATTATTATGAATGCCTGAGGCTCAACCTGCGTGGTGTACAATAATGTACGAGGTGGATGGAAAAGTAATCGGCCTAACCAAGAAAATAAATACATAATAAATGAAATATATTTTTATTTTTCAACGTAATCATCATCAAATTCAATGCACTTTTACCATCTTCCCTTCCAAGCATTTAGCCCGTTGAAAAAAACTGATTCTTCCCTATAGTCAAAATATGCGTCTACTGCTGCTTTGACCTCGTCATTGGTCCAAAATCTTTGACCTCCCAAGTGCTTTTTAGGTTAGGGTACAGAAAAAAGGTTGACGGTGCCAGATCAGGTGAATAAGGTGGATGCGGTAACAGTTCAAAGCAACAGTTGTGAATATCTGCCATTGATTGGACAGACGTCTGAACATGAGCGTTATCTTGATGAAACAGGACTTTTCTTCTGATCATTCCTTGACGTTTTTCTTTTATTTCCTCTCGTAAACGACGTAGTAAGGTGCATTAATACTCAGAGTTTATAGTCTGACCCCTTTCAAGATAATCAACCATAATCACACCCTTCGAGTCCAAGAATATTGAAGCCATCACCTTACTTGCCGACAAAATCGACTTAGCCTTTTTGGGGGTGGTGAACCAGGTCTTTTCCACTGTTTTGATTGTTGTTTTGTTTCCGGTGTACAGTAATGAAGCCATGTTACGTCCATAGTAACAAAACGATTCAAAAAATCACATTCATCAGTTTCAAATAACTCCAAACAGTCGCATGCAATAGTCAATCGCATCCTTTTTTGGTCAACTGAAAGCAGTCGCGGAACCCACTTCGCAGACACCTTGTGGAAACCCAACACGTTGACTATTATGTTTTGAGTACGTTCATAAGAGATGTCTATAATCTCGGCTATCTCTCTAATTTTCAATCTGCGGTCTCTCATAATTAAGTCGAGTATTTTTTTAACATTTTCGTCAGTAGTGGACGTCGAAGGCCTTCCAGAGCAGCCGCGCTTCGTCTTTCACACTCTCTCTACCACGCTTGAATTCTGCTATCCATTTTGTGACGGATGAATATGAAAGAGCGCAATCCCCTAATGTACTGACCATATCATCATGGATGGCTTTTGATGACAGCCCCTTCTTATGGAGGTACTTAATGACGGCACGCTGCTCGATTTGCTCCATTTGCGAAAATGATGTCAGATTGCTTTGTTAATAAATTTATAAAATTAAAACTAATTATCGCACACGTTTCAAACTTCACACAATTAACAGGTCTGAACTGAACTAAATAATGTGTGTAGATTTGATTTTTAGAACTAAATGGATCGGTGTTAGGCCGACTACTTTTCAATCCACCCTCGTATCATAGCTCTATACTAGCGGACTGCCGCGGCTTTGCCCGGAAGAAATAGTATTATGGACTTTACCCTTCCTTGAGAACCACTCTATCCATTGATGAAAACAGCATGGAAATCAGTGCAGTAGCTTTTGGAGTTTATCGTGAATAGAAAGACAGACGCGACTGAGGACATCGTTTAAAGGTAGTATTTAATTGCTAATCAAAAAAATGTAGTGATATGTATTGAATATAGTATAACCTGCTCGCGAAGGAGGCGGCCGAGAGGGAGAGAGAGCGTATCCTGAGTTCAGAAGTCTGCGGTGAGGGCGGTTTCACAGACGGGATAGTCAGAGGTATATTTTTTTTTTAATTTAGCGTCGTCATCGTTAGTAAAACGAAAAGTAACACAAACCCAGGTTGGGTTGCGTTACAGTTGCGTAAAGAACTTCGTTCCTGACGGGGGTCCCCCGAACGGAACAATTATTTTTTGGACCAATAAAATACGCTCGTTCCACTAGGATCCCCCAAGCTAGTACCCCAGGGGACTGTACAACACTCGCTATTCCACTTCGATCCCTCAGGGGATTGTACAGCACTCACTATTCCACTTCGATCCCCTAGGTTGTAAACAACGATTAACGTAATAAAGTCTTTGATATATTTATTATTGTCGTAAATTATTAGCCCTTCGTCCACGTTCATAACCAAGATTTCATAACTGGTTATGAATTATGAATAACGTCTTCTATTCCCTCGGTGAAATATGCGTCTCTGTTGGTGTGTCTAAGGCCTAAGATTAAACTAAAATGACAGCGAAGTCACTAACTGCTATTATTTACTCATTGACTAGTGTATATATAAGATAAGAGACTATTAATAAAATGTTGTAGTGGTCAACTCACACAAAGATTAGTCAAATAACCGGTCTAAATTATTCAAGTTACGATAATTTAAGTAAGTCCCTATTGCCTATGCTGTTTGTAGCACATTTTTTAGTCAACTAAGGACTTCTACACTTTGTTTTAAATAAAACGCAAGTAAGATACTAAATAAATAAATATGTTAGGACAATTCACACAACGCCTTCTAGTCTCAAACTAAGCAGAGCTTGTGATATGAGTACTAGATAAAGTGATTTAATAGTACACAAAATTTCATGAGAATCGGTCAAGCCGTTTCGAAGGAGTTTAACTACAAACACCGCGACACGAGAATTTCATATATTAGATTATGAGCAACTAAAGTCGCTTTCAATATTTCCGTGTACATAAGTCTTAGATCAAAAATACTAAGTACCTCCTTAAATTATACACTACTTGCACTCTTTATTCTACTGGTTTATTACATTTACCTTCACCTGCCCTGTGAACATGGCATCGGAGGAGATTGTTGATAACCAATGATATTACAGAAAATATCGGTCACGTAACCGAATTAACACCTTTTTTGAAATTTCCGACGATATTATTGGTTTTCGACAAACTCTTCCGAGTGCATTGATAAGAAGGTATGTTGCATCACAGAATATATAAAAGGAAACCTCTTTTATGAAATTTGTTATATGCTATGCATCATCAAAGGTAGTTAACTATTCACACTAATTACTTAGCTCATTAACACACATTAATTTGGGTACCCATAGGTACATAAAATTATGAAAAAGAAATCTGTAGCATCATCTTATTTATAAATAAGCTAAGGTCCGGAGAACGGCTTTCTCCCGTTCACACTCCACACTCCTGTCTCCGACCGAAGCGTAATTCTGGAACAAGTTTGGTCACAAAAAGTTGTCCTTGCCCTTGCCTTGAACAGTATGAAAAAACATTATCTAAATAGCATGTGCAGTTTTAGAGATTAAAAAACCGGCCAAATGTGAATAGGGTTATTGATCTATGTCAATTATGTAAAAAAAATGTTTAAAGCAGGTTCAGTATTAAAGAGATTATAGTTGTTAGGTTAGTAATTCTATAGTTACTCAGCAATATCGGTTTTATTTGTAACTAGCGGACGCCTGCGGCTTCGCCCGCTTGACTTATAATTAAAACCTTCTCTATACCTGAATTATATACTAAAACCTTCCTCGAGAACCACTCTATCGATTGGCAAAAACCGCATCAAAATCCGTTGCATAGTTTTAAAGATCTAAGCATACATAGGGACGGAAAGACAGCGGAAGCGACTTTGTTTTATACTATGTTATAATGATAACACTGATTCATAATTATTGGAACTTCCATAGACGGTTTAACCATTCGTATTTTCATTAACTTAAACCACAAATTACACCTCGGCAACAGGCTATTACGTGGGACTAAAAATACTGACAAATTGTGGGTGTTTAATGCACCTCTGCCTACCCCTTCGGGGAAATAGGCGTGATATGTGCGTGTGTGTGTGATTATTTGACACAGAAACATGGAATTATACTATTAGTGTTACGTATATCAATTTTGAACTTATTAAGTGTTATGGTTGAGAATTTTATGTTTTAATTGACAACAATTGAAAGGAGTGGCCGTGAGATGTCTTGCCAGATTCTTACTCACAGGCTCTACCTATTGCTTTGCGAATCTGGCAGTATATGTACCTACATCTAGAATAACTCATTCATAAGTGTTTTTATAACCCAAATGAATAAAGTATTAGAATCTTTGAATCTTCATTACCAACTTTCGCGATTAGTAGGATTTGTCATAGGTAGGTACCATAGTTTACTACAGTCATTAACATATACATCATAGATATAATAATACTACATATACATGAATCAGAGATAGGTACAACACACTAGCAATTCATTCAAGTCAGTTTATGTATGGTAAGTATACTTTCCTAATACTCGTCGTCACGAGGGTATCGAATAACGAAAAATATTTTTCAGGTTATCTGTATTGTTTTATTTTGTTATTTCTGTCACATTACGTTTGGATAGATAAACTAGGAGCTGCGGTCGCTACCGTGGTACTGCGCTGCAGCATGCAATTGAGCGAAGCGACTATTTCTATTAAGGCATTTATCAATCTATAAGGAGCAGGTTTTGTTCGAGATCGAATTTTGATTTAGGACCCTCAAAAAAAGTTTGTTTGATTGACCAAAAATATGTCAATAACTTTTTTTAAGGGTCCTAAATCAAAATTCGATCTCGAACAAAACCTGCTCCTGAGAATGCTTCATTTTTGAGTGAAAAAATCATGAAAATCGGTTGGGTAGTTGTCGAGAAACAATTTCACGTCTAGTTGCATTGGAGTCACCCTGATAAGGAGCTCCGCTCGCTACGCTCGCTTCGCTCAATAAACCTAACAAGGAGCGACCAGTGGTTTTTAGCTTTTGATTACAGACTCAAATCATCCATCGAGCCTTTTCTCAACCTAGTTGGGGTCGGCTTTCCAGTCTAACTGCGATGCGGCCGAACTTCGAGCGACTGCCATCTGATCTCCACAACCAATGCGCCATATCGAAGCTCAGTAGTTGGACCAACATTTTTTTTATTTTTTTTATTTTATTACAAACTAGTTACGGCTCGGAATAGTTCATAGGTACGAGTATGAACGCTTAAAACAGGTACCAAGTTTTTCAGTCTTATGCAGACAAGTCTTTGAGTCTGTATATCCGTACCATCTCCGAGGATACCGAACGGATTTTATTGCGGATTTCACATTTGGGATTAAGCTTATCTCAGCGCCATATTATAATAGACTGTATTTCATCAAACTCGGATGGCAGGCAATAATTTTTCGTCGTTTATACCTACCTAAGTAATATCAGCAATGCTTTCCACGCATCAGCTACTTAGTATTAGTACCTAGATAATAACATAACAACGATTCATAATATAAAAATAGATATTGACTAGTTTAAAGAAGTACTCATGCTAATCTTACCTCTTGAATGAGCACCTCTTCATTGTTGAGGCCAGAGACGACCAAATAGTTATCAGTACAGGGTCTCACGTACAAATAGAAAAATTGTTCGTGCGCAACTACGTTACTCAGCTCCTTCCCTTTATACACAGGTGGGCTGAACGGATTTACAACACTCGAGTTCGTAGGAGTACATGAAGTGTTGAAGAACATACTTCCAGCACTGCAACATCTATGGATGCATATACGACCAATGCAGGGACAACCCAGACGTACCACCATACCGTCTTCCTCCAACTCATACCAAGAACCTGTCTTATACTCAATGTCTTCGTATATAATTGAACCATTTTTAAATGTTTCTCCATCAGTGATGTTCAAGCTCTGTACTCTAGGACACGGAGTGGTGCTGACGCTCCCGAGCACCAAAAACAATAAAAACACTACCACCTTCATGATGACACCAAACTCACTAAAAACTATTTAGGTAATTTTAACCACATTTCACATAAAAAGTTCAGCAGTGTTTTGTTTATGATTTGAAACAAATTAGTCGTGAACTAAAAGGTGTGCAATATCACAACTCAAGTTTGTGTTATCAGCACTGGTGAGGTAATTTGATGTATCATTTTAATAGTGATAAGAGATAAGCGAAGAAGTCGCGTATACTGTTAAGTCGTCGATCTTTATGTGGCGGCGAACAGGCGTGTACTATCCACGAGGTTTGTATCCAGACTGGCGAACTTGCAGCAGATATCCCTGACGCGCGTTTTGCCTCAAGCCCACGCGTTTATCATCGAGCCCCTGGTTGTTTGTTTACGTGTCTGTTAATGACGCACTCAATACCTCTGTAAACCTTTATTCTATTTAGACATTAACATATCTCTCCTCATAGTTATTTTAATGGGTGTGGTAAATGGAATAGGCCATTATGAGCAAGCTAACAATGTACCTAGTTACCCTACTGTACTCATATTAGGGCTGTCACGTCACTCGGTAATATTTTTTCACACTAGGTAAGTAGCCAATTACTAGCTGTGCCATAGCAGCTGGCACGTAAGATTTTGTTGCCTTACATCAACTTTTCATCGCAAAGCAACGAGTTTAATTTTTTTTCAAAATTACAATATAGCTGCTACTTTTTATTAAATTCATTCGGCCATTTTGGATATAACCCACTATAAATGTGCCCGGTGACGGCAATAGGCTTGCCCCCTATTACGTGGTACTAAAAATACTGGCAAATGTGGGTGTTTAATGCACCTCTGCGGCTATAGGCGTGATATGTATAATATTATATATCTATACAAATATTATAAAGCTGAAGAGTTTGTTTGTTTGTTTGGTTGAACGCGCTAATCTCAGAAAGTACTAGTCCGATTACAAAAAATCTTTTTTGGTTATGTAATACATTTATCCAGGATGGCTATAGGCTATATAACATTACGCTACGACGATTAGGAGCCCAGCAGCAATGATATATGTTACAAAAACGGGGGAAAATTATTTCTTTTGGGAGCTTCCGTGGCGTACGCTGCTTAAATGGTTAAAGTAACGTTAAAATTGTGTAGTACGAATTTATTTGCGACCCAGCGACCTCACCTGCTAGTGGCGCACCTGCTGATAAACGGACGAGGCTCGTTAATTTACGGTACCTATGGAGTGGCTTCGGCCCCTACGTGGGTACCAGGTGGTACAACAGTGTTGGTCCGGGGGGGTACCACCGTGCAGCTGTGCTAAAGCCCCCCAAGTAACCCAGCCCAGGCTGGGTTGCGTTAGGGGTTCAGCAGCTGCACCGCCGGGCCCGGAGCGATGTATGGTGCAGCAGGCATGGGACCAGTGGGGACGAAACGGAGTCTAGTGTGGGTGGTGTGGGTCGATTCGCCGGCCAGGGAGACCCTTAGCAACGGCGTTGCCGCGGCCGCCCGCAACACAGACATGGGGCCCGCCTGGGGCCAACCACCCCAGGAGGCTGCCCCACATGTTGCGCATAATCCTGATGTGGGATCGCCGGTCCGGGTGGTAACCGGTGTGGGGTAGCGGCGGCCTTGCATCAGGGGGTTTGGGAGCCCTTCCGTCCGGCGAGTCGGCTCCGACCTAACCACACGGTTCTAGACAAAGCTAGCCCCTGCGCTTTGTCACTTACTGCTGCACCAAATGTCGCCCTGTCTTCACGTTTCTTCTTCAAAATCTACAATGGCAGTGCAACAAAAAAGAAATAAACGTTACACAGCGGCCCTAGGAAACCCCATAACTTCACATTTCGAGGTGGAGTTCACTAACGTCCGTGGACTCCATGTGAACCTCGATACCGTCCACCACCACCTTGAGACGGCACGGCCCGCTGTGATGTTCCTCACGGAGACACAAATACGCCGCCCTGACGACACGTCTTACCTGTGTTACCCCGGCTATGTCATCGAGGAACAATTTCGAGACAAAGCGGGGTGTGTGTGTTCGTTAGGGCGGATGTTTGCTGCCGCCGGTTGCGCTGCCTAGAGAACCCCTCCAATTCCGTCCTTTGGCTGCACGTAGACCATGGCTCTATGAGCCAGATCTACGTGTGCGTCTACCGATCCCACACAGGGGATTCTGAGACAACAAAGCTCTTCCAGTACCTCAGCGAGACGGCTGATGAAGCGCAGGTGCGGTTCCCGAACGCTGACCTAGTATTTCTGGGGGACTTCAATGGCCATCACATTGAATGGCTGGGGTCCTCAAGACTGATCATGCGGGTAGAGGCGCCCATGCGTTCGCTCTCTCCCACGGTCTGACCCAGATGGTATGCGGGATCACCCGGATACCAGACAGGTCAGATCACGCGCCCGCTCTGCTGGATCTACTGCTGACGAGTCGCCCAGCCCAGTACAGTGTTTCGGTAGGACCCCACTGGGTAGTTCCGACCACTGTGTTGTTCACGCTGTCATGAAGGTGTCACCTCCTGCACGTCCTGTACAAACGTCACGACGACTATGGCACTACTCGTCAGCGGATTGGGACGGTCTACGTGATTATTATGCGTCCGTCCCCTGGAGCCAGCGCTGCTTTGTAGGAAAGGCTCCTTCGGATAGTGCTTCTGCTATTGCTGGCGAGATCAGTTTAGGGATGGATTATTACATCCCTTTCACTGATGTCGCCAGTATCCGCAGAGCCCGTCCCTGGTTCGGGCGAGATTGTGCCAAAGCTGTTCGACAAAAACAGTCGGCATATCGCGCCTGGATCAGGGCCCGGGCTGTGCGCGACCCAAACGTGGGCCACCTCAAAGCAGCGTACAACCGAGCCACAAAGTCAAGTAAGAGGGCCTTTAAGAGAGCGGATGCCCAGCGCGTCGCGCGGCTTGGTCAGGAGCTCACTTCCCATCCCACAGGCAGCCGTGGATTCTGGCAACTGGCCAAAGCCGTGCAATCTAACTTTTGTCAGCCCTCGCTGCCACCGCTGCGTTACCCAGATGGAACACTGGCTCACAAAGCCCAAGAGAAAGCGGATATGCTCGCAGACCTCTTTGCGGCTAATTCCCGGGTCGACGACCGTGGCCTGCAGCCCCCCGCCATCGCCAACTGTGGCCACACAATGCCTGATATTGTTATCAGGCAATGTGATGTACGGGCAGTGCTGCGGTCACTCGACACGCGGAAAGCCAGTGGCCCTGACGGCATTCCGGCGGTGGTGCTACGAAAATGTGCAGCTGAGTTGTCTCCAGTATTAACGCGTCTGTACCGCCTGTCATACTCTTCAGGGCTCGTGCCGGAGGTCTGGAAGGAGGCGAACGTACAACCGATCCCCAAGAAAGGGGATCGGTCCGATCCAGGCAACTATCGACCCATAGCTGTCACCTCAGTCATTTGCAAGGTGCTTGAGCTCCTTATAAATAAGCAGCTCATGCAATTCCTAGAGGATCACTCGCTAATCAATGATCGACAATACGGCTTCAGGCCAAAGCGATCAACGGGTGATCTTCTGGCATTCGTAACGCATGTCTGGG
The DNA here is from genome assembly GCA_963556515.1 of Nudaria mundana. Classification (NCBI taxonomy): domain Eukaryota; kingdom Metazoa; phylum Arthropoda; class Insecta; order Lepidoptera; family Erebidae; genus Nudaria; species Nudaria mundana. The sequence continues at coordinate 7,265,854 of OY748296.1, forward strand.
GTGGGGCTATGGAAAGGCACGGCGAGTCCTTGGCTATTAGCCTGGACATCGCCAAAGCCTTCAATAGGGTCTGGCATGCTTCGCTCCTTTCCAAGCTTCCGCCATATGGTCTACCTCCTCAACTGTGCAGCTGGATTGCCAGCTTTTTAAACGAGCGCCGAGTGCGGGTCCTCTGCGATGGCCAGGCTTCTCGCTTCTTGCAAGTGAATGCCGGGGTACCGCAGGGGTCCGTACTATCACCAACTCTCTTTCTTCTGCATATCAATGATATGCTATCCCTCGGGAACATTCATTGCTATGCAGATGACAGCACACTGCACGGGAGTTACTCGGTTCGTCCGACGGCGGGGCGATCTGAGATTGAGGAGGAGAGACGACGACTCGTGGCTGATCTCGACCGTAACCTCGACAGTATCTCTCAATGGGGTACCGAGAACCTGGTCGAGTTCAATGCCCGCAAAACACAGGCGTGTGCATTTACTGCGAAGAAATCCCCTTTCCTTCCCCTACCCTCTCTTCAGAATGCATTATTACCAATGAAGGACAACCTTGATATCCTTGGCATAGACGTTCGTCGAGAGCTCAATAATAAAAACTACATCGAAAGATGTATAGGGCTAGCTTCGCGGAAACTAGGAATACTGAATAAGGTAAAGAGATTCTTTACACCGGACCAGAGGTGTCTGCTGTACAAGACGCAGATTAGACCCTGCGTCGAATACTGCTCTCACCTCTGGGACGGCTCCGCGAAGTATCTGCTGGACGCTCTCGACGCTATGCAGCGACGGGCTATCCGTATTATAGATTGTCCGGAGGTAACGGGAAGCCTTGAGCCGCTAGTTCAGCGCCGAACAATAGCTTCCTTGGCCGCATTCTACCGTATTTACCACGGCGAGTGTTCTGAAGAGCTCTTCAATCTGATCCCACCCTCTTCCTTCCGATCCCGAACGACTCGTGCCGGGCAGAGATGCCATCCCCACACAGTGGATAGTATGTTCGCGAGAACCGAAAGTTTTAAACGTTCGTTTCTCTGCCGAACGATAGTGGCCTGGAACGCCCTGCCTGTGCACGTGTTTCCTCCCACATATAATCCTGGGTTCTTTAAGCGGAGCGTGAAGAGGCACATCAGTAGGTCGTCAAGTTGAGGGCCACTCTCAATAGTAATGAGTGCTGTGAGAGTGGCCCACAATCGCTACACGTCGTCACGACTTACCACCAGGCGGGCGGCGTCAATTTGGCGAACCAAATATAAAAAAATAAAAAAAAATAAAAAATTAAGTTTTATAAAAAAGTCCGTGATTGCATATATCTACCTCTTAGGGTTAACGCACTATAACGTAATTTATAGCAATCAAAATTGATTCAAAACAATTCATGATTTGCGAAGCTATTTTAATACTTACGATATTAATCCTTATCCAAACAAATACGCTATACGTCATAACGATTTAATTTAGAACAAATTAGTCCTTTACATCATTTGATTTCAACGAATATCTTAAGAGATATTATAGATTTAGTAAAAAGTACACTATTTTGAAGGCGGGCGACGACGTTGGAGTGCGCACTGCGCATGCGTGAGTTGACTGCCGGCCGTCGCCTGTTAGGTCTACGAGGTGCCATACCGCGCGGCTCAGACGCGTGGTTGGCTCCTTAAGGTGAACGCACACTTATCCGAGCCGAACGCCTCGAACGAGTCGAATGAAACGAATTTTAGAATTCTGTATATGAAATCTCATGAAACCTCGCACACTTTCCCGCGCTTGCATTCTATCAGTTTCGTACGGGTACGACACTACGACAGAGCAACGTGCGAATAACATGTATAATAATATGTAATAACAGTGCGACAGGCGTAAAGGAAATAGACATGATTTCTTCGACGCAGTCGATTCTTTCGGGGTGGTCAATTCTTCCGGTGCGGATATGTATGCGAGGCCTCCTTACGGAAAAGTATATGCAATAAAAAACAAACTTAATTTTGCGGTTCGATCCCTAGACCAGATTACTGTACCAACCGCAAACAATAAGTTTGTCGTAGGTTACGTCATCCGCAGTGGAGTTCACTAAGGGGCGCTGCACACGGCTAAGATACTATAATATTTTATCTTAAGATACAATATCGCTCAACAGCTATACATAATAAATCAGTAACTGGTGATCAAGAAAGCTATAACACGCAGGCAGAGCTGCGGGCAACAGCTAGTATATATATAAATATATATATATATAGGTAAGTAGGTAGCAGGTACCAACTTTTATATTGTAACCTTAAATGTTCATTAGCAAATGTTTTGCATTACAACAATAAAAACTCAATTCTTTGACACCAAGAACCGTTTCATCTCGACATATATCTACGACACCTTATAGAATAGAGTAAGACTTTTATTATTTTACATTATGAAATTAACTCACTTGTACATGTATTTCACAATTTCTTTAATATCCATACTTATTTAATAAAATTCCTCAGGATTTGGTTGTACATCGCAGTATAGAGATAGTTGCCCTGAGGATTGACATGCCTCTTAATACGAGTAACTTTAAAATAGAAGTGAAAAAATTTTTGATGAAAAAAGGCTAGACGAATATCTCAATCAAAGGTCTTTGATCTCAATGATAAGAATGCATGGTTATCCTAATTTCTTGCTGTTAGCCACTCGCACAATATACGAGTAAATTGTAAAAAAAAACTATACTAGTGGTTCTGTGAACCGTAGACTTCGGGAGATTTGTTTAAAAATTTATTTTTAAATTTTCTTTATTACTCTTTCATTTTTCATCCAATCCAAAAAAAATATCATTCACATGTTATTCATTGTAAGCAAGGAGTGTGTGTGCAAAGTTTCATGAAAATCGGTTGATAAATACGGCCGCAAACATGATCTGACAGAACCCGTAGATGTAGAGATGTAGATGATGGTACGAGACGAAAGCAATTCTCCCCAGCATGCAAGTTGAAACGGAGACTTCGGTCGCTTCGCTCCCTCAGTCAATTAGAAAAAAAAGGATAATCTACCTGAGTTTCTTGCTGGTATCATCTCAGTAGAACCAACTTACCGAACCAGCGAAAGAATCATTTTTAAATGGTTTATTTACTTAATTTAGTATTTTTTAATATTGCTTGACATAAAATTGTAAAATTTTGACTTTCATATGTGCTCTTTATGTGCCTAAACTGAATAAACGAAATTGATTCTTGATTTTGATCGAAGCATTTTACTAGTTTCGCCATATAGTCCACCTAACAAAGGAGTGTAGCGTGCGTTAGCTGGCACCTAAGCAGTTTCTTCAGAAAGTTGTTCAGGGTGCTTAGGGAGTAAACATACTAAAAGTCCCCGCGTCTAGGGGGGGAGCCGGAGGGAGAGGAGGGGTTTAAAGTTCCCATTTTTAGGATTTTCGCTAATACGAAGGTGGATGATGCCTATAATCGCGGCTATCTCTCTAATTTTCAATCTGCGGTCTCCCATAATTAAGTCGAGTATTTTTTAACATTTTCGTCAGTAGTGGACGTCGAAGGCCTTCCAGAGCGGGGTTCGTCTTTCACACTCTCTCTACCATGCTTGAATTCTGCTATCCATTTTTTGACGATGAATATGAAAGAGCGCAATCCCTTAATGTACTGACCATATCATCATGGATGGCTTTTGATGACAGCCCCTTCTTATGGAGGTACTTAATGACGGCACGCTGCTTGATTTGCTCCATTTGCGGAAATGATGTCAGATTGCTTTGTTAATAAATTTATAAAATTAAAACTAATTATCACACACGTTTCAACCTTCACACAATTAAGATGTCTGAACTGAACTAAATAATGTGGGTAGATTTGATTTTTAGAACTAAATGTGTTAGGCTGACTACTTTTCAATCCACCCTCGTATCTTCAAAACGGTGAGTCGTAGAGAAAAAGTATCTTCTGTGCAATGAAAGCTAATAAAATTATCTACAACTTTTGTCTGGTCGAAAGTTTTGTCGAAATCCTACTCATTTTAGAGGTACACGTTCTGGAAAAGTGAAAATAAAAAGCCGCTTTTTTGATGATATCCGACTTTAAATATAGTTTTGAAAAACCCACTTTACATTTTCTGAAAGTTGCAGATGTTGTGTCGCACCCGGTAAATGAATGTAAGAATAGGATGTGTTCAAATCTATGTTGTTGCAACTCTTGGGTGGACAGAGCGATTGTTTCAATTGTATAAAATACATAGTTAAATTGGTTAAAAGTTTCTATAACTCAACGGCTGAACCGATTTAGATGAAATTTGGTAGGTAGATAGATTAGAACCTGGATTAATATATAGGCTACTTTAATTCCGAAAAAACGCGAACCAAGTAGCAGGCAAGAGCTGATGATCAATAAAAATCGTTATTTCGAAAAAAATTACTTTTCCGGAGCGTGTACCTCTGAAATGAGTAGAATTTCGACAAAACTGTTTAAGACAAAAGTTGTAGGTAATTTTATTAGCTTTCATTGCACAGTAGGTACTATTTCTCTACGACTCACCGTTATGAAGATATTAGCGAAAAACCTAAAAACGGGAACTTTAAACCCCTCCCCCCTAGACGCGGGGACTTTTAGTATGTTTACTCCCTAAGCACCCTGAACAACTTTCTGAAGGAATCGCTTAGGTGCCAGCTAACGCAAGCTACACCTCCCTTGCAGTCATTCGTTGAGTGGACTAATATGGCAACAGAGATATATTTTTTGGGGTACCTCCTCTACACATAAAGCAGGATGTTTTATTTCTCGCAACTACTCCATAGTGTGGGGTACCTACTATTAGATAGTATATTATCTATGTTAAATCTATTTTATGATTTAAAAATCCGTTTGCGAGATATTCAATTTTAAAAGCCACATTTTAGTTAAAACGTGGCGTCACCCCACCCCTCTAAAAATCATGAATTAGGCCACGTAATGAACTTTAAAGGAAAACTATGACGGATCACATAACTTTGATAGTTCAGGAGTTATAGTGTCATAATATTATATTAGCTTGTAAGCCATAGCCTAGTTTAGTCTATGCTTAGATTATATCAATATTGTCTTGTCTATGTTCACTTCCTTCTTACTTTACTTTGTAACATGGCCGACTGAAATACACGACACGTATTATTACGAGCTCCTGTCTTTTATTCCAAAAACCAACAAACATCAGGTGTGGTGTAAACTGGCGTGTCTTAGGAAGAACTGGATCAATCAAAAGAAAAAAATGGACGAATCTTCAACGTCGTCGGGTCGCCTCAAGCACATGGACGTTCATGCATCCAACATGCCGCTCACGTGGAAAAATTGGATCACCAAATTCAAAATATATCTCAAAGCATTTAAATATGATCAAGAAAGCGAAGATAGGCAAGTTGCACTTTTATTACATTATATAGGACCAGATTGCCTTCACATATTTTATTCTTTCAACCTAGATGTCGAAACAGTCAAGCTACAAGTGTTGATCGACAGATTTGCAGGTTATTTCAGCCCAAAAGTCAATATAACCATGATAAGGCATAAACTTTTTAACAGAAAGCAACTGCAAAATGAACAGCTGGACAGTTATATAACAGATCTCAAAAATATAGCCCATCAGTGTAATTTTGGTGAATTGCAAGACGATTTACTAAAAGATATATTTAGTTGGAATCTAAATGATCAGAATCAATACATTAAAGAGAAAATTTTGCAAAAATTACCTACCACTTTAGATGCCACTATAAATATTGCTAAGTCACTAGAATCGTCCCGGAAAGAAGTTCAAATATTATCAAGCACAAATCCCAATTCATCTGTAGCTAGTATAGATAGTATACATAACAGAAGTAGTCAACAGTCCAGTAGAAGTCATTCACAACATCGTCAGTCAAGAAATCAGTCAAGATATCATAGTCGTAGTCAACAATCAAGGTATAATCCGCAGTCACAGGACCGTCAATCAAGAATTCAGAGTCACAGTCAACAATCAAGGTATAATCCGCAGTCACAGGATCGTCAATCAAGAATTCAGAGTCACAGTCAACAGTCAAGGTACAATCCTAACCAGTCATACAATACATCCCATTCATCGAGTTATAGCAGTCCCAATGGTTATAAAGGTAACAATCAGTCTATGAATAACTCAATGTGTCCAAAGTGTGGTCAAACACATCGTTTTAAATGTCCTGCTCTTGGTGCAAAATGTAATTTCTGTCAAAAACTTAATCATTATTCAAAGATGTGTAAGTCCAAGCAAAAATATGTTAATTATGTGCAAGAAGATTTTTCTAATGATGATCAAGCTTTTTTAGGTGCTGTTTATCAATGTAATTCTGTAAAATGTAGTAACCAATGGTCAATAACCCTAAGTATCTGTAGTCAATCTGTTTGCTTACTTATTGATTCAGGTGCAGATGTGAATTTGATGTCTAAGAAAGCATTTGAAAAACTAGCGTTGCAAGAGATAAATCTTATACAAACACCATTTAACTTGACAACATTTACAGGTCAAAGTATACCTACAATCGGTTATTGTACATTACCATGTAAGTATAATGACAAATCATACAACTTGTGTTTCCATATTACACCGCTAGATTGCAAAAATATTCTGGGTAGACAGTCATGTCAACAGTTAAAAGTCATAAAAAGAATACAGTCAGTAACCTTTGATGAAAACATATCTAAACACAGTCCAAACTACACACTTAGTCAGCATAGCCAGAACAAAAATTTACAGTCAATGTCAAGTCAGTCTAACAGTCAAAGTCAAGTCATATCACAGTCAATGTGTCACAAAGTCCCTACAGAGTCAAACAGTCTGTCAATACTAAAGAAATATAGTAAGGTTTTTAATGGAATAGGAGCTCTTAAAAACTATAAATGTCATTTAACTCTCAACGAAAATGTCAAGCCGTCGGTAGACGCAAGTAGAAAAATTCCTTTTAAATTACAGGATAAAGTCAAGGCAGAACTTAATAAGTTAGAAGTCACTGGTATTATTGCTCGAGTTGATGAACCAACTGATTGGGTCAACTCTATGGTAATTGTCTCTAAAAAGGATGGAAGCATTAGATTATGTTTAGATCCACGTAAGTTAAATAAAGCTATTAAACGTTCACATTACCCATTTCCACATATTGATGAAATTAAAGCAGAACTAAATGGTTCATGTTATTTTTCAAATTTAGACGCTAAGTCAGGCTTTTGGAATCTTGTCTTAGATGAAGAATCATCCAAACTATGTACTTTTATAAGCCCCTATGGCAGATTTCGTTTTTTAAGGCTACCGTTTGGTGTCAATGCATCTCCAGAAATCTTTCATAAAGAAATGATTTCCCGGTTTGGTGACATACAAGGCATTAAAATAATGATGGACGACTTTCTTATACATGCTAAAACCATTCAAGAACATGATCAAATCCTAGAAAAAGTTCTTTGTCGTGCAAAAGATATAGGTCTAACATTTAATAGTAATAAATGTAACATTTGTCAAAGTGAAGTCAAGTATTTAGGTTTTATATTCAATAGAAATGGAGTGTCTGTAGATCCATCTAAAGTAAATTCTATTTGCAACATGCCACAGCCTAAGAATGTCACAGATGTCCAGAGATTCCTGGGCATGATTAATTTTCTTGGCTCATTCATAAAAGATTTATCAAAAGAAACATCAAACATAAGACAGTTACTTGATAAAAACACAATTTGGTCATGGAATGACAGTCATGAGAAAGAATTCAATAAATTAAAGTCTCTAATTAGTTCTTCATATGTCGCAGACACATTGTCCCGTGCTGCATTACCAGAAAATGCATTAGTAGAATTGGATGAAGATATTAAACTTCATGTTAATTTACTCACTGCTAATTTGTCACTTAGTCCTTTCAAGTTACAACAAATTGAACAAGCTACCAGGTCTGACCAAACTCTTCAAACTCTTATTAATTACTGTAAAAATGGATTTCCAAATTCAAAGCATAAAGTAGAAGATTGTATTAAACCTTTCTTTCCTGTTAAAGATGATATTCATTATGCTAATAACCTTTTATTTTTGTCAGATAGAGTTATTATACCTATTTCTTTAAGAAAAGATTTCTTAAAACTATTACATGAAGGTCATCAAGGCTTGAATAGTTGTAGAAATTTGGCAAGACATACAATTTACTGGCCTAATATTAGTCAAGATATAGATAATTACATCAGTAATTGTGAAATTTGTCTCACTTTAAGAAAGAGTAACACTAAAGAAAGTTTATTACCACATGATTACAAATACATTCCTTGGCATAAGGTTGGTATAGATTTCTTTGAGTTCAACAAGCATACATACTTAATTGTAGTCGATTATTTCTCAAAATATGTTGAGATAGCAATTTTAAGTAATGGTTACAGTGCAGACCAAGTCATAATCAAGCTAAAATCAATATTTGCTCGTCATGGTATTCCCCATACATTAATGTCAGATAATGGTCCACCGATGAATTCCAAATCTTTTCATGATTTCACACAAGATTGGAATATTCACCATGTCACTTCCAGTCCCTATCACAGCCGTTCAAATGGTATGGTAGAACGGACAGTAGGCATAATTAAAAATATGCTTAGAAAATGTTTACTTGATAATACTGATCCATATTTAGCATTACTGCAATATCGCAATACTCCCAAAAACAATTTATGTTCACCAGCACAACTTTCCATGTCACGTAGACTTCGTACAAAGCTACCTATAGTAGAAAAACTTTTAAAACCAAAATTGTGTAACTATAGACATCTTAAACAAGTCAATAATCAAAATTTACATAAGATGAAAGAGTATTACAACAAAAATTCCAAAGATCTTAAACCCTTGGAGGTAAATAGTCATGTTATGTTTCAAAAACATCCACAATCGTCTTGGTTTCCAGGTATTATACAACAAGTTAGTCCGGAACCTAGGTCGTATATCATAAAAAGTAAATTTGGTGCATATCGTCGCAATAGACAATACATAACACTTAGACCAAAGTCTCAATATTCTTTTCATTCACATAACACACAGACTAATAATTTTCACACTCAACCAGTCAGTTCCAATCAAACTTATATCAGTTATACTCCTTGTTATACAAATGATTACTCTAAAATTTCTCATAGTCAATCTCCTCAACGTACTAGCAGTCAACCAATTAAGAAATATTCTAGTTCAGGAAGAGAGATAAGGCAACCACAACGTCTTATAGACACAGTCTTATAAACATTGTTTCGTATTCATTGTCATGTACTTAGTTATAAGTAATTAATTAGTAAACTAAAATGTTGTAAACCATTGTTTGTTTACATTTAGAAACAATCGTCGAATTGACAACGTCAAATTATGTCAACTGTCAGAATCTTTTAAAACGTCAAATTGTCTCGTGTCAAAACACTAAAATGCGTTTTGTTATTTTTATATAAGAATCTAAAATATAAGTTATAATAAAGTTAAAGGGAAGATGTCATAATATTATATTAGCTTGTAAGCCATAGCCTAGTTTAGTCTATGCTTAGATTATATCAATATTGTCTTGTCTATGTTCACTTCCTTCTTACTTCACTTTGTAACATGGCCGACTGAAATACACGACACGTATTATAACGAGCTCCTGTCTTTTATTCCAAAAACCAACAAACAATAGATGCTATTAGACTACGGAACCCTATTCTATGCGTGGCCCGATACGCACTTGGCCGGTTTTTAAATACCGACCTAATTGTCTCTTAGAAAGATATTGAGTTAACCTTGTCTATAGTATGTCTATAGTCGGGGAATATCTGAGACGAATTTATTAGAGGAGCCGTGGAAGATGCGACAACAAACATGACTATGATACTCGTAGCATGACCGAAAAGTGTTCATGGCTATTTTCAACCAACTTCCACAAAAGAAGGAGGTTCTCAATTCTACTGTATGTTTTTTAAAGCTACTACTTCCCAAGTGGTCCCATTTCAACTTTCGACAATTATTTGGTCCCATTTCGGTTGTTTGAATTCGGTTTTCAATAGAAGTGAAGGTGATGAAAGAAAAATGAATCAAATTTATTCAATTAAAAATACACGTCAAAAAATACACAACAAGCAATTTTAATGTGTATTTTTAATTGAATAAATTTAATTAATTTTTCTTTCATCACCTTGAATAAATTTGTAAAATTTATTTATTTATTTGTTTTAAGAAGGCTTACATTTACATTAGTCAATAAATGTAATGGATTACAATATATATATATTGCTAATTACAAGCGTAGGCTACTAATATTACACTTCTATTTCTATCGCGCTCCCAACACATACTAATAATATCAAAAACAATGTTGCAGCGATCATGGTTATATTGGCAGCTATTGCGGTGAACGTCATTGGAGGTGCCGTGATATACGGTACAGGTGGTCTTCTGGTCTATATATAATATATTTATAATACTATAGAGAGTGGCCCTCAACTTAACGACCCAGTAATGTGCCTCTTCACGCTTCGCTTAAAGAACCCAGGGTTATGTTGGAGGAAACACGTGCGCAGGCAGGGCGTTCCAAGCCACTATCGTTCGGCAGAGAAACGAACGTTTAAAACGTTCGGTTGTCGCGAAGACGGTTTCCACGGTATGAGAGTGACATCTCTGTCATGCGTTGTTCGGGATCATAAGCTCTTCAGAACACTCACCGTGGTAAATACGGTAGAACGCGGCCAAGGAAGCGATTGTTCGGCGCTGAGCTAGCGGCTCAATGCTTCCCGTTACCTCCGGACAGTCTATAATGCGACTAGCGCCTCGCCGCATAGCGTCGAGAGCGTCCAGCAAATACCTCGCGGAGCCGTCCCAGAGGTGAGAGCAGTATTCGACGCAGGGTCTATCTGCGTTTTGTAGAGCAGACACCTCTGGTGCGGTGTAATAAATCGCTTTACCTTATTCAGTTTTCCTAGTTTCCGCGAAGCTAGCCCAATACATCTCTCAATGTAGTTTGTATTATTGAGCTCTCGACTAACGTCTATGCCAAGGATGTCTAGATTGTCCTTCATTGGTAATATTGCATTCTGAAGAGTGGGTAGGCGAAGGACAGGGCATTTTTTCGCTGTAAATGCACACGCCTGTGTTTTGTGGGCATTGAACTCGACCAAGTTCTCGGCACCCCATTGGGAGATACTGTCGAGGTTACGGTCGAGATCAGCCACGAGTCGTCGTCTCTCCTCCTCAATCTCAGATCGCCCCGCTGTCGGACGAACCGAGTAACTCCCGTGCAGCGTGCTGTCATCTGCATAGCAATGAATGTTCCAACCTAGTACCCGGCAGTATTATTTCCGGCCATTTCCAGCCTATTCGCAGTAGTCCGGTGGTTAGTCCGGTATACCGAACTAATGTTACTTTTTATTCGCAGTAGTCCGGTAAGCACAATGCATCGTGCTATTGCTACATTTTTAGTAGCAATAGTTCGGTAAGTAAGATAAGCAAAGAAAATACAATAACAATGTAATTATTTTAAAATGAAGAAGTAAAGAGAGCCACTTTATTTAAAAATAGCTCCTTTGTTGCCCGTGGTACTTTATAATATTAAAATCAAAAATCAAAATCAAAATATCTTTATTCATGTAGGTCACAAAGTAACACTTATGAACGTCAAAAAAAAAAAACATTTACATTTACCGCCAGATTCGCAAGACAATAGGTAGAGCCTGTGAGTAAAGAACCTGGCAAGAAAAACTCACGGCCACTCTTTTTATTCGCCAGTAAATACAATGATTCTGTTACAACAATAAAAAGAGGGCAAGGGCAGTACGTGATCATGTGTGGACCAAGTGAACTTAAAAATTATGAATCTCTGTTATTCACAAAAAAAAGTTAAATACTAGTTAAAGGTGCCACATAATCTCAAAGTACCCATACCTTACAATATCATAATAATAATAATTTAACAATAATAAGTGAGTTTCAGTAACAAAACAACATTTCGAACAGAAGTAGCCCCTATGTAGCTCGAGTGATGGGCAAGCAACTCATTGCCATTTCTCTGTATCGTTTAGATAATCTTTAATAGTATAATATGCCTTTTTTAGGAGGTGTGTCTTAACAGCCACTTTGAATTTATTCAAAGGAAGGTTCATAATGTTTAGAGGAATTTTGTTATAAAAACGCACACCAAATCCTGTAAAGGAGTCATGAACCTTCTGTAAACGATAATACGTCCCAACCAATTTATGCTTATTTCTAGAATTTATTGCATGAATGTTCACACTGTTTAAATGTAAAAATGAAATGTAATGTGTTTAACGAACATAATATTCGCATATTTATATTGTGATGCAACTGTTAAAATGCCTATTTCTTTAAATCTTTCTCTAAGAGAAACTCGTGCATTCAGTTTATAAATCGCACGTATAGCTCGCTTTTGGAGTATAAAAATGATCTCTATATCAGCTGCCTTGCCCCACAGTAAAATTCCATACGACATGATACTGTGAAAATAGCTAAAATAAACCAGCCTGGCAGTTTCTACATCCGTGAGCTGTCTGACTTTACTAATAGCAAAAGCCGCAAAGCTAAGTTTCCCTGCAAGACCCGATATTTGGGCGTTCCACTGTAATTTACTGTCTAGAGTAATACCCAAAAATACGGTTGATTCTACAAAATTAAGGGTATCACCGTTCAAAATAATATTAGTACCGTAGTTCTGAACATTAGGCATACTAAATCTAACACACTTAGTCTTTTTTGCGTTCAGAAGTAAATTGTTGGTTGTAAACCAATCCAGAACTAGTGCAACTGAACGATTTACTTCGTCAAAATTCTTCAGCTTGCGATCAACTTTAAAAATAAGTGATGTATCATCGGCGAATAGAACAATGTCGCACAAATTCTGTACATAGAACGGTAGATCATTAATGTAAACTATCCTTGTGGCACGCCCATAGCTACAGAAGCCCCTAAAGACCGACTACCATTGATATCAACATGTTGTATTCTATCACTGAGGTATGAGGCAACTAGGTCCAGTGCCGAATCTCTGAAACCATAATAATTGAGTTTCCGTAATAGGTCTTATGGTCAGTCTCTCTGATCTTGAAGGCTTTTATGTTGTTATGTATTCCTGGTACATTTGAGGTTTGTGTCTTTTATAATGGACAATCATTTTCATCTGTACTCGGTGCACCTGTAGACACATTTAAATAAACTAAACGGATCGAGATTCGAATGAGATTTCGAGAGTGCTTATGTAGTTCTGTAGTCCTAGTATTTTATTCGAGGTTCGTGTCATTTATAATAAAAGATGGCCTCACAGTCAATGTGACTCACGAAATATGGGTACAATAAACAGCTCTGTCTACCTCATCAAATCAGAAGAATCTAAATGATATTTTTTAAGCACGATCAAAGGTGAACGGTTTCTGAATAAAACTTCTTCGAACACATTTTGAATAAACCAAACTGAGCGAGATAAGAGTTGGCGAGTGCTCTTTTGTAGTTCTGTACTCTTAGTACAGGCAGTGCGTTCCAGGCCACTATCGTTCGGCAGAGAAACGAACGTTTAAAACGTTCGGTTCTCGCGAACATGCTATCCACTGTGTGGGAGTGGCATCTCAGCCCGGCACGGGTTGTTCGGGATCGGAAGGAAGAGGGTGGGATCAGATTGAAGAGCTCTTCAGAACACTCGCCGTGGTAAATACGGTAGAATGCGGCCACGGAAGCTATTGTTCGGCGCTGAGCTAGCGGCTCAAGGCTTCATTGTTATTGTATTTTTTTGCTTACGTTACTTACCGAACTATTGCTACTAAAAATGTAGCAATAGTACGGTGCATTGTGCTTACCGGACTACTGCGAATAAAAAGTAGCATTAGTTCGGTATACCGGACTAACCACCGGACTACTGCGAATAGGCCTTATTTCTCAGCTTACTGCCGCTGCTATGGTAGCACCAACACCTTATGAACTGGTAACAATTCGAGTTCATAAAATGAATAAGCTTCTCTTTTATTATACAAATAAAATTATATACTTCGGAGACTAAACTTATCAATAACAATATGTACAAAGGCGTGCTTAAGCTTAGTGTTTCATAGATAGCTAAGCAAGGTAGCACCTTATGTATACATCAGGATCAGGTGGGCGTCGGATGTTTGCAGCATGCGGCACGCGACAACTGCGACAAGGCGACAGTCAGTGACATCGTCAGTCTGCTCGTTGTACAACGAGTAGCAACAGTAGACTTCGTCCTTCGAACGAGTAGACTATCACGATGTACCTACCTACTGTACTCTAGTTATTATTGAAATAGTTGTACATGAGAAATAAAATATTATACTTATTTGCGAACTAGCATTACACCGTTTAACCTAATAAAGTGGTATCGGTATCTTCTTTTTGTCTCATCATTACACGAGTTAGCCCCTTTTCACTGGTGGGTATTCCGCCGGGCGCCACTGGCAATACGTTCTGCTTGTAACCAGAGACGCCCGGCAACGGACGTTAGAGCGGACGCGGCCCTTGGCCGCGGGATTAAAAAAAAACTGGTGGGTATACAGTCTCTTTTTTCTCCGTAGGGGGTTCACGGGGTCAAAAGGGGGTTTTAACAGTTACGACACACAGTGGATCCACACGGGTCATTCGTACTCACATTTCCATGCAAAGTTTCATTTTGCTAGCACCGTTTGGCAGGAAGGCCGAGGACGGACGGGGCATGACGCAACTATAGTGGGGTTCCGAGATGAACTACGGAACCCTAAGTATTAAATAAATATACTTTATTTCGTTCAGTATTTGCCTACAATACTCCAGCGCTAAAACAGCTTTGGAATACATGCCGGTCGTAGGTTTACTGAAAAGGATCTACGGAAAGAACGGATGCAGTGTAGTACACATTTTTATTATGTATTTGAGTGCAAGTGGTAGTACCCGCCTCGGCGACCACACCGTCGCTGACCACACACACCAGGTGCGCGTCCCGCACCGTGCTGAGGCGGTGGGCGATCATCAGGCAAGTGCGTGATGAACTAGCAGCGTCTAACGCCATTTGTACCACCTGCAAACGAATAATGTTTCAAGGTCATTCAATCATCCACGGCCTAGAGCTTTTGCACACTGTATCTGCATCCGTTCGGGTAACGGATGATCACGTTGAAGTCTTCTGGTGAGATGTAGATAGGTAACATGCCAGGACAGGAAAAAAATCCATTAAGTTGTGCTCCTTATTTTTGCTGTTCTAGAAATACTTCAGAGCTTCAGAAAAAGGTGGAACCTTTGAACGTAACACTAACCTTCTCACTCTCAGTGTCCAGAGCACTAGTAGCTTCATCCAGTAACAGTATTTTCGGTTTTCTTATTAGGGCCCTGGCGATCGCAACTCGCTGTTTCTGCCCCCCCGACAGCTGCAAACCCTTAGGACCTATGTTCGTCTCGTAGCCCTGGTCACAGACAGTTTACAAGGTTGCATATTATTCTGATAATTTATGAAAATAAGTACAACCGAAAAAAATTAATGCTGTAAGGATTATTTGTGATTATAGCTACAAGTTTACTGATGATAGAATTACTTCCTATGAAAAAAGGGCAAGTTTTGCTACGCTGAACCAAAGTGCTATTACTATTTGCTAATACAGGGATATTACGATTGCACTTTATTGCTACAAGCAATTTCATTTCACTGTAGGTATTAGCACAGATTACTAAATAGTTACTACGTAACAGATACTTCACTCAGTAGAAAATTTCCAATACCTACTGCTATAATAGCCTAATCCGTCGCGTCAGCAACCACTGCACGCTAAAATGTGCCTAAATGCTCAAGTTTACAGTTGTGATTGCTTCGCACCGCGCGTTCCCACAGCAATCGCAGGGCTGCCTCTTGTGGCGCGACTTGTGTTGGAAGTTTCGTAGGTAGGTATTTGCGCGACTGTCCGTCAAATATTATCACAATTTTATTCTAATCAAAATAGCTTTTTAAACGTTGTTAAAATAAAGTATAACGTTTCTATGTAACAAAAATATGTAAATCTGTGTCTGAAAGGCAAGCTAATGCTTAGTATTAAAACCTATTAAAAATAATTTTTAAACGACAAAAAATAGTAATAGTTTATCACTTACCTTTCGTCATTGACAGGTAATTGGAAAAATGTTAAGTGTTTATCCCTTCTTTTACTTGATTTGCACCCATCTACAGCACATAAGGCACCGGACGGCATCGTAGGTACGCGTACGAACGAATGGAACTATTAAAATTGAACAACGTGCGTGCGCTTCGCTTGCGAAAACCGCACTGAATTTGGTCCTCAAACGGCCCGCCGGGCGGTAGGTAATTATAGCGCGTAAGTACATGGAGTGACGGAAGCCTGGTATTAGTTACATAATATTCTACTGTCCGATGCGGTAGACGGAGGCGTCATGATAAACGCAGGCCCATGGGGGAAAACCTATGCGGGAATATTGCAAGATAGGAGTAAATAAGGTACATAGCATAGGGGCCCAACTTGCCTGCAAAAAGTACACTTTTATCAAATAGGTAAAAGGTTTGAATCATAGTGCATTGATTTGCCTTGCAATATGTAGTCAGATTTTCTATTAACAATCTTATATATATATATTATATATATAAAAGAAAGTCGTGTTTGTTACAACACTTATAACTCGAGATAGGCTGGACCGATTGCCATGGTTTTTGATTTGTTGGATTTGTTTCCGTCACGAATAGCAGAATACATCTTAAAAACAATGAAATAGATGCTGATTTGTTTATTACATGTAAAACATTAGTTGTACAATCCTGTCAAATAGTGTAACAACTATTTTTTTTTGGAGCTTATGGCCTGGTTGCTGAGAACTTTAAGCAAAAAATTTATTTTTTTATGAAGACATCATGTGTGCGTTCAGAAATTTATTTTTTGTAAAATGTCTACAAAGTTCAGGTAGTGTTATATTTGTTTGTTTTAGCCTTTAATTTTCGAAAATTATTTATTAATTATTTAATTTTTGATTCCAGAAAATAATACCTAAGATTTATTCTACAGTAAAAACATAAAATCATCGGAAAGGAACAAAATAAAAAAGAATAAAAAATCAGTTGGTAAAGGTTATAAGAATAAGGAAAAAAATCTACAGGTTAACAAAAGTGTAAATGTCTTTTTATAGGTTGTATATGATTTTTCTTGATAAGATATTCATACGTAGTGGTTATATACTCTTTGAGCTATTGTCTATGTCTCGAAAGTTGTCACTGTTATTATATTTGGTGGTTTTATGCGAGTGCACATTTTAATAACAATGCCGCGTCCTAGAAGATCTAAATCTTTCCCAGCGAAGCCGTAATGCAATTAGGCAACGGAATATCGCGAGTCAATTATCTGATGGAGAACGAGAAATTGCACGAGAACAGCGCTGCGTTAGTATGGAGCAAAGAAGGGCCTTAATTCGTGCTTCTCAAACACAAGAGCAAAGAGAGGCAGCCCGTGAAACGGCTAGGTTAGAAACGAGAAATCGTCGAGCTTATCGTACAGATGAACAGAGGAATAATCTTCGAAGTGCAAGAAGAAATGGTTCAAGTATTGATTTGAATCGAGCAGCGCTTCTGTATGATTGCACCATCGACTACAGACAGACAGACTGCATCGTTTAGTTTGCATTGGTCCAATGGACGTTGTTTGCCAGCATTGTGGAGCACTGAAGTTTGCTGGTGAAACGCCTGGTTTGTGCTGCCTTAGTGGTAAAGTGAAATTGCCATTATTGGTCCCGCCACCAGAGCCATTGTGCTCCCTGCTTTATGGCGAAACACTAGAATCACGACATTTTCTAGCGAACACTCAAAAATACAATGTCTGTTTCCAAATGACTTCATTTGGGGCGGAAATTATCGAAGAACACGGATATAATCCGACATTTAAGGTAATTTACGTTAAAAACTTTATTTTCTATCATTGAAAAAAAAATCTGGAATGTAGTTTGTTAGATTTCTGTATTTGTCTCTGAAATAAAAATGGCATGTTATTATTTGAAAAATAAGTGTTTGTAAATCTAACTATAACTATGGTTTTGACTTTACAGATTCAAGTCCAGATTTGTCATCGCATTGGATCATTGCAACCTATAGAAGATGCACAGCATAAATTCTTGCAAATATACTTCATGGGCAATATGGAAGAACAACTTAACCGGCGTCAAGGGATCAACACAGCTACGAAAAAAGCAATTCTCTAAGATCTGCAGCAAATGCTTCATGAACATCATGCATTGGTCAGGCTGCTCAAGACTGCTTTAGAGCGCATGCCAAGTGATGACTATAAAGTTGTGATCAGAGCAGATAAAAGACCAGCTGGAACACATGAACGCACATTTAATGCTCCAAAAATCGATGAAGTGGCAATCTTGATTGTTGGTGAAAACTTGGAAACACGTGATATTGTACTTACACGACGCAATACTGGGCAACTACAAAGAATATATGAAACACACCGTTCATATGACGCGTTACAATACCCGCTGATGTTTTGGCAAGGAGACGATGGATATCACTTTAATATCAAAATGATTAATCCATTGAATGGTAAGATCAATATTGTTGTTTTCATTTTAACTTGATATACATTTTATTCGGTTTGCTTTTAGTACTCAAAAAAAGTTGTAATTTCTAATTTAGTAGAGAGTAGCTGTAAGAGTCGTTAACCTATTACGGGTTCTAAAATACAATTTTTACTGCATTTATTTCAGGTGAGGAAACTACCAAGAAGGTTAGTTCGATGAATTATTACGCATATCGTTTGATGATTCGTGAAAATTCTGACAATTATTTGTTGCGATTTCGTCGACTGCTTCAACAATATTGCGTTGACATGTACGTTAAAATCGAAACGGAGCGCCTGACTTTCATTCGGTTGAATCAAGCTAAATTGCGTTCGGAAGAGTATATCCATTTACGCGATGCAATTAGCACAGGAGATTTAGAAAATGTTGGTCGATTGACTATTTTACCGGCGACATACATAGGTAGCCCGCGTCATTTGCATGAATATGCAATGACATATGTTCGTAATTATGGTCGGCCAGATCTATTCATTACATTTACATGTATTCCGAAATGGATAGAAATTATTCAATTGCTGCTTCCCGGACAGACATCAAGTGATCGACACGACATCACCGCACGTGTTTTCAGGCAAAAAATTCGGTCACTAATGAATTACATTGTTAAGCAACACGTCTTTGGGAATACTCGATGCTGGATGTATTCAATCGAATGGCAAAAACGAGGCCTAAAGCATGCTCACATTCTGATTTGGTTAGTCGAAAGAATTCGGCCAGATCAAATAGATGACACCATATGTGCGGAGATTCCTGCTCCTGAAACCGATCCAGACCTACATGATGTTGTAGTCACGAATATGATTCATGGACCGTGTGGCACTATCAATCGACAATCACCGTGCATGGTCGACGGCAAGTGTTCCAAACGGTATCCACGAAAATTGACGGGAGAGACCATTACAGGCAACGATGGTTATCCATTGTATCGGCGTCGATCGCCCGATGATAATGGTAGAACTATCACAACTAAAGTGAAAGGAAACGATTTCGTAGTTGACAATAGTTGTATTGTTCCATATTCGCCACTTCTTTCCAAAACATTCAAAGCACATTGTAATGTTGAGTATTGCAATTCGGTCAAGTCAATTAAATACATTTGCAAATATGTCACGAAAGGGAGCGACATGGCGGTTTTTGGTATCCAAACATCCAATACCAACGATGAAATCACGCGCTATCAAGTTGGTAGATATGTGAACTGCAATGAAGCAATTTGGCGTATATTTTCATTCCCTATTCACGAACGTCATCCCACTGTTTTACATTTGGGGGTGCATCTAGAGAACGGTCAGAGAGTATATTTCACAGCGTCGAATGCTGCTCAACGTGCCGAAACACCTCCAGCAAGAACACTGACCAGTTTCTTTGCGATTTGTCAAAGCGATCCGTTCGCACGAACTTTGCTTTACTCAGAAATGCCACGTTATTACACTTGGAACGCTACAACGAAGAAATTTCAACGTCGGAAGCAAGGCGATGCAGTTCCTGGTCATCCAGATATGCGTTCTACTGATGCTCTTGGTCGTATTTACACAGTTCATCCGAAAAATGATGAATGTTTCTATTTGCGGTTGTTGCTGGTACATGCTCGAGGGCCAACATCATTTGAATCACTACGAACTGTTAATGGTATCGTGTGCCCCACATTTCGTGCAGCATGTCAAGAGCTAAATTTGCTTGAAAACGATACTCATTGGGACACGACAATCGCTGAAGCAATTATTTCTGCATCTCCAAGTCAGATACGCACATTATTTGCTATCATCATTTCAACATGCTTCCCATCGAACCCACGTGACCTGTGGAACAAATACAAAGAAAACATGTCAGAAGATATTTTACATCGAATTCGCGTCAGCTCAAGAAATTCCGATCTTGAGGTGAATGAGGAGATCCATAACCAGACTTTGCTCTTGATCGAAGATATGTGTTACCTCATGTGCGGCAGTTTGTTAGTTAGGTTAGGAATGCCAGCGCCAGATCGCGGAATGAATGACGCATTTAATAGAGAATTGGAACGTGAACGTGAATATGATCCACATGAACTAATCCAATCAGTTCAAACGAATGTACTTCTGTTGAATCCTAAGCAGAGGGAAGTCTATGATACACTGATTAATGCAATTGATGATGGAAATGGTGGCTTATTTTTTTTGGATGCCCAAGGTGGAAATGGGAAGACATTCCTCATGTCATTGATTTTGGCCAATGTACGTGCGAGATCCGAAATTGCGGTAGCAATTGCTTCTTCTGGAATAGCGGCCACATTGTTAGACGGATGCCGTACGGCTCACTCAGCGTTAAAATTGCCATTAAACCTTCAAACTACTGAACAACCGACATGTAACATTTCGAAACACTCCGCAATGGCCAAAGTTTTAGTAGCATCAAAAATCATCATATGGGACGAATGCACAATGGCACACAAACGCGCATTGGAAGCACTAGACCGAACATTAAAAGATCTGCGCAATGACTCGAGATGTTTTGGTGGTGCAATGATTTTATTATCTGGCGATTTCCGACAAACACTACCAGTCATTCCAAGATCTACTGCTGCCGACGAAATAAACGCTTGCCTCAAAGCATCAAATCTGTGGCGATATGTAAAGAAACTTCAACTGTCTGTAAATATGAGAGTTGCATTGTTGAACGATCTATCTGCTGATGATTTCTCGAAGCAATTGCTGACTATCGGTAATGGCCGTGTTCCTGTTGACAAATCGAGCGATTTGATTTCATTTCCTCCAAATTTTTGCAATTTCGTATCATCAAAAGACGAGCTTATCAACAAAGTATTCCCGGATATCATTGCTAACCACAAAAATACTAAATGTTTAAGTGAGCGAGCAATTTTGGCCGCTAAAAATAAAGATGTAGATGACCTCAATTTTATAATTCAAAATCAAATCGTAGGTACTCTGTATTCATTCAAATCTATCGACTGTGTAACAAACGAAGAAGAAGCCACTAATTATCCAACTGAATTTTTAAACTCCTTGGATGTGCCTGGTTTACCACCGCACAATTTAAAACTTAAAGTTGGCTCGGTAGTTATCATGCTTAGAAATTTAAACCAACCAAAACTGTGTAATGGAACGCGTTTGGTGATAAGAAAACTGATGAGCAATGTGATTCACGTGTCGATACTTAAAGGAAAATTTAAAGATGAGGAAGTTCTTGTTCCAAGGATTCCGATGATCCCAACGGATATGCCCTTTGAGTTTAAACGAATTCAATTCCCGATTCGTCTTGCCTTCGCCATGACGATCAACAAATCACAGGGTCAATCCTTGACTATTTGTGGCCTCAATCTAGAAAATGCATGTTTTTCTCATGGTCAATTGTACGTGGCATGCTCACGTATCGGCAAACCATCCGCTTTATTTGTTCTTGCGCCTGACCAAAAAACAAAGAATGTCGTTTACCACAAAGTGCTTGAATTAAAATCCTATTAATGAATTAATCCGATTTTTTTTTTTTTTTCAATCTGCGCAACATAGTTTTCAATCATTTTTTTCTGACATGAGTTTGAAGTACTTAATTATTATTTTATTTTTTTTTTATTTTTATTCTCATTCTGTATGTATGTTTTCATCATCATTCATTATAATAAAATACTTTTTTGTTTCTATATAGATAGAAACAAAAAAGTATATATATAGATAAATATATTATTTTGTATCATTGTTTTACGTTCATCAAAGCCTAAATTAGTTCAGCTAAAAAGTAACACGACATTCATTGACTGTTAGGCGGTACGAAGTTCGCGGGGTCAGCTAGTGAAGAATAAATTCAAAATTACGTAAAATATGGGGATGTAATTTTACGATAAGGCCTGACTACCTGATGACGTCACGATTATCGATATTAATAAACCATGGCAATATGAAGTACAATGTACACATACATTATAATCACGCCTCTTTCCTGGAATGACTAGGCAGAGTAATGAATCGTAAACATAAAATAAGCGTTACTCGCATACGGCAAGGGCATTTTAAGTTTATTTATTAAGGAACGAAACATCAAAATTTAATGTAATGTTTTGAATAAAAATATTATGATTGATTGATTGATAGCTTGAATTACACTGCTCACATTTTGTCTGATGCCATTTTATTATATTTTTTTTTATTAATGCCAATGCGAAAAAGAGATTCTATATGTATTACTTAGAAATAACGCTCAATACTTTGTCGATATTTTGCGTATTCCATAGTGTACACACACTTTTTTACCCACACATTTGCAATTTGATTTTAGTTTCGCCTCTGAAATGTCTTTGTGTATCTTTCTACATACTATATCTATTGGGTATGATCATAGATGTATGTATGTAGCTACTTAAGTATGATATATAATAAAGTCATACGAATGGCAACGAGATGATAAAATCATGTATGTTGGCCACTGTCGCTGCTTCGACGACCTCGTAGTGCGTCGGTGTCCTACTTTGATCTCCATAAGCTATGTTTTCTTCAATCGAATAGTCGAATAACACAGGTTCCTGCGACACCAAACCAAACGCCGTCCGAGCTTCGGATATCTTGATGTCCGGTAGAGGGATGCCATCTAAATACTGAAGAATAAATTCTTAAAATCAGTGAAAAAGTGACACCAGTAATATTTTTAAGGGCCAACTGATATCCAGCTATACAAGTTCTAACTCAAGCTTTGAGGACGCCCTCATATGACGCATTGCAACTGATTTACGCCAACCTTATCCCTGTTGAATCCAAAATTTTCGTAGCTCTAGGACACAAACTAACTGTGAAACTGTAATTTTCGAAGGTCACGCCATGACAGCTGTAGATGTGCATTAGTAACTGTTTAAAATACTCACGACATGCCCTTCGTTAGGGTCGTAGAACCTTTCCAGCAGTTGTACCACTGTACTCTTTCCACAACCGCTACCACCAACCAGGGCGATAGTTTTTCCGCTCGCCACCTGCAAAACACTGCGTATATTCCTATTATGCTGAAGTAACCGCAAGATGCAATATCCAAAAGAACCACTCAAATCTGTATAATGTTTATGACTAGATGATTCTCGCATTCAACAGGAACCTATTCTCTAAATGCAATCCTAAGTCCACACTTAGGATTGCATTCAGAGAATAGGTTCTTGTTGTAGAACTAAGTATGAAGGTGATACCACTATCTTGACCCGTGCCAATGGTGGAGATCGGTAAGGTTGAGCAGCGGGTAGCGTCGTCAGCTCTGTCGTCGTCGTCGTCGTCAGTCGTGCGGACAGTTCAGTTCAGACAGTTGTGTCTTAGCGCTCAGAGCGGGCGGTCTAGTTTAGTGTTAGTAGTACCAATCTGTATAAAATATGAAATGGAAGTAGAGGACACCACACTAAGTATATCTCTTTATCTGTAAATTATGATTATTAGTATCTATAACACGCACACACACATATCACGCCTATATCCCCTAAGGGGAAGGCGGAAGTGTATTACACACCCACAATTTGGCAGTATTTTAGTCCCACGTAATAGGGGGCAAGCCTATTGCTATCACCTGCATGCCACCGGCATATTAATAATGGGTTATGTCCAAAATGGCCGAATGAATTTAATTTAATTTTGAAAAATTTTTAAACCCTTTGCCTTGCGATGAAATGTTGATGAAAGGCAACAAAATCTTACGTGCCAGCCGCTATGGCACAGCCAATTACTGTCCTGGGCGTCTCGGGATATAGTATCTACAGGATGTTACGAAAGGGTTATATCAACCCGAAGCCAGCATCATCAGCTGGTCGACCATAACCCGTTTCTTTATTTGGCGACCGCCAAAGAGGAAAAAAAAAATTCATCAAAAAATTTAAAAAGTTATTTCAAATCAAAACAAACGTGTCCCAACGCTACGGCTTGACGTAGCTACAACTAGACAATGAGCGCGTGGTACGTATGTACAATGCCCTTCGCGGTTGTGCGGGCGTCGCGGCGGTGTGGGCGTCCTTAAAGGATTATTTTTGTTTATGTAAATAAAATTTTGACCAACACATAGTTATGTTTCCCCAGATCTTCGTCCGTGGTTCGACAGGTGCACCACATGCAAGTTATAGTAAAATCTCTGTCCCCAATTTTAGAAAAATCTTACCTGTTTACAGGAAAGGTTAATTTCTTGTGTAACAGTGCTAAATGCGGCTTCGACTCGACTGCGTACACAGTATTTTTAGGTATCAAAACTCACGGTAGGTACAACTCCCGGGCAGCGCTCAAATTGCCTTCTGATGCTCCTACACAAAGCATCATCTGGTAATACTCTTCGTTACTCAGAGCCATTACTACACCACACAATCACTATCACACACAACTTGACACAACTCACAAATTAACACACTAAACAATTATTTAGCTACCTCACTGCACAAAGCAAAGAATGCAACTGAACTGACCTGTGACCTTGCTAAATGATTCTAAATAAAATTCTAGGAAACTTCGTGACTCGACCGAGCGCTTCGTGTTCCTGCGGGCGGCATCGCTTGATGCGAAACAGAGACAAAATGTTCCTACCAGGAGTGAGACGGAAGGCTTTTCACAGGCGCGCATTATTTGTACCTATTATTTGTACCTATTTTGATGTTGATGACCGAAGCAGCTGATTTTAGCTAGTGTTGTTTAAACAAGTGTGTATTTTATTCGGTAATAATGTTTTATGAACTTTTTTTTTCTTCTCTGGCGGTCACGACATATCGAAACGGGTTCTGGTCGACCAGCTGATGGTGCTGGCTTCGGGTTGATATAACCCTTACGTAACACCCGGTATAAGTATAATTTAAATACCTTTAGGTCGAAACCTCGTAGTACCAACACGCCAGGTCTAGTGGGGTACGTGAAATGGACATTTTGCAATGAAGCTTCTCCGGCAGGCAACTGAAAGACACGTTAGTTACGGCAAAAAGGATGTGCGTAATTCATCTCTGCCTACCTCCTCAGGGATATAGACGTGGTTATATTAATACTATCTAAACATTCACACGCGGAGTAGAAATAATTATTTCGCCGATTATCCATATTGCCCCCGCGTAATAGCTAGACAACATATTGCTATTACCGCTAGCGGGGAACTTTTATGTTTGTTTAGTTTACTCACAGTGAGACACTAGTCTCTACTCTCTACACTGTACCACGTTATTGCCGACATTGCACCCGTGCGAAGCCTGGACGGCCCGGTAATAGACATACATAATCTCTATATTTAAAAATGAATCCCTGTTTCCCTTGGTCACGACATCACGCGTGAACAGCTGGACCGATTTCGCTAATTCTTTTAAAAAAAAAAGTTGTGCGGAACATTAGAAAAATTGATGCGGTACGAAGTTCGCCGGGACAGCTTGTATATTATAAACCTTCCTCTGAAATCAATACTGATTTATCGATTGCGGAATTCCGTTGAATAGGTAGTTTAAAAGATCTAAAAGCGCTTTTCATGTCATGCGTTTTTCCACCAGAGCGTACGGATCTGGCCCGCAATGCGTGTCGATATCAATGTAAAATTTTATATAATAATGAAACGCGGTTTATGTCACGCGGGCTGCCCGCACGCCGTTGCTATGGTAACGGAACGGTTGACATCGACACGCATTGCTGGCGAGATCCGCAGGGTGGTGGGAAAACGTATGACAGGAAAAACGCTTTCAGATCTTTTAAACTACCTATTCAACGGAATTCCGTAACCGATAAATCAATAAGTCAGTTCCCTAAGCAAAAAGACTGCGGAAGCGACTACATTTTGTACTATAATCTAAAATCACAACAAAGGTTCAGCAAAATTTCTAATGTGTTACCAATAAAAAGAGGAACTAACAAAGGGCGAGACGACGGGAGAGTCTGGCTTCAAAACTACAGGCTTGGTATTCAGCAGTGTCTTGATCCTCGACACCGCAGCAAACCCTTTCTGGAACTCAGGTGCGAAAGTAAACGCGTTCTGTGCTTGACCGGACGCTATTTGTAATGATTGCGTTGTGCTAAGGCAAACCAATATACAAATGTCATGGTCTTTTAATGAATTATTTATAAAGTAAAACATAGTCAGCCAGGATTACGGCAAAGAAATTGTATGTGAGTAACAATTAGTTCAATTTGTCATTCTACTAAATCGTATACGTACTTATCTTCTCGTACTTATCTATTAACTACTTCAAAGTACCGAGCGATCCAAATTGAATTGTATAATCTGAACGAAAAAGGAATTATAGAATATGTCTTTTCGAACTTTCGTTGCCCAGATGGAGAAGGTAGTGGACTGTATTTTGGTGCAGATAGTGGCTGATCCAAATGAAACGACAGCGTACAACTTTCACAACATCTGTATTGAACCACGTACACGAGAGAAGAGAGAACGTATACATTGCTACATATTTTTGGTAATATTGCCACCACATTCGTTCTTAAATACTAACATTGATATGGCTTAAGGTCCATTTGACCATACCGTTGGTAAATTACATGTTGGTTTCCCGACACAATCATCATTATAGTTGGTTCATTTAAAATATCCTTTTACTGGTTTTAGACTTAAACATTTACCTGCCTACCTAATTACTTTAAAAAAATACCATAGATTGATATGATTATACATACTCATACTTACATTAATATATGCTCATAGCGGATACCTTCAGAAACAATTAAGTGACCACCGTACGTAAGAGCGGTGGCGTTCACAAAGTTGAACAAAGATCTGGAGAGGCCAGCAACAAGACCGCGACAATGCGCGTTCTTCCTCGCAGTTTGTAATGCAGGTGTTAGGGCGTTAACATATTCATTCACAAACCATTGTTCTAGACCTAAGGAGACAACTGTCCGTACATTGCTCACCGCTTCCACAGCTATCTGCCAAAAAATTTAACTATTGACCTTAGTTCAGCCCATAAATATTGAGGTCCAGCCCATAGGAGACGATGACTATGACGTAATAAAATTGGAAACGTGTACCCAAGACATGCAATCCGAGTTAACCGTAGAAGGGTTTGTATTGTACGTTTGCTCAGGCACTGCATCCGATATCTATCCGTTATCAGATTTGAAAAATCGGGTAATACGATTCCCATGTCATCCCAGTTGAGAATGTTTTGATCTTGTACGAAGAAGTCATTAGGTGATGGCAAAGGTACCTTATCAACTCACCTTAGTACTGTTTTCTAACGCCTTCGCATTCCCAAACGATTCCCTGTTAGCGGCTTTTGTCTGATAATAGATTACTATAAAAAGCAGTGGTAAGAATGCTAAGGTGACTAATCCAACCCGCCATTCGTATAATATCACTAGAATAAAGGCCAGGCCTATAGAGCCGACACCTTGGAAACATGTACCAATACGCTGACCGAATGCCTGCAAAGAAATACTTACTTAAGAAAAAACTAATAGTTGAAGAAAAAAAACTATTTTTTAAACTGACATTTACGTAACAAATGGGATACGTAGGTACTAAGGAATAGGTAGGTACTATTTATACCGATATTAGGTATGCCTCTATCTCTATTGCAAGTGCTTATCCAAAAAAGAAAACGTAGGTACCTCTACCTACCTATAACCATTAAGTACTTATAACCTTAGGACTTTAGGACACAGAGATACAAGAATACTGTAGGTACTTTTAGTATTGCAGGAATCATTTAGGTATGTAATTAATTACTTCTAACTAAATTATAAACCTATAAAACCCTTAAAATTTATAGCCACGTTTTAGGCATGTAGAATCCGGAGAAATACAGAAATCGCACCACTTTCAAGTCAAGTTAAGCCTCGTCCCCACTAGGAACATTTGTCGTGCGACATGTGTCCCCGGAGACATCGGGCGATGTCGGGCGACGTTGGACGACATCACCGCGACGCGACATTGTCGAACTTGTTCCTTGTCGCACAGTCGATGAAGACTAGTGACAGAGTGTGGACCTGCGTGCAACCTGCGACAATGTGGTCAAACGACGTAGTGCTGCGACTTGATACTGCTTTGATAGTTTAAAAGTGTATGATAAGGAAGTGTAAGAATCAGCACTTGCTAGGTACCTTAACGTAACAGCCAGTCTAACTTTAGCATCCACGGGATCACGGAATCTAGTTTTCTGTTTAGATATTGATGGGCATATTTTAAACAAGAGTATTTCAAAGTCTGTTGATGACATCCAAGTGAAATTATGAAATGAGCCGTCTAGAACACTAAAATCATTAAATGCACTTGTTTTGTTTCGCAAGTACTGTTTAATTCACCATCTTTTCTTTTTTTTTTGTTCTTGGTGCATTCATAATTATATAAGCCGCACTGTACAACACTACCTCTTCCGGAGACATGATAGGTTCGACTGAACTGATGTGGACGGAGACAAGACATCGGGCGACGTGGGGCGATGTAGGGCGACAGACATCGCCCGATGTCTCCGGGGACACATCATGTCTCTCGACAAATGTTCCTAGTGGGGACGAGGCTTTATCTTGTGCTTCTAATACAAAATGGCCATGAAATTAGAAGCGTAGGAGATATTAAACAACTTTGGTGTTTAAATCTTAAAGTGAAATTTATTTTAGCTTATTCTTCAACATGTATTTCAAGCAGTTTATCTTTGGAATGACTGCCTTCATTGCCGGGCGTCCTGTGAGCGTCTTCATATGGCAAACCTCAGCTTCAGGTATTTCGAGCAATACCTAAGTATGATAAATTCAGGTAACTTACTCCTTGCACATATGACACTTCAGCAGATAGCTTAGCACACAACGCCCCAGTACTGTTGACCTTCTCGTCATAGAACGACACATCTTGTTTCAACAAGTGCTCAAACATACGCAAACGCAACCGTTCAATCAGATCTGCACCTGATACTGCGAAAGATATTACCTGAAAATTAAAAGTTACGTAGAGAACATTAGGCCATCCGAAGTTCCGAGCCTCAAGGGCCTCTCTATGGATTTCAAATGGGTAGGCGACACTGCATTAAATAAGCATAAAATGTAGGTACGAGTATATAGACCAAAAATCCAGAGTCGAATAAAATAATCCATGTACTGTGAGATAGGCCAAATGAAGTATATTACAAATATCATATTTTTCATCATTCACCGAGCCTTTTCCCAACCAAAGTTGGGGTCGGCTTTCCAATCTAACTGCGATGCGGCTGAACATCGATATTTTCCGTGAAGCGACTGCCATCTGACCTCCACAACCCATGGGCGATATCGAAGTTCTGTAGTTAGACCGGTCGGATTTTTGATTTAGGGCTCCAACTACCCCTAACAACTGCCATAGATGTTTGTATGACAACCGAGACCGACGGCTTAACGTGCTCTCCGAGGCACGGAGGGGTCTCAGTGTCTTAAGAAAGGGTCACCCATCCTAAGACCAGCCTAACTCGATGTTGCTTAACCTTTGTAATGTGTTAACATTGTCGGTTACCACTAGACCACGAGCCCCTCTTCAAATATCATATTTTTATTTCCACTAAATAATCCCCAAAAAAAATGTTTTATGGGACTTCCCCTAGACGAGTGGGCATGATTTTTTCACAACCCCCTCGTGTGGTGTATCACTAATGATGATGATTATGATGATTTAAAAGACCTTTCTAAATAGGTCTTTTAAAAACATTAAGAGGATTGTAAAATATTTTTTTTTTATTTAAGTAGTTGTTTTCCAGATATTTAAGTTTTAAGAGTATTTTATTATTAAAATAGACCAAGTGTGTGCCACATTTGGCCGATTTTTTAATACTTGGGGATTATTTAGGGTCCATCGAATATGATGTTTGTAACATAGGTACTATATTTGGCCTATCTTACAGTACAGCAATTATTTTAATCGACTTAGTTTTTTAGAAATGTCCTTAAAAGTGAACTACGTGTTGAACATATGAGCTCAATAAACTTCGGGAAATCTATTACTTTAATTTGCATTACACGCGCATGTGGGAAGTCCCCGAGCAAGTGAGTCATCGATATTTCAGTGGTTGCAATGTACTCGTATCATGCAATGATTATAAATTATAAATAAATAAAAATGTTAGGACAAAGCAGAGCTTGTGATACTAGTACTAAATAAACTATATAAATAGACTAGAACTAGATAAGAAAAAAAAAATAAGCTCTCTATTAATTTTGAATTTAAAAATATTTTACTTACATTTTAATGTCAAATAATAGCTAAGAACTAAGTTTTGTCCACTATTGCACCCTCTCACTTCATAATATTCTCATAAATAAACTTCATCGCATATTATATTGATCACAATGGACCTATACACAAAGCTGTTCAACTGTATGGAGGAACTGTCTAATACTTTTACTGCACGGATGACACAGTATGAAGAGGACCTGAGGAATGCCAGTGGTGAGTCTGCTGTTCATAAGTCGGTTGCTGCTGTATCCCGGGACTTCGTGGAATTTAAGGGCCTTATTTGGAAGACTTTGGGTGCCTTGAAGTCTCAAATGGAGCTGTTGGCGATGGGCCTGGACCGGCATGAAATGGCATCTCGAGCTAAAGTTCTTCTGCTGCATGGTCTTGCCGAGGGTGATTCAGCAGATGCAGTGAAGAGCGTTGTCAATGTGTTCTCCGTCAGGATGAAGGTTAGTGGGATATCATCAAGGGACATAGTACATTGTCATCGCTTGGGTACAAATACCGAAAGACCTCGGTCCTTGCTTGTGAGATTCGACAGCCGTGTGGTGCGTGGTGACGTCTGGCGCAACAAGTCCAAATTGAAAGGTACCGGTTTAACGTTATCCGAATTTCTTACAAAATCTAGACATGAGGTGTTCGTTAAAGCGAGGAAGCTTTATGGGGTAAAAAGTTGCTGGTCTCAAGATGGAAAGATCATAGTCCTGGCGTCTGACGGTTCGCGGCATAAAATTGAATCATCGGCCGAGCTTCAACAGCTTTTAATCAAGTTCCCAGCGGATCCTACATTGGCTTCGACATCAAAACCTACCGGCTCGGATAAACAAGCCCGCAAGTTGTAACAGTGACGTACTTCATAGTTTGTAGTTCAGTCTTTGTACTGGTTCACTCAGTCTATCGTTGGCCGTCATCTACTCAATGACGGTATGGTAATTATGTAACTATTTTGTTTTCGATTTTTTATAATTTATTTCACTTGATCGATATGACAAGAATTTCACATTTATATAAACAATGACAAACGCGGTCATTCACTACTGTCAAATGTCAAGTGTCAAACTGTTGTCAAGCTTGTTACTTATTTTTTTTTATTTTTGTTTTTTATTATATTCATCCATTGAGGCGAGCGAAGGTACATTGCCATACTGCCTAGTCAAATTTTAAATTGTTTTTGGACTGTTGAAACATTCCTTACTAAATATTTTATTTTCTGTTTTGCTAGAAACTTTAATTTAATTTAGTAGGTATGGCTTGTTAATTTCTCTGTGTGCGACTGGCGAGTGCATAGAGGACGAAGCTAGTTTTAGCTGACAAAAAAAATATATTTTCAGTTTATTTATTTATATAAGTAGTAAAATCTTGTTATTTACATATATTATATATATATACTTATTTTCTTTTGCTTTTTATATTGGAAGATCTTAGTGACGCCTTCACCTCTTGCTCTTCTTCTTGTGTGTCCGATGATAGTTTTATTAGCGCGGATGGTGGGGATGATTCCATTAATCTTGGCAGCCAACTTTCCTCTATTTTTTCTCACTATCCCAACTATTTTAACGTTGTCCACATCAATGCTCAAAGCGTTCCGGCTCATTACTCCGATCTATTATCCTCTTTTAATTATAAACTTATACATGCTGTCCTAATTTCTGAAACTTTCCTAAAACCTGGAATTCCTTCTGTTCAAGTTTGTCTTCCTGGGTATAAGTTGGTGCGTAATGATAGGACGTGTAAGGGATATGGAGGTGTTGCCATATATCTTCGTGGCGACATCTCTTACAGCGTGGTTGATCAGTCTCCGGGGGTTTATTCTGGTTTTGCTGAACATCTGTTTCTCGAAATTGATTTTAAACACATTAAGACACTCCTGGGTGTATACTACAGCCCGTCATGTAATATTAACTATTTATCTGCTTTTGAAACGACACTTGAAAATCTTTCCTCTTTATACGAACATCGAATTATCCTCGGAGACTTCAACACCTGTCTTCTCAAGGGTGACTCTCGTAGCAACAAACTTCGGACCCTTGTCTCCTCTGTTGATATGCATATCTTGCCCTTGGATATCACGCACAGACAACCTAACTGTTTGCCTTCTCTTATCGACCTCATCCTAGTTTCTGACTCCCACAAAGTCGCAACACATGGACAGCTTTCTGCTCCTTTCTCACACCATGACTTGTTGTATCTGTCCTACAAAATTCGCCCTCCAAAGCGTAAGAGTAAATTCTTCCATGCAGCTTCCATGGCCGAATGAGACAAGGCAAAGCGCAGGTATCGCAAATACCCTACTGTGGAGAATTGGGACATGTACAAGAAATTACGTAACCGTTGCTGTCGTCTGTGTAGGGATGCTAAACGTAACCACATCCACCGTTCAATTCAAGACCTTAACTCGGGTGAAGTATGGCGATTTCTCAAAACTGTTGGTGTTGGTAGGGCCAGGGAAAGTGACATTACTTCCAACATGGATCTTGATGGACTGAATATTCATTTCTCGAAGTCTCCGACGTGTATCTCTGATAGTGATAAATTGTTGACCTTAAATCACCTGTCATCTCTTCAATCGCCGTTAAATACTTCTTTCTCATTGCACCCGGTTTCAGAGTCGGATATTAAGAAACAACTGCGGTCTATTTCCTCTAAGGCTGTTGGTGATGATGGGCTCCAACTTCAAATGGTCCAACCCATTCTGAACTATATTACTCCTGTCATTACCCACATCATCAACTGTTCTTTATTATCCAATTGTTTCCCGTCATCGTGGAAAAAGGCCCATGTAATCCCGCTTCCTAAAGTTCCTAATCCTACTTCTCCCTCCCAGTTCCGTCCTATATCCATTCTTCCTATCCTGTCCAAGGTTCTTGAGAGTATTGTTCATGATCAACTGTCTCGCTATCTTTCCTCTAACTGCCTGCTAAGTCAATTCCAGTCTGGTTTTCGCCGTGGACATAGTACCGTAACAGCTCTGGTGAAAATAACCGATGACATTAGGCTTGCCATGGAACACAAACAACTTACCATTATAGTGCTACTAGACTTTAGCAGTGCATTTAATTCGGTTGATTTTGACATACTCAGGAATCTTGAAATCCTTGAATGTATCCGCATCTGTTGCCGCTTGGTTTAAATCCTATCTTCAGGGACGTTCGCAGTCGGTTCGTGCAGCCGAGACCTCGTCCAGCTGGTGTGATCTTGCGGCGGGCGTTCCTCAGGGTGGTGTGCTTTCTCCTCTTCTCTTCTCTATTTTTATTAACGCCATCACAAGAGTCTTGAACTCAAATTATCATCTTTACGCAGACGACTTGCAGTTATATCGACATTTTAGGGTTGATGAAATAGGCCAAGCTGTTGCTGCCATCAATGGTGACCTTGAAAATGTCTACAGTTGGGCCAAATCCTTTGGCTTGTTAGTTAATCCCAGTAAATCACAGGCACTAATTGTTGGTGGCCGGTATATGCTTGGTCTCGTGGATTATGAGTCTTTGCCGTCAGTTATATTTAATTCTGAGCCTATTGAGTACTCTAACAGTGCCAGGAATTTGGGTCTTCATATAGATTCGTATCTTTCATGGGAAGTACAAATTGCTGAGATAAGTAGGAGGGTGTACTACTCATTTCAATCTCTAAAATCTCTTCAGAAACTCTTACCTTTTCAAACTAAAGTGACTCTTGCGCAATCTCTTCTTCTATCATTGTAAGACTATGCTGATGTCTGTTTCCTAGATGCATCGGAGGAGCTTGTCAATAAGCTTGAGCGCTTGCAGAATCTGGGAATCCGCTTCGTCTATGGCCTTCGTAAATACGATCACGTATCTGAATTCCGACATAGATTGGGGTGGCTTCCTATTCGGCAACGTCGAAAAGCTCATATCCTTTCTCTTCTCTATACTATCCTTCACAATCCTAATTCTCCTGCCTATCTGCGTGAGCGTTTTGAGTATTTGGTGCCTAGAGACAAAGCATGTCGTGTTTCCTCATCCCTACTTCTTCGAACTCCTGCTCATGCCTCTAGTTGTTATGACAATTCGTTTACAAAACAGGCTGTCAGATTATGGAACTCACTACCACATGATATCCGTGCTAGTCGTTGATTGGACATTTTTAAGTAAAGGGTAAAGGAGCATTTCCTCTCCCAACTATGATTTTCCATAATTATTCTTTTGACTTTCATTTGTATCATATTATCTCCTTCTTATTTAGTAAGTATATTTACATCTGTATGTAGCATGTAGGTATTTAGCTTTAGTCTTATATTATTAAGTTCTTATGTGTATGTATTTGATTTCTGTTATATGTATTACATTTATTAGTTTAATTTTCTTCTTGTATTATATGTAATTTTGTATGTGTACGTGTTTACACTTTCCTCTTCTCTCTTTAGTATTATTTATCTCCTCTATACCTCTAAGGTCTGCTGGAAGAAAAGCCATTACTGGCTTAAGCACGCCTTTGTACATATTGTTATTGTTTGTTTTGTGTTTTGTAAATCTGTACAATAAAGAATAAAAAAAAAAAAAAAAAAAAAATACTTTTTTTTTGTAAATAGTAGATAGATATTATAGATACTACATAAGAAACACCCTTCACGGAGATTGACTCTACACGGTGAGTTCAAAATCACTAATCGACTCTATACAACATTAAATTAAGTAAATAATACTGAAGCAATGCTAAAGTCTACCTACATAGATATGTAAAGAGAACAAACGCTTAATATACTTAAGTACCTCTATCAAATGAGCAGTCCCCATTATAAGTCCACATAGAAGACACAACATAGAAACTGAATTGACTTTCTCCATCAAAACATTTGTATTAGGATTCGACATGGACTGAAAGGCAGTGTTCTTTTATTAGGTACTAGCGGAAGCTTGAAGATCTAAGCATATATACGGACGGAGCGACTTTGTTTAATAATATATGTAGTGATGATGATTCATATTCTCGTATTCAGATATGGGTACAAACGAAAAGGTACATTTTGACAACTAATTATAAAAATTAATACTAAAACGCAGATCAACGCTGTTAAAAGAAACAAAACTAACGCACGCCAAACATATCTCCAAAAAGTAGAATGAACACCGGCATTGCGAATCCAAGGAGTATCGAACAAATAATTCCCACAAGCATCAACTTCCATTCCTTAGACTTCATGGCCAGAACACGCCAGAATGATATACAGAGTGCAACCTCCTGTTTGCTTTCTGTTGATCCCTGGAGTTAGAATTTTAATTTTTCAAAACAAAATTTCGGTATTAGATCTTTCATGTGTCCAGTTAACCAACGGGCAAGACTTGTAGATCATATCAAAATTGGTCGTAAAATATAGTAAATCAAGCCCAAAACATCCAATATTAAATGGATCCACCATAAAACCTTTGTCCAATCAAGTCTTAGAATATTTCGGTAAATCGGTAGATATAACCCGCGTCATGTAAAAAGAACGCTGACCTTCAAGCTGCGCAGTAGACGATTTATCAATTTATATGACGGTAACAACGAGTAAGAGCGAGAGTACCGATGCGCAAACACACCCCTCCCACTTTCGTCAAGCGTTCTTCTTACGTGATCACCATAATACTTAATTATGTTTGTAAAATAAAAATACTGCCTTCGGTATGCCGTCGACGATGTAACCCTCGGACAGCTCAGGATCATCCTTTTCTATCACTTTATCTGTAGCTGAGAAAAAATAAAGCGTTTACGGCAAATTATTACCTAGTTATATTTTTCTCCATACTCGTAATTTATCTAAAGTGTTAACTATACTAATACATATATAAACCTAGAACGATAATGATGTATAGTCATGGCCTAAGTTAACCGAGACTCTGGCAAACAAAACTGCTAGCGGCAGTAGGTTTGCTAGCTATTAATTGGAACCAGCCAAATTACTGGTGAATAGTGGGTGCATAATATAACTATGTCAGCTCTCCAGGGAAATAGGCGTGATTATATGTAAGTAATAAGGATAAGAGGAGAACATATCCTAAGGCCGCTATATAAAGACTTGAAAAACCAACCTGTCACTGCAATATCTGTCGGCTCTTGTAAGTTGACCATTTCAAAGTATTGGCCACGTTTCTCCATTAATTCCGAATGAGTCCCGACCTCGACCACTTCACCGTTCTTCATCACATATATCATGTTGGCGTTTCGAATGGTTGATAAACGGTGTGCAACCACTACTGTGGTACGACCTTTAGCGGCCTGAAATTACGGAAAAATCGCAAGAAATGGCGTCAACAAAAACACGCCTCTATACATATGTGAAAACCGCTTATAGGACGTAAATTAACAGACACAGGATTTCTACTGTTTTATTATAGTACTAGTACGGTGTCTTGCGCGGTACTTCGCACCGCACCACGCCATAGGATTTGGCCTATAACTTTTGACCCCTTAGGACTAGGTAAAATTTTCGATTTTTTGGCTTGCCTCCAGATGAGGGCTGTCCATAGAGGGGTCAACCATCATTGGAGCATAAGCAGTTCTCGAGAGCTAAGGGGTACATTCCCCATTTCTATACATAGATAGATAGAAGATAGGAGAAAAAACCGGGTAAGTGTGTGTCGAGCCACGCAAAAGATAGGTTTCCGTAGTTACCCATAAAAACCTCTATAACTCCTGAACTAAATGAGTTATACTATCCGTTATAGTTTTCCTTCAACGTTTTTTACATGGACAAACATCATGAATTTTTCAGGTTCTTCACGCCAGCCGTTTAGATTTTAGACGACGGGGAACTTTGTCTGCGTAGCAAATAACCATATTCATGCAAAGTTTCGTGTTTCTAGCACTAACCATTTGGGAGTATAGCTGAGGACGGACTGACGGACGGACGGACATGACGAAACTAAGAGGGTTCCGAGACTTTGTATTTGTTATAAAAATTATGAATGATTTAATCTTTTATTTTAAAAGTTGGTACCTACGTCTGTCTGTCGGTCTGGTGGAGAATAATTATAATATTATCTAATTCTCACCTTATCGAGTGCCAGTTGTACTTTAGCTTCAGAAGTAATATCAAGAGCAGATGTGGCTTCATCGAGAAGCAACAGACGAGGGCGTCGCACCAGCGCACGAGCTATCGCTATACGTTGTTTTTGACCACCAGACAAGGATGCACCTCGCTCGCCTACTAATGTTTCGTAGCCCTATTCCACGATGATATACGTTTTTAACTAAGTATAGTGATTACAAAATGATTACTAGTAAACGCAAATACGAGTTACTAGCATTCCTAATAACCCATAGATAAGTTGTTTCTATGCCTCTTGTTAGGATCCCGTCTACGACTAATCGTGTAGGTTAGTTAAATACTAATACCAAAGCGAATGCCTTAGCAATGATTTTAAACAAATAAGACAGTATAATTTTCATGTAGGTTAGTATTTCGGTTATAACTATGTCATGGATAGACACTTGGATGAGACGATGATGAAGGTAGGTAGCGGGTCCGTTGTATTTGCCAGAGCCTCTCCTCTATATCCAAATGGAGCAATTGCAGTGTGCTTCAAGCTGTAATCCTCATATTTGAAATCTCAATGAAAACGAATTTTGACAACGCTAAAAAATAGTCATGAAATAGTCATAAAT
This sequence comes from Nudaria mundana, assembly GCA_963556515.1. NCBI lineage: Eukaryota > Metazoa > Arthropoda > Insecta > Lepidoptera > Erebidae > Nudaria > Nudaria mundana. The sequence continues at coordinate 7,304,124 of OY748296.1, forward strand.
AGTCGTACATGTAAAAAAAATAGTCGTACTATAGTTTCGGCGTTACAGCTATAAGTTAATGAGGATGGATTATGGCTTGACCGTCAAGCTGTAATCCTCATCTCTTGTGCAAGCAAACGGTAAAGCCTATCGAATTGGTTTAGGTTCCAAAAAATAGTCATGAAATAGTCGTAACGACATGCCAAATCTCAGAAATAGTCCTTCAAAGGTTCCAGAGATATAAAGGTAACCTGATGAGGATTATGGCTTGAACATTTGAAAACTTCAACTTTCTCCGGAACGCCTGCGATTTTCGGTTTAAAGTTTATGCCTGCTTTAATTTGAAAAATAAAAAGTTTTCGTTTGCCCTACATTTGTATGGAGTACAGTCGTGTACAAAATTGATAACTTCATATGATATTATTGTGAAACATTTATAATTTGTATCCTTATTTATTACAATCGAAAGCTTGCAAATACGTACATAACTTGTATAAATCTCAGTACATATATGTTTATATCACAGCAATTAGTTTTGATCACAAATATCACAGTTAGTTCAATATGTGTTGGTGTGGGATTAGTTCATTCAGTTTGTTTCTAGAAAATTTCAATAGATAGCGCTGAGTGCATTTTCTAAAATCACAAATTCCATAAACGAATCCGACACCAACAATATCAAAAACTTTTAATTACTTATATAGAATAAAAGTATAGTACTAACTAAATTAAGTACCTATTAAAGTGTAAACAATCAGAATATCTTGTCATTGTCTTAAAAACTTACTACTACAAAAAAGTTTTAATCATAATAATCACAGTTCTTCCAGCACCAATCGATATTTTAAAATGTAGACAAAACAGTTGCAAACTTTTATATCAATTGCATTAGAGCTATTAAAAAATCTACTTCTTATGATGAAGTTAAATCAATAATAAAAAATATATTTGGCGTAGCTAATCACAAATATAAGGGTAGTAACCTCAACGGACAGGAAACACATGAGATTTATACAAGTTATGTACGTATTTGCAAGCTTTCGATTGTAATAAATAAGGATACAAATTATAAATGTTTCACAATAATATCATATGAAGTTATCAATTTTGTACACGACTGTACTCCATACAAATGTAGGGCAAACAAAAACTTTTTTTTTTTCAAATTTAAGCAGCTCAAATTTATAGTCGTTCATACGACTATTTCACGACTATTTTTTGGCATAAACTAAACCGAAAATCGCAGGCGTTCCGGAGAAAGTTGAAGTTTTCAAATGTTCAAGCCATAATCCTCATCAGGTTACCTTTATATCTCTGGAACCTTTGAAGGACTATTTCTGAGATTTGGCATGTCGTTACGACTATTTCATGACTATTTTTTTGGAACCTAAACCAATTCGATAGGCTTTACCGTTTGTTTGCACCAGAGATGAGGATTACAGCTTGACGGTCAAGCCATAATCCTCATTAACTTATAGCTGTAACGCCGAAACTATAATACGACTATTTTTTTTACATGTACGACTATTTATGACTATTTCATGACTATTTTTTAGCGTTGTCAAAATTCGTTTTCATTGAGATTTCAAATATGAGGATTACAGCTTGAAGCACACCAATTGCACAGTGTGCTGACGAGGCTACTAGACTTCTTAATAGAGGAGAACATCCTTCGAAGGAGGGATATAATACCTTTGGTAGTTTCATGATGAACTGATGAGCATTAGCCTCCATAGACGCTGCTTCTACGTCCTCGTGTGTAGCATCCTCTCTTCCATAGCGGATGTTTTCGCTAACCGTAGTATTGAAGAGTACAGGCTCCTGTCCAACCAGTCCTATCTGGGAGCGCAGCCATACGACTGACAGTGTACGCACATCGACGCCGTCAACACATACCTGCTTTCAGAGTATCTACTTTAACTTTATAGAGGAAGCAGCTCAGAACCGAGTGCGCTCAGTAAGTTGAGTAAGGTTAGCCTGTAGATGGGTGCCATAAAGTGGCATTTCATGTGTGCTTCGCCATATATATAATGTCGCTAGCCATATTTACGCTAACCATAATTACCTTAACCATACCATAAGAAGTCGTTTAATTGACAACCAACCATTTAATTGATATATAAAAGCATATGGTACGAGTACCATTTTAACAATGCACAGTTTTGAACATTAAAGTGGTGTTTGATTAAAAATGTATAATTGTATACGATAGTGGATTTACTTTAACTATACTACTACTGATTTAATCGACAGAAAAAGCAGGTTAACTAGGTAATATAAGGTAATATAAACCTTCGTCCAAAGTCGGTTGTAAGTATGAAATTATTCTAATTACAAAAAAATTAACTTACACTTCCATTGCAGACATCATAGTATCTAGATATAAGTTGTACAATTGTAGACTTTCCACAACCAGATTGTCCAACTAATGCCACTGAATGCCCCACGTTCACCGTCAGGCTAACACCTTTTAAAGCCTGAAAATCTAATACAATATTAGGAAAAATATTGATGAACTCACAACACTGCACTATGTTGCATGTCTTTGCTTCGATGCCCTAAAGTAAATGAAGCTGCCTACAGACCAGTTCCCATGTCACGTTTTGACCAATATATTCCAAAAAATAAACTGTTTACACGCAACTAGAGATTACCTGAAATCGTGTGTGATAAAAAGAGACATTATTTAGAACAAAATAGGGAGAAAACGTGGTATCTATTTCTGAAACGATTTGAATCAAAGAGTTAGAGATCCATTAATTTGTAGTTTCGGTTCCTATTATTCGTAGCGTTAGCGTAGGTGCCTACTAAAGACATTTAATTCGTACCTACTAGTATGTACACAGAGATTTCGTAAAATGGAGAAGGTTTGCTCAATAGAACAACGAAAAGGATTGTTATGTAAGTTTTTATAATACTTACCGGCACATCTGGTCTAGACGGATAATTAAAAAACACATTCTTGAATTCAATGACACCTGCCGTTGACGATGGTTTTAATCCACGGTTTAATATGGGGTTAATCGTTGGCACATTGTCTAAGAGATGGTATATCTGAGCACCGGCCCCTGAAGCCGAACCAAAACATCGGACTAGGGAACCAACAAGTCCCAAATTTCCAAGAGCTGTCATTACACCGAAAAATACCTAAAATTATGAGATGATTTTTATAACTATATGGTTAAATATGTAACTACTTATATTACATACTTTTTAGATTAATGCAGCGATTTACTAAGTAGTGGGTATGAGCTATAGCACTTTATAGCAGTGGGCATGCCTGACAGTGCCTGCATGACTCCGATACCAAAATTTTTGAATCACATAAGGTTTGTCTCGACCGGGAACATAACCTATGTACCTACTTACTACCGACCATACCACGGAAGCATGGCATTCAATTTGAGACTGATGATTTACAAGTGACGGTATCGGTTGAAAGATCCGTGCCCGTATTACTTCTTATCGGTTTTATATTAAATGCCCTGGATGTCTTATCGCCTGTGACAAAGCTTCACTGTGTTCCACATAGGAAATATACACCTAATCTAACCGAAATCCTTACCTCTTTAGTTATCAAATACAGGAATAGTCATCCTGCCCGCTGAAGAGTGAAGACGCGGGCAAACGCTGATATAGTACCTATACAATCTTATCAGCGCAGTTATAGGTATGTCATTGTGCTCTGTCATGTTCTTTAAAAGATGAGTTGTGTATTTTGCGGATATCATGTGACACAGGGTTATCATAGAAAAAAATGTTTTAAATAAATAAAATTATGTTCTTTTTGTAAAGGTATGATTGAGCACTAACCGAAAACATTACGTCTGCGTTATAGTTGTCGGGATCGTTCACGATCAAATATATTCCTAAGTAAAACGACAATGCATAGGAACTAAACACGCAGACAAACAGAAAACCCATGGAGAGGCCCGTGAAGAATTCTGTGAATAATATTTTAAAGTTATAGGCGCTTACTACCGCTTACCGGGCACTTCTATTATGTGTGCCAGTACCTCGTGGGTTGTTCGGCTAGTGCACCACTTCCAGGCGAAGTTGATTTAAGGTATCTAAGATCTTAGTGAATGCACTCATATGCCATATTAAACGAGTCTTAAAGCCTCGCTGATGGAAACCCATGACCACGAATTAGTAGTGCCACGATTATCAAGATTAAATTAATATTTATAAATCAGTTGTGTAATATGTTTCACGTACCCAACCCCCATTAGAAACCGTTATCGGGATAGAAATACATATTACATACATACTCTCTTTCCCATTGGCGTAGGCAGAGAACATAGAATTCCACTTGCTACGATCCTGGCATACTTCCATCAATTCCTCCACTTTCATCACTATTTTCATGCACGCTCTTCGGTTATGGGTACTCTTGACCTTGGTTTTTTGTCAAAAGATCTCCGATTTGATCGAAGTACGTTCGCCTAGGTCGAGTCGCCCTTACCTGCCTGTCCATCTACCTTCTGCCTTCTTTCATCCATCATTTCTACATTACTAAAATTAATCATTTATAACATCAACTACCTATAGTGATGCGTAAATACACCCCTCCACTCTCGCCTAGCGTTCTTCTTACGTGAATTGGACTATACCTACGTGAAAGCACGTTCCTACTTAATCATTGATGGTGCAGTTTAGTGTTTATGTTGGTAAGAAAATTGCCAGTTATCCAAAACGTGACCTACCTTTTTTAATATAAATACGTTTAGCTTCTTCAAGAGGTTCTCTATATCTCTCTAACTCTTTCCTTTGCCCACTAAACGCGTACACCGTACGTATAGAACTTAGTACTTCGTTTGCTATAGAGCTGGCTCGGCCGGTGTGTATTGCCTGTTTCTTGTATAAGTTACTCGCTATCTGTTCACAATCAATCAAAATAAGTAATCAATGGTCAAATAAGTAGTTGTTTGTTTAGTGAAACGTGGTAATCTTAAGGGACTCGTTAGAATTGTTTTTTTTGCATTAGTTAGTAGATATATCAGCCAAAGCTTTAAGGCCTTTACTATTATAGGTTATTAGGAGCGGCGGCGGCGTTAAGAAAAATAATAAAATTGAACGTACGCGTCCAGTAAAAGAGACTAGAATGAACGTCACCGGCGTGGTTAGGAGACAAAGAAGGGTCAACTTCCATCCTTTGTAAACGGCCATACATATACAGCCAACAGCTGTGGTCACGCTGTAGATAAACGAGGTCACCTTGTCACCTATACCTTCTTCTAATTTTATCACGTCACTGCAGATTATAAATAAAATAAAAAATAATATATCGGTAGTTGTTTCCTATTCAGTTATACATCACTACTCGAATATTTAAAAATATATGATAATTTTAAAAGTACGTCTAGAACCAAGTCATACCTATCACGATACGTAGGTACCTACCCTAAGTTTGCTTCAAATCTCAAAGTTTCTACGTAGTTTTGAGACACCATGTTACCATTAGCACGCATAATACGCGACGTTATTTACTTCTCCCGACACCAATATCATCGAACAATATTCTCTACCTTTCTCGCACATCTATTGAAGCCAACCCCAACTCCTAGAGATAAATAGGTAATATAAAAGCAAAATTTATGGGATGGGGTTCCTGAGATCGCTTTAAGGCATCTGCTTACAATACCCACTTCGCCTTTCACTCCTGATATGAGAATCACGTGACGTTAAAATAAATAAACTTACTCAGCCATCTTGGATGCAAAATCTGAGGTTTGATGCAGATCAAAATATGCAAAGTCTTGATTCAACGCAACCTTTAAATACTCTCTTCTAAGTCGAAATATCTGAAATGTATTAAATATGTAATAGAAGTAAATCAAATCTTCGTGAGCTTTTTTCCGCGAGCGTCCGCGGCCCAAGGCCATGACCGCTCCAACGTCCATTGCCGAGGGCCTATAGTTAGCACTAGGAAGTATTTACAGTGGCCTCCATCGGACTTTGGCCACCTAAGCTGTTTTATTCCGTATCGCGGGGGTAGGGTTTCATCCCGCATCGGTGAGTGAATCCTTCTAGCCTGCTTCTGTAAGGACGGCGGGTGGCAAGCCTGCCGTCCTCAGGCCCCGATTATGGACCGATGCCCCCGTCACTTTGGGGGCCAAACTTCGGAAATGTGGTCCGAAGTTCCATCCGCTATCGAGTAGTTCGTACTCGGTAGCGGATGGAACTTAGATTTACCTACTTCATCGAGGGCTCGATAACCTGCGTGTGCTAAGGTATATATATTATACTTATAGGTAAGTACAATTACCTGATTTATAGCTGTAAGATTCATTAAGGCGTTTCCCAAATATATGCAAATAAACAAGACACATCCAACACAAGAGTAATGGATCCCAAATTTGTGCATACTTTCTAAGAAAACAGTATCTTCCCGTTTACCCTCTATTCTAGACTTGTCATATGTAATCATGGTTTGAAACAAGTTGGCGACTAGGGTTATCGCGTAAGGAAGTACCAACCCAGCGACTGCAGATGCTATTACTGCTACAGCAATCATTAATTTGTCTCTCGAAGATGCAAACCTGTACTGAAAGAAAATCGCCAATAAAATAACTTTTTAGAACTCTTTGATCATCAATAAGCCTACAAATGAGATCATCAAAGCAGGAAGGACCTCCTTACTAAGTAGGTACGCTAATATATTGGCAGATAGGTTGGTACCGACCTATTAAAAAATATTAAGTAAGTATATTTACCTAGGTACCTAATGGTTGCTAAGGTGTGAAGGATACATTATATGGTATTTAAAAAAATAGAAATAATTCAAGTATCATACCAATGTAAAATATGATATACTTGGAGCTATATCTTGTTTCTTCTCTTTTGACCTGAAATCAGATTACAGATTCCAATTCCTTTGAGTGAAAATTATACGCTGTGCAGGTAGGGAAACTACTGCCAATGTAAGTAGGTTCAAAACTGTCTGCAAATGGAACTATCTTAATCGATCGTGATGTTGATGCGCAGTTCTGTTGTTAGGTATAGGATTTGTAAATAATCAAAACCGGCCAAGTGTGTATCACGCCACGCATAGAATAGGGTTCCGCGTGCAGCTCTAGAACTAAAGGTAGACTTTCGAACTAAGCGTCACAGACGCAGCGTCTATAGCGACTGACGCTGTCGTCTGACAACACAGCGCACAGTGGTACTGTGACGTCACTGACGCCGCGTTAGTGTCGCTGTCGCTGAGCTTGAAAGTCGTTGCTTGAAAGTCGTTGCTTGAAATTTCATACATTTGTACGGAACATCTATCTGTCGCTCTGTCGCGGCGTCACAGTCGCGGCGCCACTGACACTATAGACGCTTGGTTCGAAAGTCTACCTTAACAGATTATCTAATTCTAAACCGTTATAGATTTCCTTCAACGTTCATTACATGGACTTGCATAGATTTGTTTAGGATTTTCGCGCCAGCTGTTTAGCTTCTAGAAAGGCTGGGGGACGTCCAGTTTTAACAAAAAACGCGCTGTAAAGCTTAATATATTGATCCCCACATTACGTGTCTTACGTTGGACTTATTCGACGTAGTAAAACATATTCGTGCAAGGTTAAATTTTTTTAGCATTAGCCGTTTGTGAGCAAGGAAAGACGGACGGAGATGAGGAAACTATACCTAAGGTAAGCCTAAGGCTTTGACTATTATATTCAAAGATAAGGGTTCCGAGACTTCAACAATAGCTTGATTTACCTACGGTACCCTAAAAAAGGATTTATTATGAGAACTGGCAGGTATTTACCAACTTGTAACTTTTAACACTGTGAACCTATCCACCGCAACGTAAGACGTTGTAACCATAATTACTAACTAGCTACTTAACCAATAGGGAACACTCACCCATCTTTGCTATTTCTGCGATGTTTCATTACTAATACTCTCAAACTTAAAGATAATTCAATAAAATATTATTATAAAATATGCAACCAAAACTATAACAAGCCTATGACGAAACAAGTGTCAATAAGTACCAAAGATAAAATAAACAAAGAGATGGTAAAATCTTTAGGCAACAAAAAGATACTTTACCTATAGGTTTTAATCAAATAATTTTACCACAAGTGTATACTTACCACTATATATTAGGTAGGTACTTACCAGTATTTACGAAAGGAGAGCTTTTGTAAGTACCTACCTATAGTACCTACACTTTACACATACTATAGTAGTGACGTGGTTATTTACGTTAAAGCGTGTGTTTTTATTTAGGTAAGTTTATACCTACCTAAATTTATCACTATAAATATGACATAGTTGATAAGTCGTTCCTCAAGTGTGTAGTCTAGAAAATGATGTTAGAGTATTTGTGCATGTTCAAAGTAGTACACATATTATACTAACCGGGCATAGAATAAAATATGTCCTTGACAAAATTCTAAAAATAAATTACGTTGGTATTTAACTGGCAAATTAACGTTTCTAGTTAAGTTTTTATCATCAATATCACGGAAAATATACTTAATATATATTATACCTAACACGTTATAATTAAAATGGTTGTGTCAAAGAAATATGTTGTTGTTAATCCTTTCGTTGGAGAACCTAAGAAGAGTGACTTCAAAATCGTCGAAGAAGAGTTACCACCTCTCAAAGAAAATGGCAAGTTACCTAAGCTCTTATATTACTTATACCTACACAATAATAAATAAATTGATAATAATATTACTTACATTAATTTTAATAATTAGTAGAAGGATAGATTAGATTTCTTTTTCCAGAAGTTACTAAATAATGTGCAACACTAATTTAGCTTGAATCATTTAGTATGTCCTTGACATTTACTTACTTATATAGAAAAGGGGTTTTAGGATAAAATTAAAATAAAAAATAAATATAAAATAACATAAAATAGTAATAATAAGTCTTATTAATACTAGCGACATAGCGGCGGCCTTACCCACTGTGCGGCTCCGGGCGGCAGGTCTTTCCGAGGCCCTTTTTTATATCCCGCGGCCCAATGCCTCGGCCGCCCCTAGGTCCATTGCCGGGCGCTCAAGGTACGCACTCGGAAGTTTTCCCTGTGGAGCCGGCGGAATTTGGCCGTCGGGTAGGGTTTTATCACGCATCATTGGGGTCAGGTTTTATCTGCGGCACCCTGGCCACCGACTTCGGAACTCAGCGGGGATACGCTCCCTCGACCTCCCGCCCGCCACTTTCGCAAGCATCCCTAACTCTACTCGCAGAAGGAGAGGGCCACGTTCCACCTTCTCCCGCTGGAGACCATGGCTCAGAGCACGACGAGGTCCCAGCACTGAATCGCCCACGCTGAGCACCCATCAACGCGTGGAGTGCGGCATCTTCGCCGGAGGCCTCGCAGTGTTGACACTGGGATGTGACCAGCGGCGGCCTTACCCATTGCGAGGCTCCGGGCGGCAGGTCTTTGTGAGGCCAGTTTTTTATACCGCCATTAATGAGATCCTGGCGGAGTTGGGAGCGCTGAGCCTCGATTTCTCAAGACCCAGGCATGTGGTCCCGCTTCAGAACCCCCTTGAGCCATTGAAACAATATGACGCAAAGGCTCTTGCTTCCAGATCACATTGAGGGGTTCCGGCTAAGAGACATACAGCCTCTAAGGTCATCGTGCGTTACCCTCTTAATATCTTGCCAGACCGCTGAAGATCTTTCAACGGTCTGTTTAACACAGCCAGGTTGTTAGGCGTCAATCTGACGAAACGCCAATACGTAACATTAATAAATAATTATTTTTTAATCAAGTTTTAAATAAAAAAGTAGTTAAAAAAATTACATTTTTAAAATTTGCTTGGATGCTTGCACGAGGCCCCTTCAAGAGCAAGTCCCCGGGCGATTACCCTGTTCGCAATCCCCTAAGGCCGCCACTAGACTCGTCACCCATAAAAATTATTGATTGTTTCAGAATTTTTAGCGGAAGCTGCGTACTTCAGTGTTGATCCATATCAACGAGTGAAAGTAGATGCGAACTTGCCAGCCGATTTTATTGGTGGTCAAGTTGCCAAGTTAGTACCTACCTACCTATAGTTACCTATCTATCAGCTACCACTCTTAAACTAATACCTAACCGGAGCCGTTACTACTAACACTACAGAACTTCGTGGTTCACAGATGTAGAATAGAATCTCTTGTGAGATTCAAAAGTGCCATCTTGTTAAATTACTCTTATCACCTTACTAGTCGAAGTATCAGTGACAGACTGGTTCGATACAACAAGATCCACAAGACCGCGGCCGCCCCAACGTCCATTGCCAGGGCCAAGAAGCGAGATCGACGACTTGTTCCAGTTATGTGGCTGTGAAATATGTACTTAACGCTTATCGCAGTAAACACGTCCGTTCCTTACTTGCGTTTATTTGAACTGCCAGTCCATACAAAAACTTATATCTAGGTACATACATAACACCTCCACTCTTATTTACTGTTAACGTAAAATATAATATATACATAATAAATGTTACACATCTTCAAAGCCATACCTTTGAACCGGTTTTATTGTTCTTTTGGGGCGACTCACCGATAATGGCACAGGAGCTTTTCCACTAGATTGTGGATTATCCACTGTTCTCTCCACATGCCCATATTCCTGTGCGCTCGAACCGGGTAGATTAGACCCCACATCTTGCTTATCAGGTCCTAACTCTGTTGTCGTTTCCTCTTCCGAATTTTCCACAGCTGATCTGGTTTCCGGCGATGAAATAACTTCATCTACAGATGGCATCCCGTAACTACTTCTTCTCTTTTTAAGTTGGTTGACGTGTCTTTTCAAGAACGGACCACCTTCCTTCCTATTACATAATTACGAGAGTCTACTCTTTCTGTGATAGTTCCATCGACCCAGTTTTCCCCTGTATAATTGCGGGCCCACACTGGGTCACCTACTTGGAAGTGTCTATCAATACCACCTGCATTACCCATTTGTTTACGTTGGGCCTTGTTTATTCTAAATTCTACCTGTCTATCCTCGCTTAATAATTCTAACCGGGTTCGTAATTTCCTTCGCTGTAATAACATAGCTGGTGACTCACCAGTAGAACTTTGCTCAACATTCCTATACATCATAAGATACGTTTGTAATGCCGCATCTAATTCTATTCCGTCACGAATTGATTCTTTTATGGCTCGTTTACAAAGTTTAACCGCATTTTCCGCTGCATTGGAAGCAGGATGGTATATCGGTGTAAATGTTACTTTAATACTGTTATTATTCATAAATTCTTGATATTCTCTACTTGAAAAAGGCGGACCGTTGTCTGAGACAATTTCCTTGGGCAAGCCAAAGCGTGCAAAGGTAGTACGAAGCACCTTCACAACTGCACTAGCTGTAGTTTGCTTCATTAAAAATACTTCTAGCCATTTACTTGTAGAATCTATAATTACTAAAAATGTTTTGCCTTGAAATGGTCCCAAAATATCTACATGTAAGCGTGACCATGGTTCTGCAATATAAGGCCACGGTTGCAGCGGTGCCTTTGGGGGTGCCGTTCCTTCTAAGCAACATGTGACACACTCCTGACAAGTTGTTTCAATTTCATGATCAATCCCTGGCCACCACAATACTACGTGCAAGACTTTTCATTTTGACTATACCCAAATGACCTACATGCAATTCCCGTAATACAGATTCCCTTAACTTACCCGGTATTACTAAACGATATCCCCAAACTACGCACCCTCTGTCTATGTATAACTCATTGCGTCTAACAAAATATGCCTTTAGGTCATTCTCTTTACATTAGTTAGGCCATCCCGTCTTTATAAAGTTTATGACTTTTATTAAAATATTATCTTTGATAGTACATTCTCTTACGTTTTCTCTCGTAATTGGTAAAAAATGCTGTATGAAATTTAAGTACGTACATTCCTCTTTTAGTGGTTTTTCTTTATCTACCGGTAACCGAGACAGGGCATCGGCAGCATTCCTATTACTACGTACATATTCTATTGAATAGTCATACCCGGCTAAAATGATTGCCCAACGTTGCATCCTACTAGCTGCCATGACGGGTATGCCTGTTTTATCGCCAAAAATCGTTCTTAGTATAAATTTTCGCCCGTATAGATATTGGTGAAATTTACGCACACCATAAATTATAGCTAACGCTTCCCGTTCGATCTGTGAGTATGATTTTTGAGCTTCATTGAGTACACGTGACGCGTATGCGACCGGTCGTTCATCTGCTTCTGGGTTGATATGTGAGATGACAGCGCCAATCCCTACACTACTCGCGTCTGTCGTTAGTACCAACGGCAACTCAGCGGCATAATGAGCTAGCACTTCGCTAGATACCAACAAATGCTTAACTTTACTAAACGCTCGTATACATTCTTCATTCCATTCATACTAGACATCTTTTTTTAACAATATATATAAAGGCTCTAAAATAGTGCTTATATTTGGCACAAATTTGGCATAATACATTACTAACCCTAAAAATGAACGTAATTCCATAATATTTGTAGGTGTAGGTGCCTTTTTAATTGCATCTACTTTTTCAGGACATATGTGTACACCTTGCTTACTAATCACAAAACCTAGGTATGTCACGGTATCCGCAAAAAACGTACATTTTTCTTTCTTAATTCTCAATCCATACTGCCGTAATCTCTGCATGTAATGTATTTAAATGAGAGGGTGTATCAACCCCCGTAACTATAATGTCGTCTAAAAATATGCCCACCTGCGGCATATCAGAGAAAAGCTGTTCTAATTTCCTTTGAAAAATACTTGGGCTTGAAGCTAGACCATAAATTAATCTATTATACCTAAATAGGCCTTTATGAGTGTTTATTACTGTATACTTTTTTGACTCATCTAACTCAAATTGGGCATATGCTTGAGACAAATCTAATTTTGTAAATTTTTTTCCACCGTGTAATTTTCTAAGTAAGTCTTCTACCTTAGGCAAGGGATAGTGGTCCACTTCTAAACACTTATTCAATGTAATTTTAAAATCTGCACATATTCTTATGGTACCATCTTTTTTCATTACCGGAACTATAGGTGTAGCCCAGTCCGTCGTGGAGACCGGCGTGATGATTCCATCCCGCATCATTTGGTCGAGCGCTCGTTCAACCGGTTCTCGTAGTGCATAGGCAAGCGGCCGAGCACGCAGGAATATGGGCCGTGCCCCCTCTCGCAGTCGAAATCCTACTTGCCCACCGGTGAAGTGCCCCAAACCGTCTTTAAACACTTCAGAGTACCTGGAACTAAATTCCTTTACATCAAAAACATTTAAATTATTTATGTTAAGTACATCGCATGTCGGTATAGGTATACCTAACTCCTTAATCCAACATCTACCAAATAAATTTGCTTTCCCACTTTTTATTACATACAAGTCTAAAACTTTTGTTATGGTTTTAAATTTAACTCTAACTTCAATCATGCCCACAGGGGTCATGGTTTCGCCTGTGTAGTATCGTAATTCTAAATTAGTCGGCTTAAGTTTACAATGAACAAAGAGACTTCTATAACAAGTATAACTAATACACGATATCGCACTGCCGGTGTCGATCTCCATGCTTAATAAACAATTCTCAACAAAAACATTTACGGTGAATGGTCCAAGTAATTGTGACTGTGACTTTTTTGTAGACAATGAAAAATTATTACAATATTTAATTTTTACCTCGTCACTGCTACTGTCTTGATCATCTATATCTCTATTAGATTCATGTATATTATGCAAGTATGTACCTTCTATTAATTTCGGGCACATTCTTTTTAGATGCCCCTCTTTTGGGGCGACTCACCGATAATGGCACAGGAGCTTTTCCACTAGATTGTGGATTATCCACTGTTCTCTCCACATGCCCATATTCCTGTGCGCTCGAACCGGGTAGATTAGACCCCACATCTTGCTTATCAGGTCCTAACTCTGTTGTCGTTTCCTCTTCCGAATTTTCCACAGCTGATCTGGTTTCCGGCGATGAAATAACTTCATCTACAGATGGCATCCCGTAACTACTTCTTCTCTTTTTAAGTTGGTTGACGTGTCTTTTCAAGAACGGACCACCTTCCTTCCTATTACATAATTACGAGAGTCTACTCTTTCTGTGATAGTTCCATCGACCCAGTTTTCCCCTGTATAATTGCGGGCCCACACTGGGTCACCTACTTGGAAGTGTCTATCAATACCACCTGCATTACCCATTTGTTTACGTTGGGCCTTGTTTATTCTAAATTCTACCTGTCTATCCTCGCTTAATAATTCTAACCGGGTTCGTAATTTCCTTCGCTGTAATAACATAGCTGGTGACTCACCAGTAGAACTTTGCTCAACATTCCTATACATCATAAGATACGTTTGTAATGCCGCATCTAATTCTATTCCGTCACGAATTGATTCTTTTATGGCTCGTTTACAAAGTTTAACCGCATTTTCCGCTGCATTGGAAGCAGGATGGTATATCGGTGTAAATGTTACTTTAATACTGTTATTATTCATAAATTCTTGATATTCTCTACTTGAAAAAGGCGGACCGTTGTCTGAGACAATTTCCTTGGGCAAGCCAAAGCGTGCAAAGGTAGTACGAAGCACCTTCACAACTGCACTAGCTGTAGTTTGCTGCATTAAAAATACTTCTAGCCATTTACTTGTAGAATCTATAATTACTAAAAATGTTTTGCCTTGAAATGGTCCCAAAATATCTACATGTAAGCGTGACCATGGTTCTGCAATATAAGGCCACGGTTGCAGCGGTGCCTTTGGGGGTGCCGTTCCTTCTAAGCAACATGTGACACACTCCTGACAAGTTGTTTCAATTTCATGATCAATCCCTGGCCACCACAATACTACGTGCAAGACTTTTCATTTTGACTATACCCAAATGACCTACATGCAATTCCCGTAATACAGTTTCCCTTAACTTACCCGGTATTACTAAACGATATCCCCAAACTACGCACCCTCTGTCTATGTATAACTCATTGCGTCTAACAAAATATGCCTTTAGGTCATTCTCTTTACATTAGTTAGGCCATCCCGTCTTTATAAAGTTTATGACTTTTATTAAAATATTATCTTTGATAGTACATTCTCTTACGTTTTCTCTCGTAATTGGTAAAAAATGCTGTATGAAATTTAAGTACGTACATTCCTCTTTTAGTGGTTTTTCTTTATCTACCGGTAACCGAGACAGGGCATCGGCAGCATTCCTATTACTACGTACATATTCTATTGAATAGTCATACCCGGCTAAAATGATTGCCCAACGTTGCATCCTACTAGCTGCCATGACGGGTATGCCTGTTTTATCGCCAAAAATCGTTCTTAGTATAAATTTTCGCCCGTATAGATATTGGTGAAATTTACGCACACCATAAATTATAGCTAACGCTTCCCGTTCGATCTGTGAGTATGATTTTTGAGCTTCATTGAGTACACGTGACGCGTATGCGACCGGTCGTTCATCTGCTTCTGGGTTGATATGTGAGATGACAGCGCCAATCCCTACACTACTCGCGTCTGTCGTTAGTACCAACGGCAACTCAGCGGCATAATGAGCTAGCACTTCGCTAGATACCAACAAATGCTTAACTTTACTAAACGCTCGTATACATTCTTCATTCCATTCATACTAGACATCTTTTTTTAACAATATATATAAAGGCTCTAAAATAGTGCTTATATTTGGCATAAATTTGGCATAATACATTACTAACCCTAAAAATGAACGTAATTCCATAATATTTGTAGGTGTAGGTGCCTTTTTAATTGCATCTACTTTTTCAGGACATATGTGTACACCTTGCTTACTAATCACAAAACCTAGGTATGTCACGGTATCCGCAAAAAACGTACATTTTTCTTTCTTAATTCTCAATCCATACTGCCGTAATCTCTGCATGTAATGTATTTAAATGAGAGGGTGTATCAACCCCCGTAACTATAATGTCGTCTAAAAATATGCCCACCTGCGGCATATCAGAGAAAAGCTGTTCTAATTTCCTTTGAAAAATACTTGGGCTTGAAGCTAGACCATAAATTAATCTATTATACCTAAATAGGCCTTTATGAGTGTTTATTACTGTATACTTTTTTGACTCATCTAACTCAAATTGGGCATATGCTTGAGACAAATCTAATTTTGTAAATTTTTTTCCACCGTGTAATTTTCTAAGTAAGTCTTCTACCTTAGGCAAGGGATAGTGGTCCACTTCTAAACACTTATTCAATGTAATTTTAAAATCTGCACATATTCTTATGGTACCATCTTTTTTCATTACCGGAACTATAGGTGTAGCCCAGTCCGTCGTGGAGACCGGCGTGATGATTCCATCCCGCATCATTTGGTCGAGCGCTCGTTCAACCGGTTCTCGTAGTGCATAGGCAAGCGGCCGAGCACGCAGGAATATGGGCCGTGCCCCCTCTCGCAGTCGAAATCCTACTTGCCCACCGGTGAAGTGCCCCAAACCGTCTTTAAACACTTCAGAGTACCTGGAACTAAATTCCTTTACATCAAAAACATTTAAATTATTTATGTTAAGTACATCGCATGTCGGTATAGGTATACCTAACTCCTTAATCCAACATCTACCAAATAAATTTGCTTTCCCACTTTTTATTACATACAAGTCTAAAACTTTTGTTATGGTTTTAAATTTAACTCTAACTTCAATCATGCCCACAGGGGTCATGGTTTCGCCTGTGTAGTATCGTAATTCTAAATTAGTCGGCTTAAGTTTACAATGAACAAAGAGACTTCTATAACAAGTATAACTAATACACGATATCGCACTGCCGGTGTCGATCTCCATGCTTAATAAACAATTCTCAACAAAAACATTTACGGTGAATGGTCCAAGTAATTGTGACTGTGACTTTTTTGTAGACAATGAAAAATTATTACAATATTTAATTTTTACCTCGTCACTGCTACTGTCTTGATCATCTATATCTCTATTAGATTCATGTATATTATGCAAGTATGTACCTTCTATTAATTTCGGGCACATTCTTTTTAGATGCCCCTCTTTATTACACACCTTACATACATACATTTTGAATTTGCACATATATTCTTCGTGAGTGCCACCACACACAGTACATTTGTGCCCCATGTTAATGTTTGCCCGACTGGTCACCCATTTTTTTCCGCGAATCGCTCCGCTTACGCCGCTTGGACCCACACCGCTGCCGCTGGCTCGTTCAAGTGGCGTAAATGATGTCACCTGCATTCCTGCTTTTGGTACACCCTTCTACCAATGCCGCATTTTTTTCAGCCGCTTTCATGGACAAAGCTATACTAAAGGCTTTTTCAAAAGATATGTTGTCGTCATCCGTGAACAATTTCTGGCGAATGTCTTCATTTGATAAGCCGCATATAAATTGATCCCGGAGGTTCTCTGCCAAGTCTCGAAACCCGCAGTTTTTACTGAGCCTTTTCAACTCTGCTACATATCCAGCAACCGATTCTTCTTTATGCTGATTACGTTGACGATATTTAAATCTTTCCGCTAATTGGCTTGGTTTTGGATTTAAATGGCTTTTCATCAAAGCCACCAACTCGTCATACGTCTTATTAGCGGGTTTATTAGGTGTGCACAAATTGATCATCAGTTCGTAAGCTTCACTTCCTATCACTGTGATCAATGTAGCCACTTGTATTTCAGCCTTTACCTCATTTGCTACAAAATATTGTCCCAGTCGGTCAATATATGCCTCCCAGTTGTCCTTCTCAAGGTCAAAAGATCCTATTTTGCCGATGGTCATTTTGTACACTACACTGCACACCTTAATAAAAAACGTTTTACGTTATAATCCACGAATAATTATATTGTAACTACGCGTGAACTCTTTGAATCTCGCCACTGTGAAATATGTACTTAACGCTTATCGCAGTAAACACGTCCGTTCCTTACTTGCGTTTATTTGGACTGCCGGTCCATACAAAAACTTATATCTAGGTACATACATAACAGTGGCCTACCTACATAGTGGCATAGTCCCATATTGTTTGTTCACTTTTTAAGCACCTGATCAGCTGCAGTGATCCAAACGGAGAAATATGGCGTAGACATTGAAGTAGGTATTGTAAATAGGTATCTACTTTAATTTTTTATTTTCTTTTATTTACCATTTTACAATAAAACCAATTTACAATTACGCTATGTTTTGATTGCATTTGAAAACCAATGAGATTTGTAAAAAATGCAACAGATACTACATCAAACGGAGTCGACTTACCATTGAATGTTTTTTCTATGATTCTCTTTTCTCTTTTTTCTCAGGATTATAGAGAGCAGAACTTCCGAATATCCCGTCGGGACATGGATAATGGGACACTTTGGTTGGAGAACGCACACAATCAGTGGGCCGGGACGTGAATATGGTTACCATAAACCTTTTATGTACAAATTGCCTGACTTCGGAGACCTACCTATTTTTCTTGCAGCGGGAATGTGTGGCAGAGCTGGGTGAGGTTTACCTACCTAATGTAATACTAAAATGAAAAGTAACCATCACTTGTAATGAATGGGAGTTCAGCTTTATAGACATGATATTGATACTGTATTTTCCAGAAATACTGGATACTTTGGTTTCCTGGAAATCTGTAAACCAAAACCAGGGGAGACTGTTGTAGTGTCAGGTGCTGCCGGCGCGATAGGCTCTCACGTCGGACAAATTGCCAAGATACTCGGTTCGTTATTTCTTTTCGCCATTTGCTATTTTATCGAACTACACACCTAGACACTTCAAACCAGAGACTTCGAATGCAGCTCGCTTCGCTCCTTCAAACTTACTTTATTCTCAAAATTATGTACAGTCAGCTTCAGAGAAAAGGAACCCCCCTTGATAATGACATGAAAGCATTAAAGTTTTTTGAATCATTGTGTATATGGCATGTTGATCTAGTGGTTATGACCGCTACTTTGTGGACACCTCGGACAACCGAGGTTCAAATCCTCGGACACAAGTTCTTTTTTTATTCAAATAATAATTTTTTTATTTTCTTAAGTACTTTTTGTTAATTAATATTTAAGGAATCAAATTTTATAGTAGGTATGAGGTTTGTAAGAAAAGATAGGCTTATTGCATAAACAATATTAATTTATTTCTCGAATTACATTTCTAGGTTTTTTTCTTTCCTCTTTCCATTCTTGGTTGAGTATACAGTTTTTCTATCTGAGTTAAATTGGGGTTACTTATTTTTAAATTTTACCTGACCTAAATTTATTGACAAAATACAATAACCTAAGTGAAGTATAAAATGTTTACTTAATATACTGAATATCGCAGCGTCACATGACTCACGAATGACGTCACGTGATGCGATCGTTCGCCTTTTTTTTACATGTTCATATTAATTTGTAATTTTCTGATATTTTTCGTCTTTCGGCTCAATTGTATACCAAGATACAACTTACTCACAAAAAAATACCACATTAATTTATGTGCTGTTGGAGGATACGAACTCGCATCTCCAGCGCCAGCCGATCACCTAGGCCGTGCCTTATACCACTAGGCTATCGGTTTACTTGATAATAATGGCGAAAATATGAATAGCGTAATGCTATTCATATTTTCGAACAAAGTTGATTACGGTGTAATTTTCTAGACCTTAAAGTTTAAATTTCAACTTCCACCATATGTGATAATAATAACTGCTCAATAGACTAAAAGATAAGGTTGAAATTAGTATAGATTTCTCGTTTAGTTCAATAGATTACGCTTGATACAGCTTGTTGCACTACCGTCATATTTTACTTCAAAAACTTATCTGCTGTATGAGCTGCGGCTATAGTATTATAATATCTGTGACAGCGCGATAAGGTTGCAATTAGAATACTTCTTTGCCTTATTTACCAAACTGTGATTGAAGGTAACTTTATAATTCGTGGTAATTTGCATTGGTGTTAATCCTCCTCGTAATATTATTCAATTTATTAAGTTTTTGATCAGTTTTTTGAGTAGAAAGTATGGTTCGATTAACAACATTTTTGAAAGCTAAAATTATTGTTCTCTGGGAGCAAGAACAAAGCATAAAGAAAATAGCACGAGATATGAGCATAACGGTAAGAGTTACGATAAAAATATATTATATACCTATTTATTGCTTAATCGTGTTACATTTTCATTTACAAGTTAGTTTTTTGGAATTTCTTTTATTTATTATCATTTTCATTACAGAGAAATACAGTGCGTAGATGGATTCGAAGGTATCAAGCGACGGGTGATATAAAATGGGAACGCCAGCCAGAAAGATTCAACTTACTGACGATCATCGCACCAAACGAGTAAATTTTGCTACTCGTTATTTAAATTTCGACTGGGAAAACGAAATTGTTATATTTACCGACGAAAAATGCTTCAAGTCAGATAGGGATGGCCGAAAAATTGTATGGAGAAGAAGTGGCCAACGGTTCGACCCTAAAAACGTATTAGATTTAAGAACTGCGGGCGGTTAACATTAGGTAAGTAAATGATTATATTCTTTAACATAAAATAAATTAATAATAACATAAAACTAATAGATATATATATATATATATATATTATATATTTCTAATTATTATTGCTGCTGACATTGATTTACATATTGCAACAGATTTGAAAAGGTTTATTATTTTAGGTTACTGGGGATGGATGTCTTTAATGGGCCCAGGCGAGCTAGTGGAAATAGGTGGCCGCATGAACAGTGAGCGATACCTTGAAGTGTTGAATGACGTAATGCTGCCTTCAGTGCGGGTCGCATATCCAGAAGGACAAATTTACCTGGTTCAGGATAACTCTTCAGTGCATCGGTCCCGAATTGTGCAAGACTGGCTAAATGCACAAGAAGATATAACGGTGTTTGAGTGGTCGGCTAAAAGCCCGGATCTTAACCCTATAGAAAACTTATGGGGTCAGATGGTTTTAAACTGGGACTCAAGTGAAATAAAGTCAAAAAAAAATTGGATGAAGAGGTAAACAGAACTTGGGAACTAATGCGAAATAGTGCCGCATGTTTTAATATGGTGTCGATGATGGTGGATGAAAAGTCGTCTTCAAGAAGTGATAGACAGTGAGGGCCATCCTCTCCGTTATTAATGCAGTTTATCGATTCTTACCCAGGACAAATCTTTGTGTGCTGAACACGATTATTTGTTGTGTCTGGGTGTAATTAATCTAAAAAAAAATATTTAAAATAAGTATTATATCCGTTGTCTAGTATCCATATCACATTAAGGTGCTTATTTTAGGCTAGATGACGCTGTGTATAAAGTGTCCTAACATTCATAATAATAATATTATATTATTAATACCTTATCCCATTACAAGTTTTTGTTTACAAGTTTAGTAATCTTCTAATGTGTTAACGATGCACCATCTGACCTCACATATTTTTCTAATGTTGTGTTAAAAGGGTTACCTACTTATCAGAAAATGTGATCAAAGAGGAAGATGTATATTGCTATACTGTTATAGTTTAGCATGTTGGTTCTTTCTTTGTGATTCACAGGAGCAAATAACATTTCATTTTTCAACCATTATTTTATATTCAAAGATTATAGAGTGTAAAAAATTAAAGTTTGCAACTTTAAATAAATAAGTAAATAAATATTGTAGTTATGTTTCTAGAATTATCTAATATTAAGTAAACATTTTATACTTCACTTAGGGTATTGTATTTTGTCAATAAATTTAGGTCAGGTAAAATTTAAAAATAAGTAACCCCAATTTAACTCAGATAGAAAAACTGTATACTCAACCAGGAATGGAAAGAGGAAAGAAAAAAACCTAGAAATGTAATTCGAGAAATAAATTAATATTGTTTATGCAATAAGCCTATCTTTTCTTACAAACCTCATACCTACTATAAAATTTGATTCCTTAAATATTAATTAACAAAAAGTGCTTAAGAAAATAAAAAAAATATTATTTGAATAAAAAAAGAACTTGTGTCCGAGGATTTGAACCTCGGTTGTCCGAGGTGTCAACAAAGCAGCGGTCATAACCACTAGACCAACATGCCATATACACAATGATTCAAAAAACTTTAATGCTTTCATGTCATTATCAAGGGGGGTTCCTTTTCTCTGAAGCTGACTGTACCTACTTACCTAATTTTGACGGTGTCTTCTACTGGTAGGTCACAAGTCACAAGAGGCAGTATTGCAATCATAGAACAAAAAAAATGTTATTTCTTGTTATTCTTTCTAAACTGATGATGTGAAATTTATTATTAGTAGTACAATTTATTATTAGTAGTACTATTTATTATTATTATTAGTAGTAGGTATTAATTAGGATATTATGTAGGTATAACGATTTCTAGTATGTATACAGCCATGTCTTATCTCGTCAGGATGTCGAGTGATTGGAATAGCTGGTACCGATGAAAAATGCAATTGCTTAGTCAACGAATTAGGCTTTGATGCTGCAGTTAACTATAAAACAGCAAACATAGCAGAGTTCCTCAAAGAAAACGCTCCAAACGGTATAGATTGCTATTTCGACAACGTTGGAGGCGAGATTAGTAGTACTGTACTATCACTAATGAGGCAATACGGCAGGGTTTCTGTGTGTGGAGCTATTTCTACTTATAACGAAACTGATCCTGAAAAACGTAAAGGTAACGTAATAAAATTTACTTAAATTCCTAAATTACATTCAACCATTATCTACTAAATATGTATATTTTTGTAATCAGCAACTGCGATTCAACTATTCGTCGCCAGTAAGCAACTAAAAATAGAAGGGTTCGTAGTAAACCAATATGCTGATCGTACCATGGAAGGTATATCCCAGAATTTGCAGTGGATAAAGGAAGGAAAGCTCAGGTACAAAGTGCACGTTACCGAGGGCTTCGAATCGGCTGTCGACGCTTTTATTGGAATGTTGAAAGGAGACAATATGGGCAAAGCTCTTGTAAAAGTTTAATAATTATTATAAAAATATAATACTTCTGACAAAATATATGTTTTACACTTGATCATCGATATTTTCTTCTCTTGGATGGTGCACTACCTATACCTTTCTCAACACAAGTATTTATAAAAAGTTCTTCATAAATTACACTGTTCACTTCAGGGCTTAGAAACTTAGATATTTCTTCATAAAGATGTTTTTTCTTGAGATGTTCATTAACTACGGTCTGTGTGTGAGCAACTTTTTTACTAACATCAGGTTTTATCAGTGTCTTCAGTTCAGTTATTCTTTGCGTGTTTTGATCTATTTTGTGTAGTAAGATATCCTCCATTTTTTTCATTCTAGCTTCTAAGAAAGCTACGGTGTAATCTTGAAGGCTTGGCAATTCTGGTTCTTTAGAGAAATATGAACTTACATTCTGACTTTGATTTAGATATAGACTGTCTTTTAATGTATTTTTGTTTGAATCATCATTATCTAATTTATCTATACAAGACGCAATTATATCTCTCAATTTCATGTTAAATTTTCTTTTCTCTTCAATGGCCGCCATTCTTTCTGGGGGTATTTTATTTTTTAATAGTGAATTCTCTTTTTTATGTTTAGTACAGTTTATTGTGTTTTTTTGGGCTTTTGACGTAGTGCCTTTATGCACCTGAACATTATTCTGAATGTCATTCTCAATAATTATATTATAATTTTGAATAAGTTCCTCATTGTTGTCTAATTTTACAGAAACTTCAGCTTCTTGTGGTATATTATTCACTGTAGTAGTAAATTCATTCAAATCAGCAACGTTAGATGCTTTTCCAAGCTGCTCTTTATGCAGTATGCGTTTATTGACATTTCTTCTTTTATTCGGCAATGTTAAAATAGCTGATGGACTTATCCGTTCTAATTTATTAGGCATCATTAGTGGTACTGGTACTGGATCCATTTCGATTTTGGTTTCATCTAGAATAATGATTTTTTTATTCCGGTTGCTTCTCCTTTTAGGCTGTTCTTCTAAAATTTGATTTTCTTGTGATTGAAACTGAGATTTATTTATATTTACAGGGAACAAATTTCTTTGTGCTTCATTAAATTCTAGTGGCACTTCAGTAATCTGGACTTGTTTCAGTTCGTCTTCATTTGTTTCTATGTCAAATATTATTTTATTTAAAAAAGGATTACTATTGTCTCTTGGGCGATCCAAGTTATTATTTAAAATTACATTTACATCGCCTCCTTCATCGTTTTTTATTGTATTACAATTACCGTTAATATTTATGGAATCTAAATCCATCACTTCACAGTTGGTTAGAAAATCTCCATACTTCACTGAAAAATTAGCTTTCTTGTCATTAAATGTTAAAAAATCATTTTCAATGTCGTCAAGTGTTATGGTGTACAATTTGGAAATATCTCCTTGCTCAGATTTTATATCCGCTAGTTCGTTAGTATCACAATAAGGTCCATCTAGTGTAGGCACGGCATCAAATGTAAGCTTATCTCTCTGAAAAAAAGAAGAAAAAAATACACGTTGAAAAATTGACACAACAACCAACTTCAAATGACCGAAATGGGACCAAACAATTGTCAGAATGGGACCAAATTGAAATGGGACCACTTCAAAAGTAATAGCTTTAATTAAAAAAAAATTTCAAGATCGGTTCACCCTTTCCTTTTTATGAGGTAACAAACATTAAAAAATGATTTAAAAAAGCAGTTGAGAACCTCCTCCTTTTTTGGAAGTTGGTTGAAAATTTAAATAACTTTTCAACCAACTTCCAAAAAAGGAGGAGGTTCTCAACTGCTTTTTAAAATTTAAGTTATGTAATTAATTGTAAAGTACGTTGTTTTTTAAGGGTACAACTTAATTAAACAAACCCTAATGAACCTTAATTAAATAGCACTCATTAGGAGCTGTAAGTAAATGACATTCCCTAATTCAAATTTTCCGAGCTTATCTTGGAAGTCGTACTGAACAGACCTTGTGTGTGTGTGTTTAGCCCCAAATTCATTGGAAATGCTTGTTTATAAACATGTTGCTGAGATGCTGTCATAAAGTTGAGGGCAACACATCACAGTTGCACAACAATATTTAATATGAACTCCTGGCTTAACGCATACTCTACTTTAGAGCTATGTCCAATAATGTTGGCTTTTACAGATTTATTAGCAAAAGCAGACAGCAGATTTTTTTAATATTAAAGGCAGGTGTCTGGGATACACTCTCTAACAAATACTTTTAGGGAGACACTAAACTGTTTAGTGATGATTTCAAATCCTGGCACTTTCAGCCTTGAAGGCTGGAATCAGTCTTGAACCGGGGACAGGGATTTACCTAAGCAAAAGTATACCACTCTTGTTTGGGGAACAGATACAGTGTGAAAGTACCATCGTTTAGATAAAAAGGATTTTGGACTCAGTTTCAATAATAGAACCAAGTGAGTGTATAGCGGTTTCCCCAAGACTTAGAGGCTCAAGCCACCTGCATGTGGTGCACATTCGGATTAAGGGCTTTGGCTATAAATATACCTAAGCATCAATAGGATCAGATCACCCTTATTACATGGGACCAACAACAATACTGGAACAATATTGGACAAAATTGAACAAATAATTTGAACAAAATTGAAAAAGCCTGGTATCTACCCTAATTGGGGATATAGCCATCCATGCATAGTCATCATCTTCATATCAGCATAAACCTCCCCCAAGGAACACCACATCACTCGGCTCTGCACTTTCCATACAATCATGCCTGTACCCTTAGCCTGTTTTTGAGGCCAGGCAGTTTACAGTAACAAACCAATTACTATTATATAATCTGAACCTGAATTTCTCATTTCCGGAGTCAAAAAATTCCAAACAGTTGTTCGAGATTTAAGTTAAGAGATGTTCCAAAAGTCAGAACCTACAATTGCTCCAGTCCGAGCACAAACAGTTATTTAATACTAGACATAATTACCATATAGTTCATAAAGCCATCTGCCCTGAAGTGATGTTGACATACAACTCTATTCTTCAACTGTGACACTTTTAAGTTAAGAAACTCCAACTTTTGTGCATTAGTCAGCCACTGGTGACATCGCACTTTATCAAATACAGGATAATGAAACATGTGTGTAGCTCCATCTGACCTTTGTGTACAATTTTTGTATGTACAACGGCAGCCTCCCATTTGTGTACCTGAAATTATATTAGTACTTAGGTATTAATACAACTGAGAAATCTTACTAATTGTAAGTTAAATTATATCAAAAAACACTCAAAATATAGCAGATAGGACACATTATTACCATATAACCATAACCAATAAATATATAACCTGCTCATGCAGCTTGCATGATAATTCACACCTATTATTTTAATCAAATAGTGTTAAACTAAAGGTCATAATATATATGCTACAATAAATGGCATCAATAGTACTAGTGTTCAGCTTACAATAATGAAATATGCCAACAGAAAATTAACAGGCCTTATTGCAGTATTATAAGCAAATAGATATAATATATCCTTACCCTATATCTATTTACTTTGTATATTTAATGTTATGTTGCTTATTTTAGTGAGAAGTTGAGTGATACGTACCTTAATTATTGTATTTATCTTGAAGTATTATCTTCAATTTTTATTTTGAATAGGCTCTGAGTAGCTAAAAGCAATAGGTACTATCAAGTGCCAGTAGGTGCCTCACCAACTTACGATTGTAATATGATCAATGAAATTGTTACGATTTCCATACACAATAGTTCTATGCTCACACCATTTGCAAATTACGCTGAATTCCGCTTAAAATGCAGAGATCACTTTATGCAAGCTTAAGAGTTTACTTTTTATCTGAAAACCAAACTAAACTAAATAAACTATATTTTAGTTATTGTCAACAACATTGTCTTGCTCACAAGCACAGATCTAATAGACAAAGAGAATACAATACTACGTCAGTCTGTCGCAAACTCGCAACTACATACAAAAAAAAACTATTATGAAACGGGGATAAATTTTAATGGCTATATTTGTCTCACTTAATTTCTCAATCTGTCCCGCTCGTTCCTTGATGAAATGTCATGTGTCACTGTCTGTCGCTGTGGATGTCTAATCGTTATTTTCAATTTCAATAATAATGTTTTTCTTTGAATATTATTAGTGAAATAATTGGGAGAATAGCTGAATTTTATTAAAATGTTTGTAAGACCGTTCTCTAGAAAAGACTGTTTTATACATTGTTTATTAAAATCGAATATGAAGTATGTATAGAAAGTGTGAAATATGTAGTTTAAAATCTGGAAGAAAGGACGGCACAAAACGGATTTTCATGGCCAGATTTCCTATGGATGAGAACAATAACACCGGAAGATAACAAAATATATAACTACATAGCATGAAAGAATGATGGAAAGACAAATTATCGCTCAAAACATTTGATAAATGTGTTTTTGTGTTCGAACGTGATGTAAAACCTTATTTTCATAACTAGGTAATCGCTGGAATGCGGGCGGTTACATCCAAATAATTAAGACGGAGAACCCTACCTAACCTCTAAAAAATATAATTCAATTTTCAACAATGACGTGAGCCAACGAAGCCGCGAATTGTTCAAGTGTAATTATAAAGATGCAAAGATGACCTGATTCCTGTCGGCCTATAAGCTAAGTATATCAAATGAGTTCTGTTTAGTGTCTTAGCTGCATGTTATAGTTGGTAGAAGCTTGATGATAAAGTTGCGGGGTAGGTTGACTTGTAATTTAAAGCTATTGCTCTTATAATTTACTTGTCAGCACATTGCAATAACCTTTCTAGCTCATTCTCATGATATTGTACGGATGGATGGAAAGTAACCTCCATCCAACCGTGAAAGTAAGTTTGACCCGTTAAAGTGATACTGAATTGAGTAACCTGTTGAGACTAATAGAATTGTAAAGAGACTAAAGAAAGGGAGTGTGAGTGACACACCAGACAGATGCCGGGACGTTGATATCCTTTGTATTGGTTTCATGTAACTTACTTAATTGGGGATGGATTGAGACGTCCTATGTTCATCTAGGCGCCAAGTAAAGAGATGAGGGACGTCCTTAAAGGGTGTTGGGGACGTCCCTAAAGTAAAGTGAGCGACTTCCTGTGACGGGGTGTATGTGACCCCCATCAGGACCGCCAGATCAGAGTGAGGAGACGTCCTCAAAGTAGAGCACGGACGGCTTCCTCTGATGTGATGTATTGAATCCACAGCAGGGCCGTCCTACCATTGAGTAGAGTGAAAGAGTTGTACAGTAAAGTGTAGACGGCCCCCGATGATCCACCAGGACCGTCTGACCATTGTGCGTAGTATAAAGTGAGTATAGTAACTTACTTGCCCATAGATAAATCACTCCCTGGTTCATTCAATTGTATGCTAAACAGAAAAGCCTAACCCTTCCTTTTACCTAAAGAAAAGATGAAACCTGGTTTACCATAGTTTAGAATATAGGATACTTAGACAAGTGACAATGGTTGCTTGAGCTCTAATTTATACTTACAGAAAGGAGAACAAGAGGGACTGTTGGGTGCTATGGACTAAGGATGTATTGGAGGCTCAGATAACCGGATCATCATTACACAATAGAAGCGAAGCAGATTGTAGATTATATAAAACCTTCTAGCCTACTAAAGTGAGTTTTAAATAAAGAGGGTCATAATGTGACACAGTCACCAATACTACGAGCTGCAGAATATTGATTGAAGAAGAAATTACAAATATTTTTAATATACACGTAATGTTTTTAAATAAATATTTAATTTCATGAACTTATCATTTTAAAACCCAAACTGAGCCTATACTCCGTTTTTTAATTAAATGTACTGCCTCCGGGAAATTGAACGCTTATTCATTTTTAACATGTACCCTGTATGACGCAGTACTTTAGTTGAAAAATGGAGTATAGCGTCTGCGAAAATATAAAATTATTTAAAAAAAAGTACGGACCACTGCGTTTATCGATATCGATAAATACCACTGCATTTATCGATATCGATAAATAAAATAATATTAAGTGGCGTCTCTTACGTAGTATTGTATTCTCTTTGTACTACGTAAGAAGAGACGGGACTCCCATAGTGCAAAATAATCTTACAAAATGTCAAATCAGGGATAACGTTATGAAGCCAACCTAACAAATGTTACACATACAGAGTCGCCAACATAAGGAAAGAAAAATAGAGATGTGCCACTTAATATTATTTTATTTATCGATATCGATAAATGCAGTGGTATTTATCGATATCGATAAACGCAGTGGTCCGTACTTTTTTTAAATAATTTTATATTTTCGCAGACGCTATACTCCATTTTTCAACTAAAGTACTGCGTCATACAAGTTACATGTTAAAAATGAATAAGCGTTCAATTTCCCGGAGGCAGTACATTTAATTAAAAAACGGAGTATAGGCTCAGTTTGGGATTTAAAATGATAAGTTCATGAAATTAAATATTTATTTAAAAACATTACGTGTATATTAAAAATATTTGTAATTTCTTCTTCAATCAATATTCTGCAGCTCGTAGTATTGGTGACTGTGTAACATTATGACCCTTTTTATTTAAAACTCACTTTAGTAGGCTAGAAGGTTTTATATAATCTACAATCTGCTTCGCTTCTATTGTGTAATGATGATCCGGTTATCTGAGCCTCCAATACATCCTTAGTCCATAGCACCCGACAGTCCCTCTTGTCCTCCTTTCTGTAAGTATAAATTAGAGCTCAAGCAACCATTGTCACTTGTCTAAGTATCCTACATTCTAAACTATGGTAAACCTGGTTTCATCTTTTCTTTAGGTAAAAGGAAGGGTTAGGCTTTTCTCTTTAGCATACAATTGAATGAACCAGGGAATGATTTATATAAGGGCAAGTAAGTTACTATACTCACTTTATACTACACACAATGGTCAGACGGTCCTGGTGGATCATTGGAGGCCGTCTACACTTTACTGTACAACTCTTTCACTCTACTCAATGGTCGGACGGCCCTGCTGTGGATTCAATACATCACATCAGAGGAAGCCGTCCGTACTCTACTTTGAGGACGTCTCCTCACTCTCATCTGGCGGTCCTGATGGGGGTCATATACACCCCGTCACAGGAAGCCGCTCACTTTACTTTAGGGACGTCCCCAACACTCTTTAAGGACGTCCCTCATCTCTTTACTTGGCGCCTAGATGAACATAGGACGTCTCAATCCATCCCCAATTAAGTAAGTTACATGAAACCAATACAAAGGATATCAACGTCCCGGCATCTCTCTGGTGTGTCACTCACACTCTCTTTCTTTAGTCTCTTTACAATTCTATTAGTCTCAACAGGTTACTCAATTCAGTATCACTTTAACGGGTCAAACTTACTTTCACGGTTGGATGGAGGTTACTTACCATCCATCCGTACAATATCATGAGAATGAGCTAGAAAGGTTATTGCAATGTGCTGACAAGAAAATTATCAGAGCAATAGCTTTAAATTACAAGTTAACCTACCCCGCAACTTTATCATCAAGCTTCTACCAACTATAACATGCAGCTAAGACACTAAACAGAACTCATTTGATATACTTAGCTTATAGGCCGACAGGAATCAGGTCACCTTTGCATCTTTATAATTACACTTGAACAATTCGCGGCTTCGTTGGCTCGCGTCATTGTTGAAAATTTAATTATATTTTTTAGAGGTTAGGTAGGGTTCTCCGTTTTAATTATTTGGATATAACCGCCCGCATTCCAGCGATTACCTAGTTATGAAGATAAGGTTTTACATCACGTTCGAACACAAAAACACATTTATCAAATGTTTTGAGCCTTAATTTGTCTTTCCATCATTCTTTCATGCTATGTAGGCATGGAATGAAATCACAATAACAGGTTATAAACCACGTGATTTCACCAATCATAGATCACTGCAGCGACTGGACTGGGAACTCACGGCGATTGTGATTGTAAACAGTGATTCGTATCGTATCGCAGTTCACACCGTTCTTCGATGACTGTGAACAGTGATTTGTATCGTATCGCAGTTCACACCGTTCTTCGATGACTGTGAACAGTGATTCGTATCGTATCGCAGTTCACACCGTACTTCGGTGACTGTGAAGTGAACAGTGAACACTAGTGAACAGTGATTTGTATCGATATCGTATGTATCGCAGTTACCGTTCTTCGGTGACCGTTAATGCGTAACAGCTGAGGAACCGGGTGCGACAGAGATAAACATATTTTTATGGTGTACATATTATGTTGTAAATGTTGTTATGGTTTATGGTTAATTAAAGTAAAAATGAATCTTATTTTATTGTTTCGTTACAAAATTTATTTTTTAGGTACGCATATTTTCTTAAGATATGAGTAAAATATTCCTTCGTCCCAAAATATCCCGGCCCGTATTACGGTTTTTATTTTTGTTTTGTTCAATACGAATAAAATTGTATTGTGTTGTAGGTAGACCACAGATTAGATAAGAGATTTGTTGAAGACGTCTCGCCTCTTTCAAAATTGACACACAGATATGATGGATGTCGTCCAACTTTAGGGTGCAAAGGGGCCCTTCTTACATCTATCGGGCCCCAGCGACCTCACCTGCTAGTGGCGCACCTGCTGATTAACGGACGAGGTTCGTATATTACGGTACCCATGTGGTGGCTTTGGCCCCTACGTGGATACCAGGTGGTACAACAGTGTTGGTCCGGGGGGGTACCACCGTGCAGCTGTGCTAAAGCCCCCCAAGTACCCCAGCCCAGGCTGGGTTGCGTTAGGGATTCAGCAGCTGCACTGCCGGGCCCGGGGCGGTGTATGGTGCGGCAGGCAGGGGTCCAGTGGGGGCGAAGCGGAGTCTAGTGTGGGTGGTGTGGGTCGATTCGCCGGCCAGGGAGACCCTTAGCAACGGCGTTGCCGCGGCCGCCCGCAACATAGTCATGGGGCCCGCCTGGGACCAACCACCCCAGTAGGCTGCCCCACATGTTGCGCATAATCCTGTTGTGGGGTCGCCGCTCCGGGTGGTAACCGGTGTGGGGTAGCGGCGGCCTTGCATCAGGGGGGTTTGGGAGCCCTTCCGTCCGGTGGGTCGGCTCCGACCTAACCACACGGTTCTAGACGAAGCTAGCCTCTGCACTTTGTCACTTACTGCCGCACCAAATATCGCCCTGTCTTCACGCTTCCCCATATTTCACAATGACAGTGCAACAAGATAATAGACGGTACACAGCGGCCCCTAGAAACCCCACAAAGTTGACTTCGTTTGAGGTGGAGTTCGCGAATATCCGCGGACTCCATGCAAACCTCGATACCATCCACCATCACGTGGAGACGGCACGGCCTTCTGTGATGTTCCTAACGGAGACACAGATACGCCGCCCTGACCACACGTCGTACCTCTGTTACCCGGGCTATATCATTGAGGAACAATTCCGCGATAAAGCCGGGGTGTGCGTGTTCGTTAGGGCGGATGTTTGCTGCCGCCGGTTGCGCTGTCTGGAGAACCCCTCCTACTCCGTCCTTTGGCTGCACGTGGATCATGACTCCATGAGCCAGATCTACGTGTGCATCTACCGCTCCCACACAGGGGACACTGGGACAACAAGACTTTTCGAATACCTCAGCGAGATGGCTGACGATGCGCAGGTGCGGTTCCCGAACGCTGACCTGGTTTTCTTGGGGGACTTTAACGGTCATCACGTTGAGTGGCTGGGGTCCCTTAGGACCGATCATGCGGGACGAACCGCCCATGCATTCGCTCTCTCCCACGGGGTGACCCAGATGGTACGGGGGATCACCCGGATACCTGACAGGTCAGACCACACGCCCGCCTTACTGGATCTACTGCTGACGAGTCGCCCAGCCGAGTACAGTGTGTCGGTACGCGCCCCACTGGGGATTCCGACCACTGTGTGGTGCACGCCAGCTTCCAAGTGCCACCGCCGGCTCGTGCTGAACAAATGACTCGACGACTATGGCACTACTCGTCGGCAGACTGGGACGGTCTCCGCGATTACTTTGCGTCCGTCCCGTGGAGCCAGCGCTGCTTTGTAGAGAAGGCGCCTTCGGATAGCGCTGCTGCCATTGCTGGCGAGATCAGTCTAGGGATAGAATATTATATCCCTTTCACTGATGTCGCCAGCATCCGCAAAGCTCGCCCCTGGTTCGGGCGTGAATGTGCCGAGGCTGTCCAGAAAAAAACAGTCGGCATATCGCGCCTGGGTCAGGGCTCGGGCGGCACGTGACCCGAACGTGAACCGCCTCAAAGCAGCGTACAATAGGGCCACTAGGTTCAGCAAGAGGGCCTTCAAGAGAGCGGATGTCCAGCGCGTCGCGCGTCTTGGTCAGGAGCTCACATCCCATCCCACGGGCAGCCGTGGATACTGGCAACTGGCCAAAGCCGTACAGTCAAATTTTTGTCAACCCTCGCTGCCACCACTGCGTTTTCCTGATGTATCACTGGCTCACAAAGCCCAAGAGAAGGCAGACATGCTCGCAGACCTCTTTGCGGCTAATTCCCGGGTCGATGACCGTGGCCTGCAGCCCCCCGCCATCGCCAACTGTGGCCACACAATGCCTGATATTGTTATCAGGCAATGTGATGTACGGGCAGTGCTGCGGTCACTCGACACGCGGAAAGCCAGTGGCCCTGACGGCATTCCGGCGGTGGTGCTACGAAAATGTGCTGCTGAGTTGTCTCCAGTATGAACGCATCTGTACCGCCTGTCATACTCTACAGGCCTCGTACCGGAGGCCTGGAAGGAGGCGAACGTACAACCGATCCCCAAGAAAGGGGATCGATCCGATCCAGGCAACTATCGACCCATAGCTGTCACCTCAGTCATTTGCAAGGTGCTCGAGCTTCTTATCAATAAGCAAGCAGCTCATGCGATACCTGGAGGATCACTCGCTAATCAATGATCGGCAATATGGCTTCAGGCCAAAACGATCAACGGGTGACCTCCTGGCATTCGTCACGCATGTATGGGGTGGGGCTATGGAAAAGTTCGGCGAGTCCTTGGCTATTAGCCTGGACATCGCCAAAGCTTTCGATAGGGTCTGGCATGCTTCGCTCCTTTCCAAGCTTCCGGCATATGGTCTACCTCCTCAACTGTGCAGCTGGATTGCCAGTTTTTTAAACGAGCGCCGAGTGCGGGTCCTCTGCGATGGTCAGGCTTCTCGCTTCTTGCAAGTGAATGCCGGGGTACCGCAGGGGTCCGTACTGTCACCAACTCACTTTTTTCTGCATATCAATGATATGCTTTCCCTCGGGAACATTCATTGCTATGCAGATGACAGTACATTGCACGGGAGTTACTCGGTTCGTCCTAAGGCGGGGCGATCTGTGATAGAGGAGGAGAGACGACATCTCGTGGGTGATCTCGACCGAAACCTCGACAGTATCTCCCAATAGGGTGCCGAGAACTTGGTCGAGTTCAATGCCCACAAAACACAGGCATGTGCATTTACAGCGAAAAATTCCCCTTTCCTTCCCCTACTCACTCTTCAGAGTGCAATATTACCAATGAAGGACAATCTAGACATCCTTGGCATAGACGTTCGTCGAGAGCTCAATAACACAAAATACATTGAGAGATGTATTGGGCTAGCTTCGCGGAAACTAGGAATACTGAACAAGGTAAAGCGATTCTTTACACCGCACCAGAGGTGTCTGCTGTACAAAACGCAGATTAGACCCTGCGTTGAATACTGCTCTCACCTCTGGGACGGCTCCGCGAAGTATTTGCTGGACGCACTCGACGCTATGCAGCGACGCGCTGTTCGCATTATAGACTGTCCGGAGGTAACGGGAAGCCTTGAGCCGCTAGCCCAGCGCCGAACAATTGCTTCCTTGGCCGCGTTCTACCGTATTTACCACGGTGAGTGTTCTGAAGAGCTCTTCAACCTGATCCCACCCTCTCCTTTCCGATCCCGAACAACGCGTGCCGGGCAGAGATGCCGCATACCGTGGAAACCGTCTTCGCGAGAACCGAGCGTTTTAAACGATCGTTTCTCTGCCGAACGATGGTGGCTTGGAACGCCCTGCCTGCGCACATGTTTCCTCCAACATATAACCCTGGGCTCTTTAAGCGAAGCGTGAAGAGGCACATTACTGGGTCGTCAAGTTGAGGGCCACTCTCTATAGTATTCCTGTGTACTGTGAGAGTCGCCCTCAATTGCCAGACGTCGCCTCAGCTTACCATCAGGCGGGTGGCGTCAATTTGTCGACCTAAATATATAAAAAAAAAAAACTTTGGATTACCAAATGGATTGAGATCCATTGATCGCTATATACTATGTAAATAGAAAGACATCGATCAAATTCCGATTTATCTGGGCACAAAACATTCGAATGTTGGAATCAGTAACTTTTGTCTATGGTTGAAATCTTAAAAAACAAGTTATTTATATAAAAACGTTTCCCCCATAGAAATAAATGTTTTTTGGTTTGGTACACCTGTTTTCATGATGAATATGTATTACAGAGCTAAAAGTGAAGTGATATTTTATCCAAATAAACCAGTCAAATAATGAAATTCGGTGTCCCTTTTTTACTCTATGGTAAAACATATTTTTACTCTATGGTATTGTCCATGCTTAACCCCGGCTCCACACATTTGTCCCAACGTTGCTTGGTATTGGTACAATCATTAAGTACGTAAAAATATCCAAAACTAGACCGTACCAGCATGAAATTAGGTTTAATTTTTATACGTGCTTGACGTGAGACTGAACAATAAAAGATGTTCGTCACCGGGACCTAATGGATGAAATACACGTAACGGCATACTTGTGCAAACCTAGTACAAAATTGGGTGTGCGCAAGTATACTGTTACGTGTATTTCATCCATGAGATTCCTAGACGCCAGCTCCACACGTTCGTGCCAACTTTGGCGTCAATTGCATTGGCCCAACGTGTAGATCTAGGAAATGGCATTGGCACCAACGTTAAGGCGAGCGTTGATAGTTGACCGTCTAAGAGGGATCTGCGCCCACGTATTTGATCCCAAAGCAATTTAGATTTCTGCAACAGATATCTTCACATTGGCCGGCCGCTACGCCAAATGTATAGGAACATTCGCATGTACCAATGTTGCAAACCTACGATTATCACTAGGAAAATAGAAATCACTATCACTGTGCATATTATTTGTCACTACTACTCACTGGTTTTTTTTTTTTTTGTTTTTTTTTTTTACTATGGTAGTCAAATCACGGCATGTGATTAATCACGGGTGAAATCACGGTGACTGGAAATAAAATTATAGTGATATTATCGTGATTTAAAATCACAATCATTTCCATGCCTAATGCTATGTAGTTATATATTTTGTTATCTTCCGGTGTTATTGTTCTCATCCATAGGAAATATGGTCATGAAAATCTGTTTTGTGCCGTCCTTTCTTCCAGATTTTAAACTACATATTTCACACTTTCTATACATACTTCATATTCGATTTTAATAAACAATGTATAAAACAGTCTATTCTAGAGAACGGTCTTACAAAAATTTTAATAAAATTCAGCTATTCTCCCAATTATTTCACTAATAACATTCAAAGAAAAACATTATTATTGAAATTGAAAATAACGATTAGACATCCACAGCGACAGACAGTGACACATGACATTTCATAAAGGAACGAGCGGGACAGATTGAGAAATAGAGTGAGACAAATATTGAGCCATTAAAATTTATCCCCGTTTCATAATAGTTTTTTTTTGTATGTAGTTGCGACAGACTGCTAATAGAGATTCTACGTGACTACGAGATCTGTGCACAGAACACATATAGGTACTTAAGCGTTGTACACACCTTTCGGATGTCCCACAGATCTTATAGAGATACTTGGGATGTCCGAGTCCGCGCATAAAGCGCTGCGCACATCGTTCGGATGTCCGCGCATAGACAAGAAAACTCTGTCCGACTGATGTGAACGGGCTTTCGGACTGTCCGATTAGGACCGATTGAATGAATGGGTGAACTAACAGTGTGAAGCGCTGTACCTACACATCGTTCGGATGTCCGCGCATAGACAAGAAAACTCTGTCCGATTGATGTGAGATGTTCATGTCCAGTGTCTGTGTCTTTAGTCTATGCACATTGCACAGTGCAACAAATCGAATGTCCGCGCACACTATAGACAGTAGACTTGCGAACACTTATTTGCCGGAGTCCGCTTCTTCTTCTTCTCGTGTCGATGGGCAACACTATGGTGATTAAGTTGTCTTGGCCCAGTGCTCTGCGACGCGAATCGCATTTGGCCTCGCCTCGTACAGGTCATCCAAAGTGCACGACTCTGGGCAAGCCGGACATGACATCATGTGGCTGATGGTTTGTGGTGATAAGCCACATTCACATTGGTTCTCTTTAATGTCAATGTAACCCCATTTGGACATATTATCTTTAGATCTGCCAACCTGAGTTCGGTATTCTATTAAGAGCCTTCCAGGTGGGCCAGAGGATTTTGTGTCCGGGGGGTACTTTCTCTGCCGGGGGGATGAAACTAGGTATTGAGAAACTATCTTGCCATAGGCTCACTCTTGCCTTAGAAGGGTCCGTGCTATTGATAGCA
This sequence comes from Nudaria mundana, assembly GCA_963556515.1. Lineage (NCBI taxonomy): Eukaryota > Metazoa > Arthropoda > Insecta > Lepidoptera > Erebidae > Nudaria > Nudaria mundana. The sequence continues at coordinate 7,341,501 of OY748296.1, forward strand.
GCAGTGTTGAGGAAGCTGCGCCGGCTTTTCAACCATTTGGTCGCTGGGCTTTGGCCATATAGTGAATGTCTTGGGTTCGTTGCCTGTCTGGATCTTTCAATTGCAGTGACGACTTCTCTACGCACCGCAGGGGGAGCAGTACCAGCCAAAGGGTACAACATCCTAGTTGGTGTCGGCTTTAGACAGCCAGTGATATTCCTGCACGTCTCGTTTAGCGCCGTATCCACTTTTTTGGCATGAGCTGACCGATGCCAAACTGGGCATGCGTACTCACCCGCCGAAAAGCACAGCGATAGTCCAGTGGTACGCAGGATACTGGGTACAGCTCCCCACTTTGAAGATGTTAGCCGCTGAAGTAAATTGTTTCGGGTAGAGACCTTCTGCTTCAAATTTTCACAATTTTTTTTGAAACTAAGTCCTATCTAGAGTAACCCCCCTAGGTATCTTGGGTGACTGCAGTGTGCAATTGGGGAGCCCTGCCAGGTAATATTGAGGGCTCGATTTGTGGACCTATTACAACGAAACGATATTAGACCATTCTCGACATAATACTCAGCCATACCAGACAAGGCGGTTGATAGATACGCCTCTGCCTTCTCGAATGTCTTTGTTTGAGTCGCAAGCGCCAGATCGTCAGCATACAAAAACCGTGTGACGCCCGGGAACTGTGGTTGGTCGTTGGTGTAGATATTGAACAGAATAGAGGCGAGAACGCTGCCCTGTGGCCGCTTCCGACAGCAATTGAACCTGAAAGGTTCTATTGCGCAAGAGCTCGCTAAGTAACCTGACGAATCTGGAGTCACCGGTAAGGTTCGCTACCTTCCAGAGTAGTCTCCGAATGTTAATACTGTCGTAAGCCGCCGACAAGTCCACAAAGACAGCGCAAGTAACGTTACCGGCCTCGAACCCGTCTTCTATGAGTTGAGTCAAGTTCAGTACCTGACTGCAACAGGATCTTCCAGGTCTGAAACCAGCCTGTTCGGGAATCAGTTTCGGGTCTATGGTGTTACTGAGGCGGTTTAAGAGCATTCTCTCTAGGATTTTGTAAGTGTGGCAGAGAAGCGAGATGGGACGAAAGTTTTTAGCGTCATCCTGCATTTTCCAGGCATTAGAATGGCTATAATCTTCCGCTATAAAGTCCGCTAAAGGTCCCCATTCAAGATGTAACCATTTGGTTTTCGCAACCATCATTTGTCAGAAATATGATGGTTGCACCTCAACCGAATGGTAATGCATCCAAACATACCATTGACGGTGCTACCATTTGGAACACATGGCCATAGATAATACACATTGTGCATAGCTTCACCATAAAGTAAAAAGGATAGTTCCCCTATAGGATCGGATAGTTCCCTTCGTTCACACTCGGAATTTTTTATTTATGTATATTATAGTATTTAGCTATTAAAGTATTTAATAATTCATCGAGTTGGAACGATGGCGCTATAGTCTTAAATAATTAAATCATTATTATTATAATTATGTACCTACTGTTTTGATGGGCGGGGTAGGATACCTATAATATAGACACACAACACGACTTAAGGCCACATAATTTGCCAGTCAGTTTTGGTCCCACGTAATACGTATTAGTCAATTGCAATTTAAAAATATTTATTAACACTTTAGGTCGCTATATATAGTAGAAGATAGTTTCCGTACGTGATAATAATATCTACCGATCTTTACGCAAGTTTGTGGCCATTATGACTAAGGACAGGCTTACCTGACAAGCTCATTTTCTTTCTATTCAAAAACTAACAAAATAACTATGAGAATGTACATAACATACGCATGTAAGGTAGGACGTATTTTATTTAGCGCTAATAATCACTGACCGAAGTTCGGTAGCGCAGCTAGTCTTTATAATGACTAGGTAAAGCATTTCATTACTTAGCCTCATAATGTATTCATGGTATATTACTTACACAATGGTGTCGCTTGAATTTTATTAATTGAAAATGTAAAGAAGCAACGAACGTGTATGACAAAGTGATGTACCTACATCGCAGATACTTATAAAACAACACAAAGACGCAAAATATTTAGCTAGATGCAAGTTAGTGATATCACAATGAAAAATAACTACAGCAAAACATACAAGTCAATGTTACCGTTAATTTGTATTTTAAAAGTGTTTTGTTTACATTGCACCATAGAAGAGAAACAATGTAACTCAATGTTAACCCTGTTACGACCGATTGTTACAGCAACAGTACTTGGAAGCATAAATTTCTTTAGTCTGTATTACAAAATAACTTATATCTACCACACAATGGACCTTTCGATTGTAATAACAGATTTCATTCAAATAATTTACGATTACTGTCAATATATTGCTGATTTATTTTTTGTTTACAAATATGGGAGACATATTTGTATGGAATACTTTAAACAATACAAATGTTTTGATAGTACTCTTAAGGTTGATTGCTTTTCTGTGATGAAATCAAAACTTGTTAACAGATTGGTATTTTTTCTCATTATTTGGACTATTAGCACCTTCTTTGATTTTGGAGCCTGGCTCCTTTCTTACGGGTGGATCACACTGCTCTGTCATTCGATTTTATACCTATTTAGTTTTATTAAAATGTTAACAACATTAGATTTCATAGCTCACGCAATACAATTAGAAGATAGATTGAGAGTTATTGGAGACATACTCCATAGCTGTTATTCATCCATTAATGGCTCTTCTAATGCGGTCGCTGATTGTATAAATAATAAAAGATGGTTGTATACAAACCAACGAAAAGCAACCCACATCTTCCACTTTAACGGAAACCACGCTACTATAATGAAATCACTTACCGCTTGTTATTTATTACTGACGGAGCAAGTGGCATTCATCAATAAAATTTATGGGTTCAGAGTAGGTTGATATTTTTTACTTATTCAATGATAAGATATTTACCTACCTAAGTACTGATATTTTTTTTCAAGTGTATTTATTTACATTGTAAATTTTGTTATCCTTGACAATATTGACTATTATCAGATTATAGATAAGGAGATACCTATTGAACTTGAAGTTCTGAGGTCAGGCTAATAGTCTTACTCTCGAAAGGTTGAAGTTCTGACTGAGGTCATACCAATAGTCTTACTTTCGAAAGGGCAAGGAGAATCCATCACGCAACACGAATCTTGAAAACTAATGAATTACTAAAACAAAGTTTATTTTTGTTATTTCAGATATTAATGAGTACATTGAGCATACTAACTGACATGATAAAGCTCTTGAATTTAGCTATCAGGATTACATTAGGATATCAGGTAAGTCTTACGTAGAAAATTATGTCCGTCATTCATTTTCCCTCATAAGTATGTCATATACCACAGTCGTGTACGCACGTACCCACGAACACGATTTCACGAACATAGCAAACACAGATGACGAAACACAGAACGCAAACATGAACAACTTGTTCGTACCTACGTATGTACGGCACATTCGAACGTAGTTCGAATCGAGTTCGCGCACAACAATTGGCCGATTGTGAAGGAGCAGAAAGTTTTTTGGTATTCGCAGTGATTCACAAAATATTTTTTCCAAATTTTTTCTTAAAGCTGAGCCTTGATGGTGGGCAGAGGTTATGTACAAAAACTCGCTAGCTAGACAGCACCGCCAAGCTCTATACCTACAAATAGTTTTGTTACGTTTTTGTTTTATTACCACAACGGGACGGAGACGGTATATGCGTTTGGGGTGAGAGGATGTTGGTTTGTGTGTTTGTTGGTTTGTGTGTTTGTTGGTTTGTGTTTGTGCAAACCTATGTTGCTATTTTTCTCCAAAACTACTAGTCCGATGTTGATGCAGTTTTCAGTTATGGGTTTAGGTTAGATTGATGCATGTTCTTAGATAGGTGTTACGGTGACCACGCACCAGGGAGCGCTGCAGCGTACATTTTTTTGTGATTATCAATGTTGCAATTTTTCTCCAAAACTACTTTTTCGATTTTGTTGCAGTTTTCAATTATGGGTTTGGGTTTGAATGGTGCATGTCATAAATAAGTGTTACGGTGACAACTCACCAGGGGGCGCTGCAGTAAACATTTGTTTGTACAACATCAAAAGTACTAGTACGGTAATGATGTAGTTTGTTTAACCCACTAGAATGCGCTGCAGTATATAACATCTATGCTCTCTAAAAATGAAAAAAAAAAAAACAAAATTCAAAATTTTGTAAGAACCCACGACGCTTTAAAAAGTAATTGAAAAAGAATAAAATAATTTAAAAGAATATTCGTTGCGGACTGCCATCACTATTTCATATAATCAACTTCTAAAAGTCGCCATTTTAGGGTCCCGGCTTATCCATTAAGGGTGTAAGTACTCCAATTATTCACGTTACCACCAAAATGCAAAACAAGTTCATTCACTGGCAGCCCCCGACGCCCAGCCTACCTACTAACTAATAGGTTCGCCGCGAACATTTTTGACGAACAGTGTTACGATGTTTGTTTAGTTTAGTGGTACGCACGTGCGAACCAAGTTGTTGCGTATCATGTTTACGATAAACAAGAATGTAGTTGAGTCCGGTATGTTATATTTTAATATTCATTAACGTTTTCATGGTGTGAAGCGAACTATTACCAATTCGGAATATTTGCCAGCCTCTTCAAGCATGGTTCGCTTTTTTACATGTGTTACAATATTAATTACAATAGTGGACCAATGTGAGAGAGCATATCGTGAACGCGAACGGATTGTCAATATTTTGGACCACTTGCTGATTAACAAAAACCCAGGTAAATTGATATATATAAAAGTATTATTAATCACGTCCATAAGTTGCGAGAATTTCATGAGCAGTTTCCGGAACCTGCGTAAAAAATTTAAGTGTCTGTGTGTAATTTCAAATTAACAGCTTTTCACTTAATGCATATGAGATTTAAGGGATAAATTTAAATGCACAGCAAAAAACTTATCGCCCCTGAATTTATAAGTGTCAAATAAACTTTTTACAGCAAAAATTTTTTTCCCTGCAAATAAACCAATTGTTTAACAATACTAGTACCTACTATAAATAATTAAAAAAAATACATCAATGGTGTACAGTATTTTTTCTTGAAATGTGTCATAAAAAGATATTTAACGTACATAAAATGTGATTTGCATATCAAAATATACTGATTGCGCAGCAAAACCTACTAGTCTTAGGGCAAGCCGACCGACTCGGATAGATTAGGTTTGAAGACTAAAGGCTCCCGGGAGCACAGAACCTGCCTTAAATTATCGTGGTTTTTTTTTATTTATAGAAATAGTCCAAAATATACTGATTGCGCAGCAAAACCTACTAGTCTTAGGGCAAGCCTACCGACTCGGATAGATTAGGTTTGAAGACTAAAGGCTCCCGGGGGCACAGAACCTGCCTTAAGTTATCGTGGTTTTTTTTAATATATAGAAATGGTCTTAGATCAATACGACTTAGGATTTTTTTTAGTACAATACGAAGTTTTTTTGATTAGCAGTTAAATACTACCCGAAAGTAAATAAGTTTGGGACATACTTACGCAAAAAAAAACACTTAATTTTTTTTGCTGTCTTTTTGTTCCGGGTAATCTCTAGAACCGCTGGACTGATTTAACCGGGACTCACTAGCGGATAGCCGATGTAATAAGGTATAACATAGGCTACTTTTTATACCGGGAATGTGTTCCCACGGGAATCAACAGTGATAAATAAAACTCAAATCGTACATAGTAAATACCAAGAACTGACGTAGGGAGGAACTTAATAATATGAATTGTTTAAACACTTTTACAAGGCTGCTCTATTACAGATGAAGATGTCCGAACTGCGGTGATAACTCTTCGAGAACTGATTCAGAACCGACCCGTTAATTTCAACATGGCTAACTTTTTTACTCTAAATTATAATATTCTCCTGTCAGTTGCATCCGCCGTGGTTACATACACTATTATACTGCTTCAAAGCGTTAATTAAATATCTGATTAGGTACTTAGATAAAAATAGGTACATGTCTGTGCATTTTAAGTCTTAAGCAGTGTCGTGTTTAGTTGATAGACTAATGTATATCAAAGTAATGGTAAGTAAGATGTTAAAACTTTTCAAAACATAATAGCATTATTTTCACAAAAACAACAATAATATATATCACAAATTAACATCACCCATCACAATGACGCATGTCTGGGGACATAGCTGCATGGTAATGTTACGAGCCGGGGTTCTACGGAATGGAAAATGCCGATCAAACTACCACAAAACACTTTATTTATTACACCACTAATTTACACTTCACTATAAAGCTTCACTAAACACTTTTAATCGCACTTGAACTCGCAGGTATAACTCGTATTATCGCTCTGGAAATACTGATGATCCGCCACCGAAGTGCTCCGCCTTTATAGTGCGGTCATTACTCTAGATTACTCTGGAATTTTCACGGAAGAAATATCGCGAACATTCCACACCTTCGAGATGCTTCTAGATAACACGTTACATAGAAGTACCTTGACAGAACATTCCCGAAAGACGTTACGTAGTAGTACTGCGATTTGCTACTAGATGGCGCCGAGTTTGGTAGTCTTATTACTCGCTACGAGATGGCGTTACACTGCCCCCTCCTAAGACATGCTCGTCCCGAGCATTGTCAGGCCCATAATATCGCGCCAATCGATCCACATGAACTATCTTTGGCGCACTTCTTGGACTCTTCCGTATTCGGTAAGTGACATCGTTAATCTTGGTCACAACTCGGTATGGTCCATCCCATTTAGCTTGCAGCTTAGGAGACTTCCCTTTACTGCGGACTGGGTTATGTAACCACACTAACGAACCTTCATCGAAGCTCTTATTGTTTGTCTTTCGGTCGTAACGGGTCTTCATCTTTTCAGACATTTGTTGACCTGATTGTCTGACATGCTCATAAATGTCATTCATCCTGCTGCGCAAGTCATTCGCATAATCAGTGATATTGCGTGGAGCGTCAGGTGGTATACCGGTTAGTAAGTCGGCAGGCAACCGTAATTCTCTTCCAAAGTTCGCATAAGCTGGTGTCACTGACGTGCTTTCGTGAACCGCACTTCGGTAAGACAAAAGAAACGGTTGGATGTGCTTGTCCCAATCTTTTTGCCTGCTTTCCACAGCAGCTGTGCCTGCTTTTGCCAGATATGTCTCCAATGTCTGATTAAATCGCTCCACCATTCCATCTGACTGCGGGTGGTAAGAGGTCGTTCTGGTTTTGTGAGTACCCATGACCCGACACATTTCCTGGAACACCTGAGATTCAAAATTTCTTCCTTGATCGCTATGGATTTCTAGAGGCACCCCGAAACGACAGAAGACTTCGTGAACTAATTTATCTGCGACCGTAGTAGCTTCTTGATTAGGTATAGCGAAGACTTCTGGCCACTTCGTGAAATAATCCATCACAACCATGAAGTACTTGTTTCCGCTTTCACTTTCAGGAAACGGTCCCGCAACATCTAGGGCTATCCTTTCCCATGGTGCCCCAACGTTATACAGTTTCAGTGCACCTCTGCTCCGTGTATGAGGTCCCTTCACAGCAGCACAACTCGTACATTTGCGACACCAGTCCTCAACGTCATCGCGGCAGTGGATCCAGTAAAACCGCTCACGTATCTTCAACAGAGTCCTTCTTACTCCCATATGGCCCCCTGAACATCCATTATGGTAGAGCTGTAGCACATCTGGGACCTTAACTTTAGGGACGACCATTTGCAAATGACAGCTGTCTCCTCGAGCATTTTCCCATTTGCGGCACAAGACTCCATCCTGAATAACTAAACTGTCCCATTGTGCCCAATAACTTTTTGTGATTGAACTCATTGAAGCGACGTCACTCCACATGGGTTTAGGAGCACTTGCTTCAATCCACTCAAATATTGGCTTGATCTCTGCGTCGTCCTGTTGAGCATGTTGTAGGATTTCTTTCCATTCGTCGCTCAGATCCGTTTTGAGCATCTTCACAGGTATGGCTTCCTTTATCTCCTGTTTGGCAAAGTGCTTACGGTCTTCAGGGCAAGGTCTTCTTGACAATGCGTCTGCGTTGCCATGGGATCTCCCATCCTGGGTTTGTGAGATCGAAACCTTTGGGGCTCTTCTAACATCAGCCGGCACCCGCCACGCAGTCCTGGCTATTGTTCGTTTTCCCTGCTGTTGCTGGGCGGTGACGTTAGTCACCCTATCTCCTTGGGAACGACTTCCTGCTCTTTCTGCAGTCCGCTTTGGGCAACTGGATCGAAGGTGGCCCCTCTCACCACATGTGTAGCACCTAGGGCTATACCTCGTGAAACGGTCCCGAGCCGGTGATGCTACAACTTCCCTGACGCGGTGAGATCGATGATCCCTCCGTAGCGCTTCGACCTCCAAAGCATGAGCCAAGGCGTCTTTGAGAGTCTCATGGTGCCCGAGTCTCACTGCAGCCCTGACTTCCAGGTCGTGGATGCCGTCGATGAATGCTTGCACCAGATTCCCGTTGATGAGCGCAGGTACCGACTGGTATGCTTTCCGTACCAGCTTCTCTACTTCCAGGGCCCACTGTTGCAAGTTTTCACCAGTGCGCTGGACACGATCCTTCAGCTGCGCACGATACACGTGTTCCAGGTGAGCGTCACCGTATCTGGCTTCCAAGGCTTCTAGTAGCTGCTCGTAGGATACATCGTCTCCGAGAGCTTCTAGGATGGTTAACGCCTTGTCTCGCAGACCCAATGTAAGCGCAGTCATGGCCTGGGCTTTGCTCCACCCGTTTGCCTTCTTAACGGCTTCAAACTGCTTTTTATAGGCTGACCATGAAGATGTCCCATCGAATGGCGGTACTTTAAATCCACGCGCTGAAGGTACGGCAGGTAAGGAAGTCGCAATCCCATCTCCAGCTTTCAGATTTCCCAGCTCTTTCCTCACATCTGTAATCTGGTTTTTTACATCTTCAATCCGAGTTTCGGCTTCCGTGATGCGGTTCTCAACATGATGAACTTGATCCTTCATCACATTCATCTCCTTGCCAAAAGTCGCTCGAAGATCTTTCATGAGGAGCGTCTGTTCCTCCTGGCGGCGTGCCTGCTCCTCCTTGTCACGCAGCAGCTGTTCTTCCAACCGGCGGGCCTGCTCCTCCTGGCGGCGTGCCTGCTCCTCCTGGCGGCGTGCCTGCTCCTCCTTGTCACGCAGTAGCTGTTCTTCCAACCGGCGGGCCTGCTCCTCCTGGCGGCGTGCCTGCTCCTCCTGGCGGCGTGCCTGCTCCTCCTGGCGGCGTGCCTGCTCCTCCTTGTCCCGCAGCAGCTGTTCTTGCAACCGGCGGGCTTGCTCCTCCTGGTGGCGGGCCTGCTCCTCCTGGCGACGGGCTTGCTCCTCCTGGCGACGGGCTTGCTCCTCCTGGTGGCGGACCTGCTCCTCCTGGCGACGGGCTTGCTCCTGTAGCATCGCCATCAGCGCAGCAAAGTCTGGAGGTGCTGGCGCTGGAGATACCGTGGGCGGGCCTGCTTCCACCGTTGGCTGCTCCTGACCACCCAACCTCTCCGGCGTATTACCTCCGAAGCGCCTGCTGTCCAACTCCTGCTGGCGCTGACCCCTGGTACGGACGCCCTCTGTGTCTTCTTTCGGTAACACCGGCATTGTCCAAATCCCACTTCTGACACCAATTGTTACGAGCCGGGGTTCTACGGAATGGAAAATGCCGATCAAACTACCACAAAACACTTTATTTATTACACCACTAATTTACACTTCACTATAAAGCTTCACTAAACACTTTTAATCGCACTTGAACTCGCAGGTATAACTCGTATTATCGCTCTGGAAATACTGATGATCCGCCACCGAAGTGCTCCGCCTTTATAGTGCGGTCATTACTCTAGATTACTCTGGAATTTTCCCGGAAGAAATATCATGACCCATTATATGTATGCCCGGTGACGGCTATAGGCTTGCCCCCTATTACGTTGGACTAAAAATACTGGCAAATTGTGGGTATGTAATGCACCTCTGCCTACCCTTGCGGGGATATAAGCATGAAATGTATTTCTTTCGAAGTTTAAAGTGAAAGAAATTTAGGAGAGCTATCCTTTTTACTGTATGGTGAAGCTATGCACAATGTGTACTATCTATGGCCATGTGTTCCAAACGGTTGCATCGTCAATAGTACCATGTTTGGATGCATTACCATTCGGTTGAGGTGCAACCATCATTTCTGACATGGTTGCGAACACCAAATGGTTTCATCGTCAGTGCCCACCTTTAACCTTAAGGTGGTCTGTTGTACCTATCTATTGTTGGTCAAGTCCCGACAGTAAACTTCACTTGCTATTTAGTGGGGCCAACAAAGTTGGAACAAGGCTGCAAAGTATAATATGCCTGTGCTTACCCCTGCGGGAAAGCCTGTAGATACTGATTATATTATAATTATTATCTATGTTCAAACAAACACTTAAAGCAACGAGCAATTAAAGTATTTAATAATTCATCGAGTTGGAACGATGGCGCTATAGGTAGTATTAAATATGTAATTAAACCATTATAATTATAATGATGTACCTACTGTATCTAACCTTGATGGGCGGGGTACATCTATACTTATAATAAATCTGTAGAAGTGAAAATTCTGTACATTGAAAATATAAAAAAAAATGGCAGGGGGTGTTACTAGACTAGACAAAAATGTGATTAAAAAAACTTATGTCGGTCTGTCTGTCTGTTTGTTCAGGCATCACGCAATAATTACCGGTTCGATTACGATGAAACTTTAATATCCTGGGCACCAACTGGCTTACTTTTTATCTCGGAAAAGTATATACAATAAAAAAATAAACTTAATTTTGCGGTTCGATCCCTAGACCCGATTACTGTACCAACCGCAAATAATAAGTTTGTGGTAGGTTACTTCACCCGCAGTGGAGTTCACTAAGGGGCGCTGCACTAATTATCATCAGCGCTAATAATCATTGACCGAAGTTCGGTAGCGCAGCTAGTCTTTATAATGACTAGGTAAAGCATTTAATTACTTAGCCTCATAATGTATTCATGGTATATTACCTACACAATGTGACGCTTGAATTTTATTAATTGAAAATGTATAGAAGCAACGAAAACTGTATGACAAAGTGATGTATATTGTAGATACTTATAAAACAACACAAAGACGCAAAATATTTAGCTAAATGCAAGTTAGTGATATCACAATGAAAAATAACTACAGCAAAACATACAACTCAATGTTACCGTTAATTTGTATTTTAAAAGTGTTTTGTTTAAATTGCACCATAGAAGAGAAACAATGTAACTCAATGTTAACCCTGTTACGGCCGATTGTTACAGCATCAGTACTTGGAAGCATAAATTTCTTTAGTCTGTATTACAAAATAACTTATATCTACCACACAATGGACCTTTCGATTGTAATAACAGATTTCATTCAAATAATTTACGATTACTGTCAATATATTGCTGATTTATTTTTTGTTTACAAATATGGGAGACACATTTGTATGGAATACTTTAAACAATACACATGTTTTGATAGTACTCTTAAGGTTGATTGCTTTTCTGAGATGAAATCCAAACTTGTTAACAGAGTGGTATTTTTTATCATTCTTTGGACTATTAGCACCTTCTTTGATTTTGGAGCCTGGCACCTTTCTTACGGTTGGATCACATTGCTCTGTCATTCGACTTTATACCTATTTAGTTTTATTAAAATGTTAACAACATTAGATTTAATAGCTCACGCAATACAAGTAGAAGATAGATTGAGAGTTATTGGAGACATACTCCATAGCTGTTATTCATCCATTAATGGCTCTTCTAATGTGGTAGTTGATTGTATAAATAATAAAAGATGGTTGTATACAAATCAACGAAAAGCAACCCACATCTTCCACATTAACGGAAACCACGCTACTATAATGAAATCACTCACCGCTTGTTATTTATTACTGACGGAGCAAATGGCATTCATCAATAAAATTTATGGGTTCAGAGTAGGTTGATATTTTTTACTTATTCAACGATAAGATATTTACCTACCTACTTATCATTTTTTTAAAGTGTATTTATTTACATTGCAAATTTTATTATCCTTGACAATATTGACTATTATCAGATTATAGATAAGTAGATTTGACCTATTGAAGTTCTGAGGTCAGACCAATAGTCTTACTCTCGAAAGGTTGAAGTTCTGACTGAGGTCATACGAGCAATAGTCTTACTTTCAAAAGAACGAATCTTGCAAAATAATGAAGTACCTACCTAATTCTTATTAATTTTAGTATTATCAATGTTTCTTTTTGTTATTTCAGATATTAATGAGTACATTGAGCATACTAACTGATATGATAAAGCTCTTGAATTTAGCTATCAGGATTATATTAGGATATCAGGTAAGTTTAAGTGTAACTTTTTGGGTTGTGGCAACACTACGGCTAACATCTGTTCGCATTTCGTCTTGTATTTATTTTAATTTATTATTAATATTTTCGATAATTAGGGCTAAAATTCATCACAAAACACAATCTTACCATTATCAATGTGTATCTAGGTAAAACCCAGTGTAAAATAAATAAGAAATTAGTGATATTTGCGTATTTTGTTTTACCGGCTAAAAGTCAATGACTGTTTGAAAATTTTAAAAGTGAAACTTTATCAACTCGGATTTAATGTGATTTGAGTGATTTTTATACAGGTAATCGTACTAATAAATAACTACTTATTATCGTACCTGTTAGTTTTTGAAGTTGTAGTATATTCAATCAGATTCTTTTTGACATTACTTACGTATTTATTTGTGTATTTAGTGTATTATCAGGTAGCTTTTTACTATCTAAGTCAGTATAAATTTATAATATCGTAATGCCAGTCACACGTAGCATGTATTCTGCTCGCCGTGATGAGGCTAAACAAGAAGATATCTTGAGAAAACTTGACCTGACATTGAAGGAATTAGAGGTATCCAAAACGTTGATTAAACAGTTGCATAGGGAAAGAGATGAAAATGAAAAGGAACTATTAGATAGCCTAAATAAATACGACTTCATAAAAAAGCAGATGGCTGAGATGCACACAGAGAATAGGTTAGTGTTAGATGAGCGGGACAGATTACAAAATATTGTGACTGGGTTCAGAGAGTGTAGTGACGAGTATGAACAGGGTCTCAAGCGCATGTCAGTCTTGGAACAGGAACTGCACGAAGCCCACCACCTCATTTCCCACCTTGAGGCTGAGAAACGTGACACCATAGTATCCCATACCCATAACTTGTTTGAGGAGTTAGTTGGTAGTGTGCCCAGCCTTGTTGCTACTGAACCCAGCTTAGAACCCACTATTACTATAGATTTAACAAAGGATGATACCTTAACAGCTCATTGTTCCAATCACAAGATGGGCATAGTTGAGTGCAGTAGAAACAAAATTAAGAAATATGTGAAAATTAATAAATACATAAGAAAAACACAAAAACTTATTAAAAGACAAAAAAGTATGTACAAAAAAGTCAAGTATATTAATGAGAGAAGGCAACTAGGCGATGAACTTGACATGTATTCATTATTAATTGAAAATAATATCTCTGATCATAATAACAATATTTTAAAGTTAGAATCAGAAATTAATAATTTAAAAAATTCACTAGACATAATGACTGACAGGTATTGTAATGTTAAAAGTGAGTATCAGGAATACATTCTGGCCATGTAGAAGCTTATGAGTCCAAATTCCACATTGACATCAAACAACCATTTAATTAGTCCTGAGCCGGTCTGTAAGTCCTCGCTGACTTCAAACAGCCCTTCACTTGAGTCAAACAAGAAACCCAGTAGTTCCTTCACCAAACGAAATATGATTAAATCTGAAATAGTGATGTTTTGTGATGAATTAGGGAAATCAATGGGCCAGTTACTTAGTTCATATTTAGAACAAAATGTTACTAACTATTGTATGCCGGGATTAACTTACTGTAACATTATAAAAAAAATTAAAAATTGTAATTTAAACAGCAACTGTACACTTTTAATTTTGGTGGGAGATAGGGGAAATGCAGACAGAAATGCAATTGTAAACTGTTTAGAATTACTGAGCTTATTAGATGTTAAAAACATTATTTTATTCACACTTCCTTATAGCCGTGGCTTGTCACAGGCCGAAAACAATCTTAGATATAAGCTAAATCAAACAATACATACATTGACATTTTATAATCCAAATAAATTCCATCTGATTGACATTAACATGTATTTAGAAAATAAATTGTTATTGACGGAAGATAAATTCTATTTGAATAGATATTTTAGGAGACAGATAGCATCTTCGCTATCATATTTTATTAGTTATTCAGCCAAAAACTTGGCTAAACAATCTGCTTTTATTGAGCAGAAAAGTGACAATGTTTGTCTTGTGACCTTGGAATCTGTTCCTGAAAAGGGTGACAATAATTTAAACTTAGTTGTAGGACAATAGAGGAAATCCCTAGCAAATTAAATTTAAGGACAAAGGAAAAGTCTATGTTCATGAATATAATTCATCAAAATATTGAAGGCTTTTCTGGCAAAGAGTTAGAACTAGAATTATTTTTAAATGAAAAACGTATCCATGTACTTTGTTTAACTGAACACTGGTTAAAAAAACATGAACTCTTAGTTAATATTGATAATTATAAAATCATTAGTGCGTTTACTAGAGATTCCGCTATAAGAGGTGGGTCTCTCATTTTAATTAATGACAAATTAAAATCAAAAGACCGAAAAGACGTAGTAGCACTCACAAGTGAGCGAAATATTGAACTATCATGTGCAGAGCTAGAACAATATATTATTATTAGCGTCTATAGACCTCCTTCTGGAGATTACTACCTGTTTGAGTCCATTATGGAGGAAGCCTTAAAAAAGGTATGTAAATGTAAGAAGACTATAGTTGTATGTGGCGATTTTAATATTAATATTTTAGAAAACTCTCAGAACGCGCTAAGGTTCCTCAACCTTTTTAAATCTTTTAACTTACAAAATCTTTTTTGTGAACCAACACGCACCACAGCCACATCAGCTACCTGCTTAGATAATATTTTTTCTAACAGCGATGTAGATGAGAAATCTATAATACATTTTGTAAATTCAGATCATGCAGGTCAGTTAGCTAGATTTAAGTTCCAACATGTTCCATTATCAAAAAATATTGTTTGTAGACCAATCACAACTTATAGATTAGAAAAATTTAAAGAAAACATTAAGAATAAAGTACCTCTTTTGGAGTTGAATAATGATAAACACCCGAATGATCATTACGGAGATTTGTTCGGAGTAATCAAATACGAATGTGATAACATTTTCACTAAAAAAACAATAAATGTAAATCAATTTAAAATAAAATTTAGTGATTGGGCTACGCCTGGAATCTATAAAAGTAGAAGGAAATTATATGAATTATACGAGACAAAGGCATCTACTAATGAGCCACAAGTAATTGAACAGATTAAAAAGTACTCCAAACTATTCAAAAAAGTATGTTCAACAGCTAAATCTAATTATATACGGGCTAAAATTGAAAAATCTGATAATAAAACGAAGGCAATATGGAATGTTATTAACAAAGAAACTTGTAAAGCAAAGTCACGTGATCGATCCTTCGAGTTAAAAATAGATGATAAACATATTAAAACTGATTCTGAAGTGGCCAATGCATTTGAATCTTTCTTCACAAATGTTCCAATCACCACTACAAATAAGTTAAATTCGTCAAAAAACGTAGCCAATTCTCTTCTTAAATCTAGTGTTGATAAATGTAGAATTAACTTTGATTTTCAGTATATTGACTCTGTCACTATACTTAAAACTTTTAAACAACTAAATATAAAAAATACCGAGGATCTTTGGGGCATTTCAACTAATATAATAAAATCAATAGTGCCCGCTATAGCACCTCACCTTGCATTCATATTCAATAAATGTATAGATGAAAATCAGTTTCCTCATCTTATGAAGTACAGTAAAATCAATCCTTTATTTAAAGCAGGAGACAAAAGTGATCCTTCAAATTTTCGACCTATTTCCATACTCCCATCCCTCAGTAAAATTTTTGAAAAAATAATATTTAATCAATTGCTTTCACATTTTACAGACAATAAGTTACTTCATAACAAACAGTTTGGTTTCACTAAAGGCAGGAACACAACGGATGCAGGAGTTGCACTTGTGAAACATATATTTGATGCTTGGGAGGAAAAGCAGGATGCTATTGGTATATTTTGTGATCTATCAAAAGCTTTTGATTGTGTTGATCATGGGACTTTGCTACTAAAATTAGGTTATTATGGTGTTTCGAACAGCTCACTTGGCTTACTCGAGTCTTACCTCACTGGTAGAGTACAAAAAGTAAACATTAATGGCACCGACTCTTCTGGCGCCTCATTAGTCATGGGAGTACCCCAGGGCTCTATATTAGGACCCCTTTTATTCTTAATATACGTAAACGATCTTCCTTATTTCACTAAAAATCTTTGTGAGATAGTATTATTTGCTGATGACACATCATTAATTTTTAAAAGTGATAGACAAAAAGTAGCACTTGACGATGTAAATAATACCCTTTCGGAAATATTGCATTGGTTCACAAGTAACAACTTGCTGCTCAATGCGAAGAAAACAAAATGTGTAAAATTTACTATGCCCAATGTTAGACAGGTGGATACTCATATTACTATGAATAATGAATTAGTTCAAATAGTCAATACCACAGTTTTTCTTGGGATAACTCTAGATAGTAAACTACAATGGGGTCTTCATATCACAGCCTTGGCAGGAAGACTTAGCTCAGCTGCCTATGCGGTTAGAAAGATAAGGTCTCTGACTGACGAAAAAACGGCACGATTAGTTTATTTTAGCTACTTTCATAGCGTTATGTCATATGGTCTGCTGCTGTGGGGCTCAGCTGCCGATATTGAGACAATATTCATATTACAGAAACGAGCTATACGAGCAATCTATAGACTCGGACCCCGTGACTCGCTGAAAGAATTATTTAAAGAAATTAATATTTTAACAGTTGCTTCTCAATATGTTTACGACAACATCTTATATGTACGGAAGAACATAGATCTATTCAAAAAAAATTCCGATAACCATAATTTTAATACAAGAAATAAAAATAAATTGGCAATGACAAAAATTAGACTTCATAAAGTTGGTAATTCGTTTGTTGGCAAATGTATAAAAATTTATAATAAAATTCCTCAGGATTTGGTTGACATGCCTCTTAATAAGTTTAAAATAGTAGTTAAAAAATGTTTGATGATGAAAGGCTACTATAATGTAGACGAATATCTTAATGATAAAAATGCATGGTCGCCCTAATCTTCTGTTGTTGGCCACTCGTATAATACAATAGAAACTAATTGTAACAATGTAAACAAAACAATATTAAAAAAGAAAATGGATAATCTACCTGAGTTTCTTGCTGGTCTCTTCTCAGGAGAACCAACTTACCGAACCAGCGAAAGAATCATTTTCTAATGGTTATTTATGTACTTACTTAATTTAGTATTTTTATAATATTACTTGACAAAATTGTAAAATTTTGACATTCATATGTGCTCTTTATGTGCCTAAACTGAATAAATGAAATTGATTCTTGATTGATTCTTGAGTCTTACGTATAGGTACCTACATACCGAATCTAATTACGTAGGATCTACGTAGATATTTTTACTTTACTGTGAGCACTTAATCAGCCAGAAGAAGATACTGCCATGCTACACAAGAAAATTATGACCGTCATCGTCAGTCAGTTTCCCTCATAAGTATGTCACTTGTGCTGTGCACTTCTCACAGTCGTGTACGCACGTACCTACGAACACGATTTCACGAACATAGCTAACACAGATGACGAAATACAGAACGCAAACATGAACAATTTGTTCGTATGTACGGCACATTCGAACGTAGTTCGAATCGAGTTCGCGCACAACAATGGCCGATTGTGAAGGAGCGGAGTTTTTTGGTATTCGCAGTGATTCACAAAATATTTTTTCCTAAAGCGGAGCCTAGATGGTGGGTAGGTGTTTTTCTACAAAAACTCGCTAGCTTGATAGCGCTGCCGCGCCACCAAGCTCTATACCTACAAATAGTTTTGTTACGTTTTTGTTTTATTACCCACGACGGAACGGAGACGGTATATGTGTTTGGGGTGAGAGGATGTTGGTTTGTGTGTTTGTGCAAACCTATGTTGCCATTTTTCTTTAAAACTACTAGTCCGATTTTGATGCAGTTTTCAGTTATGAGTTCAGGTTAGATTGATGCAAGTTCTTAGATAGGTGTTACAGTGACCAAGCACCAGGGGGCGGTGCAGCGTAGGTACATTTGTTTGTACAACACCAAAACTACTAGTACGGTATTGATGTAGTTTAACCCACTAGAGTGCGCTGCAGTATATAACATCTATGCTCTCTAAAAATTAAAAAAAAATACAACATTCAAAATTTTGTAAGAACCCACGACGCATTAAAAACTAATTGAAAAGTAATAAAACAATTTAAAAGAATATCCGTTGCGGGCTGCCATCACTATTTCATACCATCAACTTCTAATAGTCCACATTGTAGGGTCCCGGCTTATCCATTAAGTGTGTAAGTACTCCAATTATTCACGTTACTACAAAAATGCAAAACTAGTTCATTCACTGGCAGTCTCCGACGCCCAGCCTACCTACTAACTAATAGGATCGCCGCGAACATTTTTGACGAACAGAGTGTTACGAGTGTTACGTGCGAACCAAGTTGTTCCGCATCATGCTTACGATAAACTTAAGAATGTAGTTGAGTCCGGTATGTTATTTTTTAATATTCATTAACGTTTTCATGGTGTGAAGCGAACTATTACCAATTCGGAATATTTCCCAGCCTCGTCAAGCATGGTTCGCTTTTTTACATGTGTTACAATATTAATTACAATAGTGGACCAATGTGAGAGAGCATATCGTGAACGCGAACGGATTGTAAATATTTTGGACCACTTGCTGATTAACAAAAACCCAGGTAAAATGATATACATAAAAGTATTATTAATCACGTCCATAAGTTGTGAGAATTTCATGAGCAGATTCCGGAACCTGCGTATGAGATTCTCTCTAAGTATAAAATTGAAGTGTCTGTGTCTAATTTCAAATTAACAGCTTTTCACTTAATGCATATGAAATTTAAGGGATAAATTTGAATGCACAGCAAAAACTTATCGCCCCTCAATTTATAAGTATCAAATAAACTATTTACAGCAAATATTTTTCCCTGCAAATAAACCAATTGTTTAACTATACTAGTACCTACTTACTATAAATAATTCCAAAAAAAATACATCAATGCTGTAGTTTTTTTTTTTTCCGCAGAGACCTCTCCCGCAGAGACCACAGAGGTGGTCGAAGTCCGCCGGGCGAACTGGAAATACGTCCTGCTTGTAACCAGAGACGCCCGGCAACGGACGTTAGAGCGGCCGCGGCCTTAGGCCGCGGAATAAAAAAAAAAGGATTTTTTTTTGGAAAATACGAAGTTTTTTTGATTAGCAGTTAAATACTACCCGAAAGTAAATAAGTTTGGGACATACTTACGCAAAAAAAAACACTTTTAATTTTTTTTGGCTGTCTTTTTGTTCCGGGTAATCTCTAGAACCGCTGGACTGATTTAACCGGGACTCTCACTAGCGGATAGCCGATGTAATAAGGTATAACATAGGCTACTTTTTATACCGGGAATGTGTTCCCACGGGAATCAACAGTGATAAATAAAACTCAAATCGTAAATAGTAAATACCAAGAACTGACGTAGGAAGGAACTTAATAATATGAATTGTTTAAATACTTACAAGGCTGCTCTGTTACAGATGGAGATGTGCGAACTGCGGTGGTAACTCTTCGAGATTTAATTCAGAACCGACCCGTAAATTTCAACATGGCTAACTTTTTTACTCTAAATTATAATATTCTCCTGTCAGTTGCATCCGCCGTGGTTACATACACTATTATACTGCTTCAAAGCGTTAATTAAATATCTGATTAGGTACTTATCTTAAGTCTTAGCAGTGTCGAGTTTAGTTGATAGACTAATATATATCACAAATTAACATCACCCATCACAATAACGCATGTCTGGGGACAGAGCTGCATGGTAATTTCTAAAAACAATATAATTTTCAACATTTTTATAATCATAATAGGTACAATATTACATTAAAATATGTATTAAACTTACTATCACTAAACTTGTTAACCAAATACCTAAGTAGGGACTTAACACAACTAAAGAAGAGATTCATTTGTCCATTATTAGGTACCAATATTTTAATGTATCTGAATATCAATAATGCATATAAAAATGTATGAACATAGTTAAGGTAGGTACCTACTACGCTTTCGACTGCCTCGGTGGCGTAGTGGTATGAGTATGCGACTACCGCCCCTGAGGTCCCAGCTTCGACTGTGTTACTTTGTTTTACTTACTTACTTAATTACCTGTGTATGTTTCGGAGTTTGGGTATTTTCTATGTATAATACGCCTGTATTGTGGTCTAGTGGTAACCGACAATGTTAACACATTCCTAAGGTTAAGCATCATCGAGTCAGGCCGGTATTAGGATGGGTGACCATTTCTTAAGACACTGAGACCCCTCCGTGACTCAGAGAGACCGTAAAGCCGTCGGTCCTGGTTGTCATACAAACATCTATGGCAGTCGTTAGGGGTAGTTGGTGCCCTAAATCAAAAACCCGACCGGTCTAACTACAGAACTTCAATATCGCCCATGGGTTGTGGAGGTCAGATGGCAGTCGCTTCACGGAAAATATCGATGTTCAAAGCCGACCCCAACTCAGTTGGGAAAAGGCTTGGTGAATGAATGAATACGCCTGTATTTAGAAATATACCTACATGTAAGTATGTTTATCAGTTGTCTAGATACCAGCACAAGCACAAGGACAAGCTTATATTAGCTTAGTTTGGACTAGATGACATCGTGAATGTCCAAAAATATTAATTAATTATTTATTAAAAAAATATATTTTTTTTTATATCCTGGTATCAGTCTTTAACAAACATAAAATTCTTAAGATGGGGTGATTAACAACTCTTAATTTAAGATAACTTAACTAGAGAACTTCTCTTCATGTAAAAGTAATTTATCTTTGCACTCAATACCACTATTGTAGCCACCTCTAGAGCCAGATGCCACAAGTCGGTGGCACGGTACAACCAATAGTAACGGATTTGCCCCACATGCACTTCCCACAGCCCGGGAGTGACTTGTATTCCTTCCCAGTGATAGTGCTATATCAGAATATGTATTAGTAGATCCAAATGGTACTTCTTTAATCTTCTCCCACACTGCCTTCAAAGAGAAATATAACTTAGGTAA
Organism: Nudaria mundana; assembly: GCA_963556515.1. Taxonomy (NCBI): domain Eukaryota; kingdom Metazoa; phylum Arthropoda; class Insecta; order Lepidoptera; family Erebidae; genus Nudaria; species Nudaria mundana. The sequence goes on from OY748296.1 coordinate 7,362,854, forward strand.
TGTACATATATCAACGACTATTTCACAGAACCAGAGACGCGAAACATAAATAAAGGGCGCCTATAAAAATAATAATTTAGCATAATCACATGTACATAAATTGCACATATTACATAAATTATAATAATAAAAATTATAAATGCTCACAAAATAAATTTATACCTACTAACTTTTTGAAATTCTGTACCAAATGTTTTAACAGGTACTGTAAACTTCTTAAGATTTCCTTCGAAGTACTCAAACAACTGCTCTTGAAATTTTTCGAGAATAGAATTCTTATTGGCGATAAAGATACACTTTAATTCCATAGAAAGTCTTTTAATCTTCTTTTCTACATGGCTCGTATTCTCAAAAGCGACGATGTACAAATAATCGTCGTCGGCTATCGCTGTAGTTTTTCCCACCGGAGAAGAAAATGTATAAAAGAAAACTTTGTGAGCAGAATTTGAATTAATTGAAATTTGCGAAATAACATCAGCAAGCATTGTTACTGTTTTAGTTAACATTTATTTATATAATAAATTAAAGTTTCACTCTTGTTTCACTGTGTTTCTTTATTTATAAGCATCTATGCACATATGTATAGGTTTAAATTTTATTTTGTAAACACTACTTATGACACTCTTGACAGTGACACTCTTGACAGTATTGACACAACATAACGCTACGCCTTCGGCCACGTTTGAGTACCTACATACCTAGAGAATGGAAGTTCGATTTTTGCTGGGCGCGTGGCAGGTGGCTTTTTCGGTTACCTCTGGCGCTCCGCAAAAATCGGGTCCAGACTCTCTCATACCGAATAACGTTTCTTGTCCTGCACCTGGAGCTAGTTAGGAATAACTAGTTCTTCTGTGTGGGACATAATTAATAATACATACATTTGCATGAAATATTAAAATAGATATATATTATGTATTTTTTTTTTATATTTGAGGCGATAAAAATTTGCCGGGATAAACGGGTCTTTTACGCGATTATTGAGATATATACGTTGTTTGTTTTTTAATTTGTTATAATTCTCGTAGCATATCAAGTATTCAAGCATTACCTTGACATTGGCGAAATCGTCGATAAATATCCATGGAGTCACGTTTTTAAAGAAAGAAGTAGAACAGTAGACAAGGACTTTTCGGAGCGCGTGGTTGGTGGCTTTTTAGGTTACCTCTGGCGCTGGCCCAAATGCTCAATTTACAATACCGAACAACGTTTCCTTGTCCCACCGCGAACTAGTTCAGAGTAACTATAGTTCTTCTGTGCAGGAAAAATCAAGCATTACCTTGTTATTGGCGAAATCATCGATTGACATCGATGGAGCCACGTTTTTAAAAAAGAAGAAGTGTAGAGTAACCAACCAGTTATATTATACTTATAAGTATTTATTAGTTCTTTCGCCAAAGCCGTTCCTGTCGTCTATGGTTGCAAAAACATATTGTCCGGTCTCTTTCCATCGCTTCGTGCTAACCCATTTTTTAGCATACGTACGGCCAGAAGGCCATTCTTTTTTATAATTTCGCGGCCTAGGGCCGTGGGCGCTCCTACATCTATTGCCGAGCGTCTCTCGTACGTAACAAGAGGTATTTCTAGTGGCGCTCGGTGGAGGCCGGAAGTCATGTGGTAGAAGGAGCAATTTAATTCACAAAACCCCAAAAAAATAAAAAAATTAACGGTTAATTTTTATTATCCGTCTTTCGAAAAAAGTCACTTCACTTTAACTACGGCTTTTCCAGTGTTTTCACCCTTAAGTAGTCCCACAAGAGCATCTACCATATTATCGAAACCAAAATAGACTTTTTCGGGATATTTCAGCTTTCCTTCTCGTAGCCATTTTTTATTTGCATTAATACCTTCGTTCCAGCTGTTAGCCCATCGAGTAACTACAAATCCTTCAACTTTCAGTTCTTTAAATACTATAGAAGGTTGTACTATTGAAACTGAAAATAATAATATTATTTACATAATAAATAACAAACATAATAAATTTAAAACGGTGATAATTATCTAAGTAAGTGCATAATTTTGAGCTTAAGGTGACCCCGCTAGATTACCAATTAGTATATCTATTATATCATTATGTACCAACTAGTATATCATTATGTTTATGATAGGAAGGAGTATGTTAAAAATGGCGTTGGAATTCATTGGAGTAGGTGATCTTCTTTTTTAAAAAACGTGGCTCAATCGATGTTCATCGATGATTTCGCCAATGTCAAAGTAAAGCTTGATTAGTTGATAGTCCCGCACAGAAGAACTAGTTATTCCTAAATAGCTCCAGTTGCAGGACAAGAAACGTTGTTCGGTATCTGAGTGTCTGGGAACGCCAGACACTCACATACCGAACTGTCCGGAGCGCCAGAGGTAACCTAAAAAGCCACCAGCTCTGCAAAAATCGAACTCCGTTCTATACTTAAAATTCACACCAAATTAGCTAACTTATTAATAATTAAGTACCTCCCAACACCATACCAAATTATCAAAAACTCATGCCTACCTTTCGGTAGTTGGGTATCATTATAAGATGAAATTGAACCACAAACAGCTACTCTGCCATATTTATTCATATGAGCCATTATTTTCGAACTTATTTCACCTCCCACCTACGAACGAAATATAAGACATTAAATCTAAGTTAGGATGAATTTTAACTTTAAAAGAGTAGGCATTTCAATGGGTTCTGGTAAGCGGAATAGTGGATATTATTATGCTCCTTCTACTGAAACATTAAACATTACATTACCTTCACACTCGACTGAGCTATGTAGGCATATAAATATGGTTTATAGAGCTTAACAGACCATTCCAAGCGGGTACTCTAAGCAAATATAAAACGAAAATTGCATATACGTAGGTCACACTATAAGTTTTGCGTAACTTAAAAAAACATGTTAAAACCAAAATATGATGTTTATTGCTTTTCAAAATACTCTCCTTTACATTTTAAACATTTTTTCATGCGATCGAACCATTTTTTAAAACAGGAGGACCAAAGATCTGAAGCCTTGTTTTCTACGTGCTGATTGAACGCTATCACTGCCTCTTCGGAGTTGGTAAAAGTGAAACCTCTCATCAAATCTTTGACTTTGGGGAAAATACAGAAATCACAGGGTGCTAGGTCGGGGCTATGCGCAGGATGGGTGACGAGTTGTACTTTTTCGGAAGCTAAAAATGACTTTGTTTTGTTGGCCATGTGTGAAGAAGCGTTGTCATGATGTAGGAGAACGCGGCTTTTGGGTCGTCTTTCGCGAACTTTTTCTAACACCCTGGGTAAACAAATGGTAGAATACCACTCGGCATTAAAACTCTTTTGATCTTCAAATGGAATTGTACAGATGGGACCCGTAGCTGAAAAAAAACGCGATCATTTTTTTGCCAACGTTTCTCGCCTGCCTCACTTTTGTTGGCTTGTTCTCACAAGATTGCTGTTTTTTTTCGGGTTCAAAACAATAAATCCACGTTTCGTGTCCTCTGACAATGTCATAAACAGCATTAGAATGTCCGTGGTCGTACTTCAGAAGCATCTGTGAGCACCATTCCACGCGAGCCCGCTTCTGCTCCGCTGTCAGTTCGTGAGGGATCCAACGACAACAAAGTTTCCGACCTTTCAATTCTTCGTGTAAAATTTTCTGGATTTGACTCATACCAATCCCCAATAGTCCTCGAATTGTTTTATAGGTAATCCGCGGGTTTTCTTCAATAACCGCTTAACAGTAGCCACATTATTTTCGTTGAAGGCCGCCCTTCACGAAATTCGTCATGTAAAGAAACTCGACCTCTCTCAAATTCAGCAAACCATCGCCTCACGGTGCTCAAACAAGGTGCTTCTCTCCCACTAGCATTTTGAAGACGAGCGGCACAGTCTTGCGGAGAGAGGGAACTTTTAAAGTCATAAAAAATCATCGCTCTAAAAACTTTTCGACTTAATTCCATTTTCATTGCATACCTACGTAGATACTTTGATGTGTGATAAAAAACAATTGACAAATGATTTCCCGCCAATTGTTTTTTTTATTACTAAGAAGATAGCAACGTTTAAAAAAATATTACATTCGAAATTAAAATAGTTCCGATTAGCTAGAAGAGCTGAACCAACGCGGTCGTCGTATACGCTGTCGCCGTATACGCATGTATAATCATAGGTACATAACTGCAAAAATTGGGAAGTTAGTAGGTAGATGCACTTACATTATCAAAGTAGCAATCTACTCTATTAGGGCAACTTTCTTTCAAAGCTGTTTTAATATCTACACTTTTGTAATTAATAGCACGATCAAAGCCCAACTCCTTCTCCAAATACTGACATTTTTTATCAGTACCAGCAAAACCAATAACTCGGGCTCCTGAAAGCAAGGACATTATTTACGTTACATTTACTTTACGTCTTTATAATATTATGAATATAATTAATTACCTACTAGTGATAGCTTAGAAGTTGATTAACTATAGTAACTGTAGTTAAAGAACTGAAAAAATAACTGTTCTTATCACTACATATTTTAAAACTAAGTCCTCCGCCGCGTCTGTCTGTTCACGATAAACTCAAAAACTAAGGCACCGATTTTCATCCTGTTTTTTTTTTCAAAAATGAATAGAGTGATTCTCGAGGAAGGTTTTAGGCTAAAATACTATTTCATACAGGCAAAGCCTTGGCCGTCCGCTAGTCACTACTACTATCACTACATACTCGTATTATTATAAAACAAAATCGCTTTCCTTGGTATGTATGCTTAGATCTTTAGAACTACGCAACGGATTTTGATGCGAATGGATTGAGTGGTTCTCGAGGAAGGTGTTTGTGTATATAATTTGTCAAGCGGGTGAAGCCGAGGGCGTCCGATAGGTAATCATAAAACACAACAAATAATCTAAAATATTTTCCAATCTGAAAAGTGCCAAGAAATGTAGAGACATTTCTACAGAGATATTTGATATCTTACCAAGTATTTTGCCAATCTGCCCAACGTGTGAACCAACCGCTCCGGCCGCACCGGTTATGACAAGTGTTTCTTTTTCTTGCAATTTACAGATTTCTTTTAACCCGAAGTAAGCCGTATTACTAAATAAAAAGACGATGGAAACATTATTCGGTTTGTTTGCAAGTTATATGAAGGTTTTTTTTATAATTCTCTTGTTATCCAAAGCCTGTGGAAAGGAACTCTTCTTATCAATAACGCAGCCTTACCTAGGGGCATATTATCTTCAACAGTTAACCAGTACCTAGTACACAGTTAGCCATGTTTATAACTCGATAACAGGACGTCGCTAGCTCGTTCAAGTATCTGTGTGAATCCCCCGTCCACCCGTAAACCGGTCAGATCACAGAGTCAACGTACGTGTGACGCGGGTGTTTATGGATTAGTTAATATTTTCAGGCTTTTAAAAAGCTATTAATAGATATGCTTTTCTTCCTCCTTTGCATACATTCTTTGTGCCCATAGCAATAGCATCAATTATGAAAGAGATATGTTTTGTTTTAATCTGGTGTGGCTGGTGGTCTAAACTTAACCAGATGGCTATGTCCAACAGTTAGCCATGGTGAAATGTGTACGACATTTTTGTCTATTTATTTATTTATTTGTCTAGATATTTTTCCGTTTTGTTTTATATATTGTATTTAGGTGTTACGAGTGCCTCCTTTTTAGGGGCTAAAAGTCTAGGAACCCTTATAGTTCCGTCATATCCGTCCGTCCTCAGCTTTCGTCCCAAACGGTTATTGCTAACTATAAAGTGAGACAAAGAGACAAAGTGCTAAAATAAAATTATCTGGGGTACCTCCCTTATTTTTTTCGCGTCAACCTCATCGAGTTTTTTTTTTAAATTTCGGGTCCCATGGTCGCGGCCGCTCTAACGTCCGTTGCCGGGCGTCTCTGGCTCACACGCAGAAGGTATGTCCAGTGGCGCCCGGCTTTCCAGTGGCGCACGGCAACCTCATCGCGTGGGGTATCATTAGATTGGTAGGTCTTTGTAAAACATTGGGAGGCTGCTAGACAATTCTTTGATTTAGGTGTCCGTTTGCGATATATTCAACTAGCGCATTTTTTGCCAAAACATATCGTCCCCCATCCACGGAATTCCTCCATCTGATTATAGTTGGAGTATATCACTACAAAGGACGATGCATTCGATTAATTTCAAAACATTACTTAATTCTAAATATATTATGAACACGTACCTACTCACCCAGGCATACCTAGAACTCCAAGGGCTAGTGAGAGTGGGTATGGCTTAATATCTGGTAATAATACCACAGGCCAAGATTTATTATCTTTAGAAAATTCATCAGGATTACAAATTGTATGCGTACGCCATCCAAAGCGGCCAGTTACGTAGTTCCCTACTGAGAACTTCGAGTTACGACTAGCGATGATCCTAAAAAATATTAGTAAGTAAGCACCCAGAGAAAGAGGCAAATACAAAAAAAATGTAAATGAAACTAACTTAGCCACTTGTTCACCAATCATATCTACAGGAAGCTTGTACCCAATCATGTACGCCCGCATATAAGGATCAACGCTGAGATATTCAGCTTCCGCCAATATTTCTGAAAGATAATTTTGTACTACAATATTTTTAAAGTTCTATGTTTTATACTAGGTGATGCCTACGGTTATATCCCAAACCCCACGGGAACCTTTAATCATCATGATAATATCTGTCTGAAACTATCTCCGTACCGAATTTCATTACATTCGATTCAGCCTATTTTTATGTCATGTTGGATAATACATAATATTAAGTAATAATGATAGCAGATGCAATTACCTCCATCCTTTAGTTCTGGAAGTTTTTCTTCAACAATAATGAAATCACTTCTCTTAGGTTCACCTTGAAAATACTTTGTTAACACATATTTTTGAGCCTTTATAGGTTTTGATACCACTGAATTGGAATAGAAACGTTTTGCAAAATTCAATGATCGAATTATGGAAGTCATTCTTTAATTCTGTAAAGTAATAAATAGGCACTCGTGAATTCCTTAGTAAAGAAGAGAAAAGGTGTATGTACCATCTTTCTACACTTTTCGAGAATCTTTAGGGACCAAAGTATCCGTATCTTTTCTTGTCATCATAATATCTATAAATAATTCATTGAGCGGAGTTTACGAAGCTCTTTCTTAGACGACTCGTGTATTTCGTTCGTGTTTGAACTCCTCCCAAACGACTGGACCGATCTTTTTGAAATTTGGCACGGTCATAGTGACCATCACCGTGAGTGCATATATCTGAATTCATAAAGATCGGTCCAGTCGTTTAGGAGTTCGACCCGGATCGACAAACTCAGCTCAATTATTGCAACAGCAGAATGTATTGCAGACCTAGTATATTTTTATTTTATTTTTTTATTTTTCTTTATTGGGACATTTAACAGTTACACGTTATGACTTAATATATTATCTTAGTATACAATGTTAAACACTTGGGTAAACGTATAACCCACACCAATGTCCATGGATGTGGCAGAAAAAAAAACAATTGTGAGTGAGAATTATACATAGGTAAGTGCAAGAAACAAGAACAAAAGTATAAATGTGATGTATCTTATAAGTGTAATTTTGTGAATCTAATTATTTGTCAAAATATCGCGTGTTAGTCTTTTAAAGCTAAACAGGGAAACGGAGAAAATGTCGATTTCAATGAAATGTGTGTTATACGCTTCCAAAATTCGTCGCACAGGCGCGCGCAGGCCAGCGTTTGTTTTACACCTTACGGTATGAAACAGTCGACCAGTACGCACCCCGCGATAAACCGTTCTAGGTACAATATAAGAAATTTGGTTGGTTAAATCCGGACAGTCAAACCTATTATTACAAAGGCCGTGCAACGTCGCAGCCATCAAATGTACACGCCTAGACTCCAAACTTAACAGGTTATACCTTTGCAGGAGTTCTGTGTATGTTAACCTTGGTTGACGACATCTATAACTCATGGCTCGCAAAAACTTATTTTGGACCATTTCCAGTCTGATAGTGTACTTGTCGTAAAAGGGACTCCAGACCTGCACTGCATACTCAAGTTGAGAGCGAATAAGGGTGTTGTATAGCAACATGAAAGTGGAGGGTCTCTTGAAGTCAAGCGTTGATCTCATCACAAAACCGTACATTCTGTATGCCTTACCAATTATACAGTCGATATGTATATGTACAATCCACATTACATTTCATTTCTATCAACTATATCCAAAGAATATCCATCGAGCCCAAGACTGCCTGTAATAAATTTTAGTGATAAGGCCACCACTTGTCCATGATTACAAATATTGTTCTATTTTTCTATAACGCTATCATATATTTTCTAGAGCCACGATACGACAGTGATCGAATAAATGAAATTAATAACCAACCATGAACCAAGCTATAAAATCCCCCCAAAAAAAAACTATAATTATTTATTCTATGGTTTGGTATGGTTTGGTAGAATTGGTAGTTTTGGGAGTATTGAACTATTGAATGAATGTGTACAACAGTTTCTCCAGTTTGTGCAAAAAATAAATACTCCAAAATAAATACTCGAGATATGAAGCTCCTCTGAGATGTGTTTTGGTTTTAGAAACGACGATGTTTAGAATTAGATATGTCTTAAAGTCTCGTTCTTGAATATTTTATTTAAAAGGGACAAAATAAATAAACACCAAGAAATGTAGTGTACTCCCATATATTGGGATTTACATGTTGAGGCATTTTCTTGTTTTATTTATATTATATATATTTTAGCTTGATATTAAAATGACCACAGAACAGAAGTTTGATTGCATATTCTGCAAGGACGTTTTCAATAGTAAAGAGGAGTTACAAATTCATTTTCGGTAAAATACCCTTATCTGTGTCCATTTCCAGTGAATATTAAAAGATACTGTTTTGTGATTGAATTCTATTTGTTATTATGTTTAGGAAGCATGGAGACCCTCAGTTTAATAGTAGAAGTCGCTTTAGTAGCGATGTATATGTGTCGGATAAGAAGTCTAATGACAAGACCGAGATGGTTAGTTGTGACGTGTGTTCGCTTATGTTTCCCACAATATCGAAGGCGATAACTCACAAACACAAGGTCCACCCGGAACACGATGTGAAGTACTTCTGCCCGTGGTGCGGGAAACTGTTCACAATGAAGGTAATGCAGAAAACTACTTAAAACACGTCATGTGAACATTACAATAAACAATCTATGTTCATATGCCCCTTCCCCCCTCTTTACACCGAGCATTTGTATTATCTTATTGGTAACCTTGAGTTAGTAACCTCTACCAAATTCCAGACTGCTCAACATAGTAACAAATCATAACATGAACAAATTAAAAACCCAAGTTTCAAATATGTAGTGAGGTTTCTCTAATGACCTTGGGTGATACAATCATTGACACAGTTGTTATAAAATTATTTCAGCATCCATATAATGTCCATGTACAAAGTAGCCATGAGAGTCAAGAACCAGAGGATAATCAATTTTTCCACTGTGACTGCTGTGATGTGGACTTCTTTCTACCAGCAGCAATGAAGTACCATAATAAATTCTTTCATCAACAAGATACAGACATAATAGATGTTGGAATGTCTAAAAAACTGAAAATGATTAATCAGGTAAATGACATGGCAACAATGTTCATCATGGCAATATTCAAACTGTGTCTCAGGGAGTAAAATACTTGGGTCAAAGTGTATTTCAAAAGATGTTCATTTACACATGGTACTAGGTGATAACTATAATAGACTAGTGGACACGGCGAACTTTGTACCGCCTGAAATTTCGCTTATGAACCTTCCCTGAACCGTGTGAATGTTTTAAGACCCAAATTAGCCAAATCGGTCCAGCCGTTCATGCGTGATGTCGTGACCAAGGGAAATAGGGATTCATTTTTATATATAGAGATATGTGTATCTTAAATATAATTTAGATAGATTTGCTATCCAAATAACTTAGCAATGTATGTATGTACTATATTCTTTATTAGTCAGACACTATCAGTATTTATAACATAAGATTAATATAATATTGTGGACATTTCAGGAAGTCATACCAATATATTACTGTGCATTTTGTGGTGAAGAATTTGACAACAAAGTCAACTTATTAGTAAGTGTGAACAGTACACAAGTACGCTTCTTAATATAGTGTAAAACAAAATCACTTCCCACCGTCTGTCTGTCCCTATGTATGCTTAGATCTTTAAAACTATGCAACGAATTTTGATGCAGTTTCCACTTATAGATAGTGGTTCTTGCGAATGGTTTAAGTATACAAATTGTCAAGTGGGAGAAGCCGCAGACATCCACTAGTATAATAAAAGTTAATGTGGGACCTATATTCTTTGTAAAGCACCCAGTTGATAGTAATAGACTAGCACTCGTAGCAAAACAGCTAGCGCTGTTTGAGTATGAAATATGACTAGCCGATAAATAGCAATACATCCAGGCCCCAAGTCATTCTCGCCAGCACGTGATGCACATGTTGACAGAGGGTCAGTGGTAAGAATACTCTAACCACCTGGAAACGGCAATAGTTTCACTCCCTATTACTGGGGTCACTAGCGAATAACACAACAGTGATGGCATGCTTGTCCCATCGGGAATAGCTATAAATTTTTTGTAGATAATATTAAACTGTTATATCCTATAGCTGTGCATACATTGATGTTTGGTAATAACTTGCAGAAACATTTGAATGATGATCACAGCGATGAAAACCAAAGTCCTGATGAAGTTCTCAGATGTCCTTTATGTGAAGCAATATTCTATCACCTGGATGCTTATGAGATACATCTCAGTTACCATTCTACTGAAGACATGTACAGTCAAGAAAATGAACTGTGAGCATTTTGTTCTTTGAAACTTATTACATGTTCTGTAAAGTTCTTATTGATATATTACAATCACACCTGTTCCCTTAGGAGTAGGCTGAGGTTATATGCCCAATATTTGGCTACTACTATATGCGCATGCCACTTATTACGGTGTGAGCCTATTACCCCTGAGAAGCTTTAATGTTGATTAATGGTTGTTGTTGCTATGCTTAGCACATCACTTGCATGTGATGTTGACTTGGGTTTATAAGAACTTGGTGTGACCCTATGCAACACTGCAGATTAGAATAAAAGGTGGATTAGGCTGCAATTGCAGTGGTGAAGCACTACCATTTACTATAGTCACCTCCCCATACCTAAGATTTTGCATTTTCCTTAGAGGTAGTAGCAGCCATAATTCAAAAGTGTTGTGTATAGACGTTTTCGCGGCAGGTTACCTAACATGAAGATACTCACGACACCTGTCTTATATTTATATGTATTGTATGTATTCTTAGTTTTAATTTAAGGTTTTTCTCAAGTGGCGTGAAATGATTATTATTTTATATTTTTTCAGGTTTCAAAGCTTATTGGACTTTTCTCTAGAAACTGTACCTCCAGTAAAAGAAAAAGTTGAGAATAGAGAGGATGCTGAGCCAGAAATACAGTCGCATGACTCTGATGCAGTGTCAAATGCAAATGCCATTGAAATTGTGAGTAAATTTCTTGTTAGTCAGTAGATGCCTGCGGCTGTGGAACTGTCATTTAGTGTTCCTGTATTTCCTATGGTTAAAACCTGGGACAAAACATCTTTATCCTTGCAGCTTCTTTACCATATCCATTTTGTATATTTACGGAACAGTATCTGAACATTCTATAGGTACCTTTGAGTTAGTATTTGTTCAAATTAATCTGACCTGGTTTTGCCAATTGAAATCACTATCTCTACTTAGGTACTAAAGTAGATTTTGGGAATATTCTAGTAAGTGAAAAACATTTATCTAAATACAGGTAAACATAAACATATTATAGTGTGCTTATCAAGATCTTCCCTCCAGCACCTACTGATCAATAGACGAAGTTCTGACAATAGCCAAGTTACTGGCGGCGAAAAGTGAGCGAATAATCGGATATTCACAGGGGATATACAGGCATGATTATATGTATTTATGTAAATATACTAATAATAATACAAATACAGACCTGGAGTATTCATTGATGCAGAACAGTTTTCAAGCTCCGAAACATTGCACCTGGATCCACATTTACAACGTAGACCTTGTTGGTCTACATTATTTATTATTCCTGTAGCACCTAGATAACTTTTTAATGTATTGTATTGTGTAAAATAAAAATTGCACAGTTCCTATTTAAAATTGATTATTGTATTTTTATAGGAGTCATTCTTGGAGTTGGCTATGGATCAAGCTGAGAACAGCAATTCCAGCAAAGTCAAAAAGAAAAAACATAAAAAGTCTAAGAAAGCAGCTATCACCCTTGACGAATTCTTAAGTATGAACCAAGATGTATTTGGTGAAGACTTAAACTTCCATGGTGTGGAAGAGTTGCCGACACGTATTGTCAAGAAACGTGTAAGGAATAGTAAAAAGTCAATGAAAGCAGAAACATCAGCAGAAGTAGAAAAGTTAAAAGAGAAAGGTATTGTTGTTATGAAAGTTGGAGCATCAAAGTCTATCAAAGCTGTTCAAAAAAAAGAGGCTATGAAACCTCCACCAAATAGTGAACTAAGGACCTCTAGTGAAGTGTTAACAAAGTTAATGAATCAAAGTAATAATCAGATTAAAATTGTAAAAAAGTCTGTTCCAGTTGTGAACAATGAAATGTCTAAAACCAACGAAAACATAGATGAAGAGAATGAGTTCGACATACTGGACAAAATGAAAAAGAATACAGAAAACAGTAGTGTAGAAGATGCAGAAAATGAATCCGTTGAACGAGATAATGTAACACCCTATAATGAGACCATATCAACAGTTAAAGCAGATGATCTTTCGACGCTTAGTTTAAAGAAAATTCCGTCAGATACTGATATGCCACACAAGGAGTCGGACGCCACTGTCGCAACAAAAGAATTCAATTGCACATCAAACCAAAATATTGATGAAGAAACCCCATCTACTAACGATACTATTTTAGAGAATGTATTACAAAGTCATGATAGTTCATCAGCTAGGTTGATACAGAACAAATATTTAGAACCATCAGAGGAGGCTGCTCCACATGAACCAGATTATGAAGAGCCTAACTCTGACATGGTTATCAGAGATGACATTGACAATCAACATTTAGTTGACCGTTCGAATTATAACAATCATTCCGAGTCTGATAAAAGACCACTCGCAAACTCTTTGTCGACTTTAAAACATTTAAGTCATCTTACTATAAAGCCTGTAAATCAGAGTAATAAAACATCTGAACTCCCAATGGAAAATGTTTCCAATCGTAATGAATCTGCAGAAAGTAATATAGACGAAGAACAAGCAGGACTAAATCATTCTTCAGGTAATGAAGTGTTAACGTCAAAACAGAAACCTAGTGCAGATTCTAAAGATACCGCTGCAGAAGCTTTGAAAGTTTTAAGCAAAAATATAACTATAAAATCTTTACCTAAATCTGCAAAGAGGAGTGTAAGTGAAAGTGACATTGAAGAAGAACTAGATGACACTAACAAAATCACAAACAATTTGAAGCTTAAAGAGGTTAGCTCTAACAAAAATATTACAATAAAGAAAATTAAAACGGAACTTAGTGAATCAACTCACAAGGCGATCAACATAAACCATCAGTCTGTTACTACGGATAAGATGATAACGTCGTCACAGCATATACAAGCACGTAATAATAATGTAGACGATACGACTAACAATCCTTCAAAAACAAACGCACATATTTTAAAAAATCTTCCGAATATAACATCTAAAGCGGTACCACCTAAAAAAATGGTTAACGAAGCTGTCAAACAACCTCACGAATTCATTAAAATAACACCGAAAGAAAATGAAATAATAGAAATTTCTGACATAGATTCTGATAATGAATGCGACTATCCTGAACCCAAACCAGATACTACATTTGTTACAAATCCATTGAAAAATCTAAGTAAACATATAACCGTGAAATCATTAAAACAGTCGCCCCAACCAATTCTCAAAAATATTAAACTTGAGAAGGCGGAAAACCACACAGATGAAGATTTTGAAGACAATTTATTTGATTCTGATGATGTACCAACTATTGGAAAAGCATGTGGCCAAAAGTTGTCTTCTAAAAGTTTTGTGTTGCATAATACTCTTAAAAATCTGGGTAAAAATATAACCATAAAATCGGGCACTTCGTCACCAAGTCAGTTAAATAAGTCAATAGATCATTACCAACATGATGACTCCGATGAAGCTGAAGGTGATTTAGATGCTGGCAAAGTCAAAATAACAGAAATTGAGGATGAGAACCTCGATAATCACGATGATTACCAAAATAATTCTAATGAAACTCATGACGATAATCAACCTATAATAGAATCGCCACATGATTCGTTCAGTGAGAATGATGAAGCAGATGATGACATGCAAGATTTTGAAACTGAAATACATACTAGTACAGTATTTAAAACAAATGAAGTCACAACAAATAAAAACACTTTATGCTTAAATAACCTAAAAAATATAAACAAAAACTTAACAATAAAAACATTAAGTTCTAATTTTAATTCTACTGACACGCCAGTAAAATCAAAACCAACCTTAATTCAAGAAAATAGAAACTCAATAAATAATCAGACAACACAGTCACCTAATAAACCAAATAGACATTTAATTAAGGAACCTGGTAATGAGGAAACATCTACAAAGCTTTTGAAGAAAGCACCTAATTTCGTCGACCACACGGCACATGAGTCTTCAAACCAACAACAATCAGTAAATAAAGAAGTCACAGTCAAAACCTTTCAAACAAAAACTGTCATTGAAGAAATCACAACAACTGTAACGAAAACTATAAAAACAGTGAACCAAACTGTGAAACAGGAAGCGAAAAACACAAATCAAATGAATATACCAGTAATGCCACAAAGAGTGCAAGGCATGAAGCCAAGTATGTGTAAGAACTTACAAGGCGTAGTTATTCGTCAAGCTGGGCCTACAACTGTCACATCTAACAATTGTGTGAATAAAACCAGACCAGGGGCTACTATAGTTAGGCCTAAACAAACTATACCTACAAGACCTGGATTGAATATAACAAAACCTAGTATTCCAAAAACACCAAATGCGAAATCTAACTTGCCCAAATGTAGTCCAAACAAACAAGTAATAGGTAAAACTTTAAAGGTTTCGCCATCAGCATTGGTGTCGACAACTCCTAAAAGATCAAATACTGAAGACGCAAACGGTCCGTTCAGTTGTTTCAAGAAGCCTAAGGAGTCATTAATACCGGGCACAGAAATGCCGTTAGCGTGCAGCGGTGACACCATGTTAATGAAAGCTGCTTCCACGAGTAGTAACTATATGAGCACATCTAAGATGGTCAAAGGTAACACAGTAGTTACTGCAACACAAATTAAATCTGAAATGTCATCATCCACTCAGCAATTAAATAGGCTAAGTGGGACTAAAGTTAAATGTACTCAAGTTAAACAAAGTCAAGTGCAAATGAGTGAAATAAGTTCTAGGAATCAGACTACTTTAGATGCAATAGAAAGGTTACAAAAACAGGGGTTGTTAGTGAAAAAACCTCGAATAGAAGTAGGTGAAAGTAATTATAGTGATGGTGATGCATAACAGTTGTTGCAATAATTTAATGTAAATAATAGGTTAATTGTTGACTGATTCGGTTAATTTAAATCCCCAGCACAATATGCCAAGTCCTATACAGTCATTTTGTACATTTGTACTTATTGTTTTCTTCACATTTATTATAATATTATACAGTACTGTGTGTATATGAAACTATTTTCTTAAGTTAAATATAAATATGAGTGAAGTTTATTTTCAAAATAGATAAATACAAATTAAATAAGAGTACATATGTAATGTTATTTTATTGTTATTATTAGGTTAGGTATATACAGTATAGTTAGTTAATGCTCTTCTTTCCTTTTATAAGTAACAGTGTTCTCATCGATATATAGAAATAGGGAATGTCCGCCCTTAGCTCTCGAGAACTGCTTATGCTCCAATGATGGTTGACCCCTCTATGAATAGCCCTCGATCTGGAGGCAAGCCAAAAAATCGAAAATTTGACCTATTCCTAAGGTGTCAAAAGTTATAGGCCAAAACCTATGGCGTGATGTGGCGCGAATCACCGCGCAAGACACCGTACTAGTACAAAAGAAACCAACAAACAAACAATGACACAATGAAATAAATGCAGGTTAATTGAACATGTGGGAATATAAAAAAGCCAATAAATTTTAAATAACTATATTTACGTTACAGAATCAACGCAATTAAATTATTTATACAATATTAATACGCCTTGAATTATGAAAATATAGATTGTCCATCAATATATTATTTATATTAGACATTCGTATTTAATATTCATGATAAAATCACACTAAAAACACTAGGCATAATACTTATTCGGTTTTCGTTTCACCTTTATTCTGTCTCCATTTTTGTTCCTGTAATTGACAAACATGCCATCTGAATATGTGATACCTGGTTAGTTTAATGTAGACAACTCGATTGTATCTTGTCTTATCAGAGTTACAGATTTCTATTTATTATTCACCGATAGTAACATAAAGTCTTGTCACAGCTATTATATCCCGTGGACCCTGTTCGACGTAACATACAGACCTATCATACTACTGTCGACTTTAAAAGCCAAAGACAGACCAAGGGTAGTTATTAATTTTTAATGACTAGCGAATGTTTGATATTCAATATGTCTCTGCCATTAATATGTGATAGGTATGTACATTTTATCGTAAGAGTTTAGCCACATTTTATTAAGTTAGTTTTCTAGAAAGACAGACAAGTCAAGTATATAATCAAATTACCCACGTATATAATATACATGTAACACAAAAACGATAACGACATGCCACCCAAATTACATCTACTTACATACTATTGTCTAAATATTTTTAAAATCCCTACCTACTACCAAAATTTAACAGTCATTTTTACAAAAAAGGTAAGCGTTAGGACTCCTGAACCAAGTGCGATATTTTATGTTTCGAAACTACATATTACAATACCTTTTTAATACTATTTGATACCTACATTATAATATCTAGTACCTCTAGGAACAGTGACAAAAAGTTTCAAAAACAAGAAAAGAAAGTGGCCAGCCATTCTGACGTCAGGTTGACTGGCTGGACCAATATTTTTTTTAATTAAGCAGCTAAAAATGCAGCTTATGAACTTTTGAAAGTCCATACCGTAACGTCGCTCGTCGCGATGTTTTGTTGAATTTCAATCAAACCGTGTAGCGTGTAGCCAGCAAAGCGCGATAGTTTACAACGTGGGTTAAAACAGGTAGGTACCTAATGTTGTTATGTGTTAAATATTAGGTACCACTAGGAGTTCATCGGGAACATTTAAAATGGAAGCGTAATTACTGTATCTGCGCAATAATTTTACCCTACAAAGTGTACAGACGTGTAAGACGCCTCACATTGGAAGATACCGGTCTCTGCCAATTAGAATCTGTTCAGTCCTGAGAATTCCCATTGGCCGATTTCCGAATCCACCAATGAGA
Organism: Nudaria mundana; assembly: GCA_963556515.1. Lineage (NCBI taxonomy): Eukaryota > Metazoa > Arthropoda > Insecta > Lepidoptera > Erebidae > Nudaria > Nudaria mundana. The sequence goes on from OY748296.1 coordinate 7,380,347, forward strand.
ATTCGCAAGTCTATTGTCTATCCACAGACGTCAGAAAAGTGTGAACGCAACTTTAGGACCCCAATGTATGCGAAATACCGTTAATCTACACTACATCTATTGGGAATTTTACGTATAATACGCCCCTATCGAAATAGCCGTAATATAAGCATGCGTAAGAACAGCACCAATTCTTTGATGGTATGGTATTTCAAACTGTATGAGCAATAGCTACACAAACGTACACACATTAAAAATGATAATAAAGCGACATGAACGTCACTGTATAATGACTTACCGACATGCGGGCTCTGTAGATAGGTAGGCACATCATTATTTAGAATTCATTTCAATTTAGTTTTAATATTATCTTACCACCGTATACCAACAGCTAAGTAAATATAGCTATCATGACCTCCTAAATACGATTTCGATAGTGTAACTGTCATGTGACAGTTGGTTTAAATAAATCCAACATACTGGTGTGCGAGGACCCACTCAATTTAGAACTACCTATATAAATACTCATTCATGACGTGGAACACTCGTTTCCGGGTTGCAAATTAACTGAACCACTTCAATTAGGTAGAAACTTAGTTAACTACCTACGGATAAACCATTTGATTACTACCACCTATAATTAAGTATGTATCTATGTAAGTACTTAGATATTACATAAATACTTCCTAACTAATAATAACTACACGTACTGTTTAGGAGATTAGCCGCGTACCCACCTGACGCATGCGTCCGCGCCGCAGCCTCGCGAGCCGATATGGTTCGGCTGGTGTGGACGTGCCTCGGGCGAGCGTTGACTCGGCCGAGCGCCCCGCTCGGCCCCGAGCCAAACGTCAGTAAACTGGCCGCGCTTAAAGGTGCCTCGATGAGCGCCGTTCGTTTGGTGTGGACGATAGATTTTTCTTCGCGAGGCAATTATACTTACTCGTAGTTGTGTTTTCGTTTTAAACATATATCATGAGCTCACAACAAGATTCTATTCGTTTAATTCAATTATACGGTACGTACAAAATATTGTATGATCCCAAATATCCAAAATACACGAAGAAAAGTAAACAGGAAGACTGTTGGAGGCTTATGTCAGTGGAAATGAAATACCCCGTTAATGAACACAAAAATAAAATGGAGTAATTGATGGGTTCTTATCTGCGAGAAAGGAGCAGAGAAAAGAAACTGTCCATTTTGAATGCTCGAGGACGTACGGTGGCCCGGCCTGCCTCGCGAAACGTTTGGGCGAACTAACCAAGCAAACATCGCGAGCATTGCCTAGCGCGGCAACGCTCGACCGATGCTGCCACGCGAGGCTATGCGATAGGTGGATACGCAGCTATTAATGGAAAGAATTTTGAATGAGCATCAGGAAATATGTCATTAGTATGTAATTAGCGTTGCTAAGGTTTCTGGTTTCGCAGTTATTGTCTTAATAGTTATTGTAAAATAACAATGAACAGAGGCGATTAGAAGACAGACAAAAACTTTGTAGATAAACTTGGAGACCAAATTTTTTTCGACCTATGCGACACCTAGGTAAGAAGTTGAATTAAACAGAGAAAAATCACCGAAAAGATGCTTTGGTTAAATTAGATAATCAATGACGTCCAAAAGGTAAAAAATCCGTAAGCTAGTCTAATCATACACACATAGTAGGGTAGGTACTTATACACATTCACCTTCCCATATAACCATACCCATAGATAACGAAACATCACAAAAGCCTGTATCGACACTTAGACAACACATCTATTTATAACAGAGTCACCACAAAATTATACATCATAGACGTACCAAAATCCCGATTTCATTAGAGAGTCGGTAGGCAATCGCTCGCAATTTGTACCGTAGCTTCATACCTCCTTGCAACTTCTTGTGCAATGTCTGTAGTATAGTGTACATGTTCAAACAGTGCAACGTAAGATACAAAGCCGCCAGGTAAGATATCTGTAGAACGGTGCAAACAAATTATAAAAACAAATTTAAAAACAGTTATCGCTGAAAAACAAATTTATTCTGTCATTCATATAATTAAATTAAGCTAAAACAAACTGAATATACAAAGCGTTTAAGTACAATATCACCAATTGCATTTCGTTTGGTCTAGTGACGTCACTTCGTCTTTCATTCATAATAAATAAAACATTGGTAGGGGGCTGTTACGAAATTCACATTTGACATTAATAGATTTCAAATTATTTTGTAACAGCCCCCTTGATCGATATTTTAGATAGGTAATAATTTTGGATGCACTGTGCATATCAGTTTATCATTATTTATTATTTTGATAACATATCATGGCTCGTGGTATTAGTTGACAATAAAATATATGACTAGTCGTAAAAACACGTTTATTGTTAAAATATTACATGTACGGATTATGTGTGTAAAACATAGGACGGTTAACATGGTTAAAATACCTACTCTGTCAATACCTACTCTGTCAATCCCATTCCCCATTGCGCAGAGTTACGGCATCGTAATAGTTTTACCACAGCTAAACTATTATTACTTTAACAACCTCTAATAAGAATAATTTAATAAAATAATATGCATTCAGTGTTATTGACCACAAAAATTAATCATATACAAAATACACACAAACAAACAATATTAAATTAGTGCCTACCTATTTAAAAGTATTAAAACTATTTGTGCGTAAATAAATATGGTGCCTAATAAAATATAAGTAACTAAATAATTAATGGACCCATGGAAAATGACTACATAATTAAAATATTCCAGTTATAAATTTACCATAAAAATAAACTCCTTATGAAAAAAATACCCTTCGATACCTATTAAGGTTGTCTCTACAGACAGACAGAGGTTTGATATGATTTTTTTGTTTGTAGGAGAGAACTACATTCGAATCGAATATTCATGAAATCCGTATTTGTAAGCCGGGTATTGGAAAGCCCGTGACAGACTACTAGTACATAAATAGCTATTTTTAAAGATAATCTAGAACTCAATGAACGAACTTGATTATTTTAAACTGTTCTATTAGCTAATAAATAGAAAATTAGATCAAAACGTGTCTAAAACGCATGCAACATAATGGTTTTCAGAAATTTGCCAAAAAAACTAAGCATAAATAAATTATTATGAAATAAATGACGTAACTAGATTATGACCTATCGGTATGAAGAATCATAGATTTCAATTGGACATATTATGACAACCCTCTCTATTAAAATAGGCATGATAAAAGTACTTACCTATGTTGGTACCTACTATTAAATAAAATAACAAATAATTACCTAGTAAAATTTTCTAATTAATTATCAGTGTAACTGATCTTGAATCGTGAAATAAGAAATCCTAGTCGTTAGAAGCGATATTATTATGGCGATGAGAACTTTTCGTTGCTAATAGTAGTGTATACATTTCTTTAGCGCTAGTCAGAAAGCATGACGTCATTTTAAGTAAGCTAGTACTGTCACTAGGGATTCTAATTTAACAGATTACTTAGTACGTATATCACTCAATTGGCAACGCTTTAATCCAGCTTTTGATTAGGATTATATGAACAGGAATTAAGTATTCATCGATATCAGTGTTTTGTAATTTACTTCTTTGGCGATATGAAGCAGGATGTAATACAGGACAGAATTTAAAAATTTCATTTAATCATTGTTTGCAACGCGACATACTACATTTATAACGTTAAAGTCAGGATAGATTATGCACATCCACTTAAGGCTTGTTCACACATAGTGGCATTATTTTTTGCATGATACCACGTCATCTAGCCCAAATTAAGCTAATATAGGGAGCTAAGAGGCCTTACTAACATCTCCAGGGCTCAAGCATCTTCACGCACGCGGTGCACCTGCCAAGAAACAGACGAGGCTCTAGCAAATATACGTCCCGGAAACCGTCCGTTTTCCACTTTTAGCCACTAATCACCTAGAGTAGTGGGGTTATGGTAAATCAGTGATTTCATACAAATTTGTCTATGTGTGAACGTGTGAACAATGCTTTAGCACTGTTCACGTGCTCCCAAGTCTTAATTTTAGTTTTTGGGTCTTTTTTTAAGTTTTTGGGAGGGGGTAAAAAGGTTAAATAGTTTAAAAATGAGTTAGTAAAATTCGTGTAAAATAAATAAAATTTTACAACCATGTAATGCAAATATAGTACAGATATTGTATAATATTGAATAAACTTAACACGACACATTCTAAAAATATATGGGTACCTAGTATATGTAATAGCAACTGATGCCAAAATACGTAATACAAATGCTTAGAATGCTTTACCATTTCAAAAATGCATGTAAAAAAAATAAAAAGTATATTACGAAACTTATTGCTCTAATAATTAAACATAACAATAAATAAAACGTAGTTGTTTGGTTTCATTACACAGATTGGTCGAAAATAAAACAGCAACAATACCAGTAGGTACATTAAGATCTTATTTAAAAGCGAACTCGGATCTTAAGTTGGTTTACACGTATTAAGTTGTTAAGTATTTAGTTTTTACTTTAGTATTTCAAAGGAATGATCTAGAAATTATGAATATGATATGAAGCAATAATTCGATGTTGTCGGTATTGGTCATCGTAGCTCAGTGGTCAGGACATTACCCCTGTTAGGGAAAGGCCTTGGGTGCCGATGACATCAGTTTTTGTGATTTATTTATAATTTCTTTCTTAATATCTTAAGTATTTAGTTGACAATTTTTTTACTAAATTGTAAGTAAATTACATCGTATAGCGGTTAATTTAGTAATAAGTTACAAGTATTTAGTAATAAGTTACAAGTTATAATTTAGTACGCAAGTAAATAAGTAAATTAGATATTTTTCGGTTAAGTAGGTGGTCCTTACTTACCACAGGCAAAAATTAGTTTTCTCAAACATGCTTCCAAATTAGTGCATTATTTTTACAATCAACTTGGGATATGTGTAAGTTCACACTAAGACTTATCTACTTGACAACTTAATACGTGTAAACCAGCCATAATAGAAACTTAGTAGATAATATTAAAAAATCAAAGATCATTTAAAAAAATTAAAATCTTCCAATCATCTGTCCTTGTAGCACGGCAGAATAGAGTGGCATTCATTAAACTTTTTACTACTATTGGTGCAAGGTTGCAAGACTTACATACTTAATTACTTTGTTGTCTATGGTTTACAGTACAATAAAGAGTATACCAAGTATGCAAAAGAGTTGATAAAACCACCATTCTATACCTATTACCATGTTACAAGGGCAGTCCTCTCGCTCCGACATACCACGTCTTACCACGTTCCAATCTACCGACCTGATTGTCAATCATAGGTGACGACTCACAAAATGCAACGTGGAAAAGCGGTAATGGCAACACTAGTACATTAATTGTGAACAAATTATAACCTAAGGCCTTTTAGTATTTTTGTAGGTAATTGTCCTAAATAATATCACTTTCAGATTACGTCAACACACTGCACAGTTGTTTTGATATCATCTGTAGCTACACGCATTAAAATTTTGAATCCACGAACTACTGTTGTACATTTTCTAGTTGCCAACTACTAAAAAAATATAAAACTTTGATTTTTCACCCTTAAGAATATTTAGGGTACTTAATGAAATCTATCATATCCAATTTTTTTAATCTATATTTTCTATATAATAAACACGTGGTACGTTGACATCCTCACTGTTTCAGTTCCACTGTACCTGTTCGTTGAGTTTCTGCGGTATGACGATAAGAGTCGTCGCGAAGTTCCCGATGCCGATCAGCAGGAAAGACATACTTGATGCTGGTACCTGTTGTTGTTTGTTATAGGAGACCAAATTTTTTTCGACCTATGCGACACCTAGGTAAGAAGTTGAATTAAACAGAGAAAAATCACCGAAAAGATGCTTTGGTTAAATTAGATAATCAATGACGTCCAAAAGGTAAAAAATCCGTAAGCTAGTCTAATCATACACACATAGTAGGGTAGGTACTTATACACATTCACCTTCCCATATAACCATACCCATAGATAACGAAACATCACAAAAGCCTGTATCGACACTTAGACAACACATCTATTTATAACAGAGTCACCACAAAATTATACATCATAGACGTACCAAAATCCCGATTTCATTAGAGAGTCGGTAGGCAATCGCTCGCAATTTGTACCGTAGCTTCATACCTCCTTGCAACTTCTTGTGCAATGTCTGTAGTATAGTGTACATGTTCAAACAGTGCAACGTAAGATACAAAGCCGCCAGGTAAGATATCTGTAGAACGGTGCAAACAAATTATAAAAACAAATTTAAAAACAGTTATCGCTGAAAAACAAATTTATTCTGTCATTCATATAATTAAATTAAGCTAAAACAAACTGAATATACAAAGCGTTTAAGTACAATATCACCAATTGCATTTCGTTTGGTCTAGTGACGTCACTTCGTCTTTCATTCATAATAAATAAAACATTGGTAGGGGGCTGTTACGAAATTCACATTTGACATTAATAGATTTCAAATTATTTTGTAACAGCCCCCTTGATCGATATTTTAGATAGGTAATAATTTTGGATGCACTGTGCATATCAGTTTATCATTATTTATTATTTTGATAACATATCATGGCTCGTGGTATTAGTTGACAATAAAATATATGACTAGTCGTAAAAACACGTTTATTGTTAAAATATTACATGTACGGATTATGTGTGTAAAACATAGGACGGTTAACATGGTTAAAATACCTACTCTGTCAATACCTACTCTGTCAATCCCATTCCCCATTGCGCAGAGTTACGGCATCGTAATAGTTTTACCACAGCTAAACTATTATTACTTTAACAACCTCTAATAAGAATAATTTAATAAAATAATATGCATTCAGTGTTATTGACCACAAAAATTAATCATATACAAAATACACACAAACAAACAATATTAAATTAGTGCCTACCTATTTAAAAGTATTAAAACTATTTGTGCGTAAATAAATATGGTGCCTAATAAAATATAAGTAACTAAATAATTAATGGACCCATGGAAAATGACTACATAATTAAAATATTCCAGTTATAAATTTACCATAAAAATAAACTCCTTATGAAAAAAATACCCTTCGATACCTATTAAGGTTGTCTCTACAGACAGACAGAGGTTTGATATGATTTTTTTGTTTGTAGGAGAGAACTACATTCGAATCGAATATTCATGAAATCCGTATTTGTAAGCCGGGTATTGGAAAGCCCGTGACAGACTACTAGTACATAAATAGCTATTTTTAAAGATAATCTAGAACTCAATGAACGAACTTGATTATTTTAAACTGTTCTATTAGCTAATAAATAGAAAATTAGATCAAAACGTGTCTAAAACGCATGCAACATAATGGTTTTCAGAAATTTGCCAAAAAAACTAAGCATAAATAAATTATTATGAAATAAATGACGTAACTAGATTATGACCTATCGGTATGAAGAATCATAGATTTCAATTGGACATATTATGACAACCCTCTCTATTAAAATAGGCATGATAAAAGTACTTACCTATGTTGGTACCTACTATTAAATAAAATAACAAATAATTACCTAGTAAAATTTTCTAATTAATTATCAGTGTAACTGATCTTGAATCGTGAAATAAGAAATCCTAGTCGTTAGAAGCGATATTATTATGGCGATGAGAACTTTTCGTTGCTAATAGTAGTGTATACATTTCTTTAGCGCTAGTCAGAAAGCATGACGTCATTTTAAGTAAGCTAGTACTGTCACTAGGGATTCTAATTTAACAGATTACTTAGTACGTATATCACTCAATTGGCAACGCTTTAATCCAGCTTTTGATTAGGATTATATGAACAGGAATTAAGTATTCATCGATATCAGTGTTTTGTAATTTACTTCTTTGGCGATATGAAGCAGGATGTAATACAGGACAGAATTTAAAAATTTCATTTAATCATTGTTTGCAACGCGACATACTACATTTATAACGTTAAAGTCAGGATAGATTATGCACATCCACTTAAGGCTTGTTCACACATAGTGGCATTATTTTTTGCATGATACCACGTCATCTAGCCCAAATTAAGCTAATATAGGGAGCTAAGAGGCCTTACTAACATCTCCAGGGCTCAAGCATCTTCACGCACGCGGTGCACCTGCCAAGAAACAGACGAGGCTCTAGCAAATATACGTCCCGGAAACCGTCCGTTTTCCACTTTTAGCCACTAATCACCTAGAGTAGTGGGGTTATGGTAAATCAGTGATTTCATACAAATTTGTCTATGTGTGAACGTGTGAACAATGCTTTAGCACTGTTCACGTGCTCCCAAGTCTTAATTTTAGTTTTTGGGTCTTTTTTTAAGTTTTTGGGAGGGGGTAAAAAGGTTAAATAGTTTAAAAATGAGTTAGTAAAATTCGTGTAAAATAAATAAAATTTTACAACCATGTAATGCAAATATAGTACAGATATTGTATAATATTGAATAAACTTAACACGACACATTCTAAAAATATATGGGTACCTAGTATATGTAATAGCAACTGATGCCAAAATACGTAATACAAATGCTTAGAATGCTTTACCATTTCAAAAATGCATGTAAAAAAAATAAAAAGTATATTACGAAACTTATTGCTCTAATAATTAAACATAACAATAAATAAAACGTAGTTGTTTGGTTTCATTACACAGATTGGTCGAAAATAAAACAGCAACAATACCAGTAGGTACATTAAGATCTTATTTAAAAGCGAACTCGGATCTTAAGTTGGTTTACACGTATTAAGTTGTTAAGTATTTAGTTTTTACTTTAGTATTTCAAAGGAATGATCTAGAAATTATGAATATGATATGAAGCAATAATTCGATGTTGTCGGTATTGGTCATCGTAGCTCAGTGGTCAGGACATTACCCCTGTTAGGGAAAGGCCTTGGGTGCCGATGACATCAGTTTTTGTGATTTATTTATAATTTCTTTCTTAATATCTTAAGTATTTAGTTGACAATTTTTTTACTAAATTGTAAGTAAATTACATCGTATAGCGGTTAATTTAGTAATAAGTTACAAGTATTTAGTAATAAGTTACAAGTTATAATTTAGTACGCAAGTAAATAAGTAAATTAGATATTTTTCGGTTAAGTAGGTGGTCCTTACTTACCACAGGCAAAAATTAGTTTTCTCAAACATGCTTCCAAATTAGTGCATTATTTTTACAATCAACTTGGGATATGTGTAAGTTCACACTAAGACTTATCTACTTGACAACTTAATACGTGTAAACCAGCCATAATAGAAACTTAGTAGATAATATTAAAAAATCAAAGATCATTTAAAAAAATTAAAATCTTCCAATCATCTGTCCTTGTAGCACGGCAGAATAGAGTGGCATTCATTAAACTTTTTACTACTATTGGTGCAAGGTTGCAAGACTTACATACTTAATTACTTTGTTGTCTATGGTTTACAGTACAATAAAGAGTATACCAAGTATGCAAAAGAGTTGATAAAACCACCATTCTATACCTATTACCATGTTACAAGGGCAGTCCTCTCGCTCCGACATACCACGTCTTACCACGTTCCAATCTACCGACCTGATTGTCAATCATAGGTGACGACTCACAAAATGCAACGTGGAAAAGCGGTAATGGCAACACTAGTACATTAATTGTGAACAAATTATAACCTAAGGCCTTTTAGTATTTTTGTAGGTAATTGTCCTAAATAATATCACTTTCAGATTACGTCAACACACTGCACAGTTGTTTTGATATCATCTGTAGCTACACGCATTAAAATTTTGAATCCACGAACTACTGTTGTACATTTTCTAGTTGCCAACTACTAAAAAAATATAAAACTTTGATTTTTCACCCTTAAGAATATTTAGGGTACTTAATGAAATCTATCATATCCAATTTTTTTAATCTATATTTTCTATATAATAAACACGTGGTACGTTGACATCCTCACTGTTTCAGTTCCACTGTACCTGTTCGTTGAGTTTCTGCGGTATGACGATAAGAGTCGTCGCGAAGTTCCCGATGCCGATCAGCAGGAAAGACATACTTGATGCTGGTACCTGTTGTTGTTTGTTATAGGAGACGCGTTTTATACATTTGCTTACAATATAACCTTGATTTTTAGGACAGGAATATTACATTCAATATGCAAATAATGAACTATACTCTGTTTAATTTAGGAAGCGTCCGGTGACGTTTTGTATTTGCCGTAATTCTGCGACCACACACTCGTGTGAACTACTGCTACTCTAAAATAATATCATATGACTAAATGTTTATAATATAAAGTCACTGTGCATTCACCAGTGATTAATCATTGCATATGATGTGACAAGCATTGTGAAGCTGTTGCATAACGTAAGTATACACCAAGCCATAAAACCCCCAAAAAATAACGACAGATACCAAGGCCGTGTTGGCCGTGTTTGCCGAACCATTTTTGAAAGTATGTGACGTCTTATCAGTCTTCGATGACATCATATTTCAAGCCTAGCCTAGCCGTGGTGCGCTAGTAGCGCGTAAGCGCGCTCCCCGAACATAGGGCAGATGTCACCGGACGCTTTCTATACGAAAGCGAGTAGGTATAGTTGGAATTTCGAACTATAAAACCGTTATAAATTTTGAATAAAAATAATCTTACCTGCCACGTGGCTTCCGGGTGGTAACTGAGGTTATATAGCGTATACGCAATGTATAACTGGAAAATATATCCACCAAACAAAAATGGTAGTAGATAGGAGAGGCCCCGCCACATCCATGAGTGGAAACCTTCGATGGTTATATCCATGTTATGTCGAGCCCCTAATGCTTTTAGCCTGTATAAGACTCCACTTTGATATCTGAATTGCATGTATTGGACTACACCTGTGAAAAGAAGTATAAAGTGATTAATATTTTTGAAATAACAGTGGTTCTTAATCAGAAGATTCCTAGCTAGCTAGATGTCATGTAAATGTCAAGATGACGCCATCCCGTCCAAAGTAAGGAGAGCTTGTGCTATTCATAGTAATTGATACCAAATCCAAAATAAATATTTGCAGACCGTACAAATTTTTGACCTGCCCAGGGGATCGAACCCTCGCGTAGGTTGTGCGACTGTACGTACGTGAAATTGAGAAAAGTAAAATATATAAAGGACTCACTAATATAAGCAATAAACCACATGAAGGTATGCCTGAACACATTCCATGGTTCATTCTGCGGCCAGATAAGGAGCACTCCAGCGACCACAGTCGATATAAAATGGTGTAGTCGCCACCATCCTTTGATTCTAGAGCCATTCACCTTTAGAATACTTTCCCGGATCGTCAATGTACAATAGTACCATACCAGAAGAAACAGGAGGATTAATTGTAAAGGCCTAAAAGCAGAAAATATGTATTATTATTTATTCATTAGTCTGCCAAACATTCAAGCGTTAATAATAGCGGAATGTACAAAAAATACTAGAATGGAGGACCCTGCTAGGTTCTCCTGCTCTCTCGCTTTAGGAACACAAAACAGTACCCAGGAATCCTACTTAAAGGCGAGGCTATGACAAATTTTGAGTCTGTTTTTTTATAGTGAATTTGGGGTAAGGTACTTGACGACTAAACGATTTGATTTTTTATTAAAAAAAAATTGCAGTATTTATGATAATTTCTTACCTGAAGTCTATATAGAGGTTGGCAACAGCTAATACGAAGGCTATAGCGCTGAGAATTAACTTGAACTTCTCATATTCGTCCTTGTATTTGAACCTGCCAGATTAATCTTATTAGTTATGTAAGTATGTAAACAGGTAGAAATGAAATGAAATCTCATGTCGAAAAGTTCAAATTATCATTCCAAAATTTGGCATATTAAGCCTATGATTATGATAGCACTATAAAAATTGAGAAGGATACAGATTTTCTATGACGTTTTCTCCACTACTGTATCATTAAGTTACTTTTAAATCATTAAAATACAGTGTATAAATTAATATATAAAAAAGGCTAAAAAGTTTCGACCATACTACCTTGTATTATGTTAGACGACTTCCAAACTCCAAAGCCACATTTAAAAAAAACTTCTATATAACTTTTTCACATACAAGTTTTACCTCCTCCCTTCAATACTTTAAAAATAACACCCGAGTTCTTATATGTATAACTTACTTATAACAAAACTAGCAAAAATAGCAAAACTTCTATATTTTGAATTTAAATCTAGCACCGCCATCATAGTGCGAACTATTGATGTTCTTAAGTACATACTTTCGTTTTGTCACACTGGTGTTCTAAAATAGCCTAAACGTATGACATTAGATAATGTATAGTATGAAACTGCACACTTTGACTTTCCTACTCGTGCTATAATAACTGTCTTTATGTATCTGTTTCAACTACTATTATCATAGAGATATTATCAGAGTAGAGATGGTGTAATACAATTTTCCTATTAGACAAAGTGCGACTCTTCGCGGGTGTGAAGGAGTGGTGAGGAGGGGTATAAGGAACATTAGTCCCGCCCACTTCTTTATTTTCCATTTTGCGGTCAATAGCAAAACTACTTACTTCATAAAATGTCAGTTTACTACGTAGTTTTAACTATCTCACACTCCTAACAGGGACGTCTAAAGTATAACGGGGCCGTATACAGGGCTCCCGTATGGGCGGGTAGATTGACGGCCAACAACGTGTCTATTTTAAATAGACCGTTGATAACCTTGGCTTCATTAAGTATCTGTTTCGCATCCATCGTGAGGTAACACCCTAGTGTCAACACTGCGAGGCCTCCGACGAAGACACTGCACTCCACACGTTGGTGGAGTTCTGACCGTGGGCGAGTTAGCGCCGGGACCTCATAGTGGGTCTGGGCGTGGATACCCTCTCGCTAGAGTCCATGCCTCAAGCCATGGTCTAGAGCAGGAGTAGGTGGAACGCGGCCGTGTCCTTCGGCGAGCAGGTCATGCTAGCGAAGGAGACGGCCGAGAGAGTGAGGAAACGTACCCTCCCCACTGAGTTCCGTAGTCAACGGCCAGGGCACCGCAGACTTATTTACGCCCAGGACCAACGATACCTCCATGATCGGGGCCTGAGGACGGCGGGATAGCCACCCACCGTCATAACACTTTTCCCTTAAGCGCTCGGCAATGGACGTATAAGAGGCTGCGGCTTTTGGTCGCGGAATTAAAAATGGATGGTCTCAAAATATACTATTTTCTAGTTTTACATACGTACATATATCGTTGCTGCTCCGCTCCTATCATTTTTAGCGTGATGTTAAGTTATGTTAGTCTGTAACTTTGCTGACGTGGAGGTACCTTATTACAAGTATGTGCCTGACCCAGTTCTTGAATTAAATTTAATACTTAGCTATACTTTGAATAATAATATTCAATTGTACAGCCCATTATGAAACAGTCGTAGGAAACTTGTCTTGTAAAATTATCAGTTTCTAATTGCGGCCCTGTATTTTTGAAGTTTTATGTTTATTGTTGCCAGTTGTCAATAGATGGCGACTTAGACGCGGACGGCTCTATAAAAACTACAGAGAAATATTTTAGCAATTAAAAATCACTTACGAGTTAACGTTGAACGAATTCCTGCATATTTAATTAGTATAAAATGTTAATAGTAAAATATAAGTAGCTATTTAAATTACGTGTTCGTGAAACAAAACGCCGCCATCTATCTTCGAGTAGTAATATATTTGAAGATGTCAAAAAGGTCAAAAGTGAGAGATTTTTCTAGAACAATTCTAAAAAAAATACAATTAAAATTACTTACGCATGAAATGTGATGCGATTCTTAGCATCAGAACGTCTATCTGAATATTTTTTACATGATAGAACACAATACTTCATTTTTATCTTCTTTTATCCTTTTATTTCCACAAAAATTACTGAACTGTCATAGAATATATATGTACGAAAGCTGATAGTACACTGATAAGTCACGCCCACTTTTTGAAATCACGCGCAAATTTTATGACGTCAGTGCTCACTTAAAGATTGCACTGTGCACAGTTGCTTATGGCATGTCCTCTCTTATAATACGTCTATGACTATTATATAGTCTATGTTAGTGCTGCATAAAATTAAAGCACATTACAAGTCTCTTTACAAATGCTAAGTAGGAGGCTTTTCCGTGCCTCGGAGAGCATGTTAAGCCGTCGGTCCCGGTTGTCATACGAACATCTATGGCAGTATTTACGCGAAGTTGGAGCCCTAGAACAAAATCCGACCGGTCTAACTACAGAACTTCAATATCGCCCATGGGTTGTGGAGGTCAGATGGCAGTCGCTTCACGGAAAATATCGAAGTTCAGCCTCATCACAGTTAGACTGGAAAGCCGACCCCAACTGGGTTGGGAATTGACTCTATGGAAAATGGAGAAGGCCTTTACTCAAAAAGAAATCTTTGAATAAGATATCTTTACGTTATGATTATACCTTATGGTATGCTCAGATTAGTAGGTTAAATACGAAATAAACTTTATAGGTATCTAACACCGAAATGTCTTACAAAAATACACGTCAAAAATTGACACAACAACTGACTTTAAATTATGTACCGAAATAGGACCAAATAATTGTTAGAAAGGGACCACTTCGGAAGTAATAGCTTTCATTAAAAAAACATTTTTTTTTAAGTCCAGATTTTAAAATATGAGGTAACTAACATAAAAAAACATACAGTCGAATTGAGAACCTCCTCTTTTTTAGAATAGAAGTCGGTTGAAAATTATGAAATCTCTGTAAGTACCTATCTACAAAATCTTGTATTTAAACAGATTTTGTCATGGATATAATGATTCTTGTGTCGACTCTTGAACTGTTGACTCTAATACTATTATACGTAGGTCACACTATAAGTTTTGCGTAACTTAAAAAAACAACATGTTAAAACCAAAATACGAGCGTGGATTGAAAAGTAATCAGCCTAACCAAAAAAATAAATACATAATAAATGAAATATATTTTTATTTTTCAATGTAATCACCATCAAGTTCAATGCACTTTTGCCATCTTCCCTTCCAAGCATTTAGCCCGTTGAAAAAAAATGATTCTTCCTTAGAGTCAAAATATGCGTCTACTGCTGCTTTGACCTCGTCATTTGTCAAAAATCTTTGACCTCCCAAGTGCTTTTTTAGGTTAGGGAACAGAAAAATGTCTGACGGTCTGCCATTGATTGGACAAACGTGTGAACACGAGCGTTATCTTGATGAAACAGGACTTTTCTTCTGGTCATTCCTGGACGTTTTTCTTTTATTTTCTCTCGTAAACGACGTAGTAAGGTGCAGTAATAATCAGAGTTTATAGTCTGACCCCTTTCAAGATAATCAACCATAATCACACCCTTCGTTGACCTCGTCATTTGTCAAAAATCTTTGACCTCCCAAGTGCTTTTTTAGATTAGGAACAGAAAAAAGTCTGACGGTCTGCCATTGATTGGACAAACGTGTGAACACGAGCGTTATCTTGATGAAACAGGACTTTTCTTCTGGTCATTCCTGGACGTTTTTCTTTTATTTCCTCTCGTAAACGACGTAGTAAGGTGCATTACTAATCAGAGTTTATAGTCTGACCCCTTTCAAGATAATCAACCATAATCACACCCTTCGAGTCCCAGAATACTGAAGCCATCACCTTACTTGCCGACAAAATCGACTTAGCCTTTTTGAGGGGTGGTGAACCAGGTCTTTTCCACTGTTTTGATTGTTGTTTTGTTTCCGGTGTACAGTAATGAATCCATGTTTCGTCCATAGTAACAAAACTATTAAAAAAATCACATTCAAATAACTCCAAACAGTCGCGTGCAATAGTCAATCGCATTCTTTTTTGCTCAACTGAAAACAGTCGCGGAACCCACCTCGCAGACACCTTGTGGAAACCCAACACGTTGACTATTATGTTTTGAGTACGTTCATAAGAGATGCCTATAATCTGGGCTATCTTTCTAATTTTCAATCTGCGGTCTCCCATAATTAAGACAAGTATTTTTTTAACATTTTCGTCAGTAGTGGACGTCGAAGGCCTTCCAGAGCGGGGTTCGTCTTTCACACTCTCTCTACCACGCTTGAATTCTGCTATCCATTTTTTGACGGATATGAAAGAGCGCAATCCCCTAATGTACTGACCATATCATCATGGATGGCTTTTGATGACAGCCCCTTCTTATGGAGGTACTTAATGACGGCACCCTGCTCGATTTGCTCCATTTGCGTAAATGATGTCAGATTGCTTTGTTAATAAATTTATAAAATTAAAACTAATTATCGCACAATTTTCAAACTTCACACAATTAACAGGTCTGAACTGAACTAAATAATGTGGGTAGATTTGATTTTTAGAACTAAATGGATCAGTGTTAGGCCGACTACTTTTCAATCCACCCTCGTATTATGTTTATTGCTTTTCAAAATACTTTCCTTTACATTTTAAACATTGTTTCATGCGATCGAACCATTTTTTAAAACAGGAGGACCACAGATCTGAAGGCATGTTTTCTACGTGCTGTTTGAACGCTATCACTGCCTCTTCGGAGATGGTTAAAGTGAAACCTCTCACCAAATCTTTGATTTTGGGGAAAATACAGAAATCACAGGGTGCTAGGTCGGGGCTACGCGCACGATGGGTGACGAGTTGTACTTGTTCGGAAGCTAAAAATGACTTTGTTTTGTTGGCCGTGTGTGAAGAAGCGTTGTCATGATGTAGGGAGAACGCGGCTTTTGGGTCTTCTTTCGCGAACTTTTTCTAACACCCTGGGTAAACAAATGGTAGAATACCATTCGGCATTAACACTCTTTTGATCTTCAAGTGGAATTGTACAGATGGGACCCGCAGCTGAGAAAAAAAACGCGATCATTTTTTTACCATCGTTTCTCGCCTGCCTCACTTTTGTTGGCTTGTTCTCATATTCAAACACCCATTCACAAGATTGCTGTTTTTTTTCGGGTTCATAACAATAATCCACGTTTCGTCTTGTGTGACAATGTCATAAACAGCATTAGAATGTCCGTGGTCGTACTTCAGTAGCGTCTGTGAGCACCATTCCACGCGAGCCCGCTTCTGCTCCGCTGTCAGTTCATGAGGGATCCAACGACAACAAAGTTTCCGAACTTTCAATTCTTCGTGTAAAATTTTTTTGATTTGACTCATACCAATCCCCAATAATCCTCGAATTGTCTCATAGGTAATCCGCGGGTTTTCTTCAATTAACCGCTTAACAGTAGCCACATTATTTTCGTTGACGGCAGTTGAAGGCCGCCCTTCACCAAATCCGTCATGTAAAGAAACTCGACATCTCTCAAATTCAGCAAACCATTACCTCACGGTGCTCAAACAAGGTGCTTCGCTCCCAAAAGCATTTTGAAGACGAGCGGCACAGTCTTGCGGAGAGAGAGAACTTTTAAAATCATAAAAATCATCGCTCTAAAATCTTTTCGACTTAATTCCATTTTCGTTGCATACGTAGAACTTTGATGTGTAATAAAAACAATTGACAAATGATTTCCCGCCAATTGTTTTTTTTTATTACTAAGAAGGTTGCAACGTTTAAAAAAATGTAACATTCGAAATTCAAATAGTTCCGATTAGCTAGAAGTGCAAAACTGTGTGCCCCATGTAGTAGGTAATAATAATTATGATTATGAACTACAGCTTTACTTACTATTAACCTTGCCCCCAGTAGCCTTGATTAAATAACTATAAGCCGACGAATACGCTGATGTTTTAATGTTTAAAAAATTTTCGAAGCAATGTAGGTACTTGGGTTGGGCTACACATTGGTTCAACTACATCTAATGCTAATTTTATGTAAACAACAGTCGCTAGTGAAATAGCCGTAATATTATTCTAAGAACCAACCGTGTAGCCAGCAAAGCGCTCCTTTTAATACCACGTTTAAAACCGCGTTTGCAATCGTGTATTATCCCTTTAAGACCATGGTAGCACAACTTCAACAAATGAGATGACAATGTATAACATTTCGGTAACGTCACTAAATGAACGCATATTTGAACCGACGACTCTATATTTTTTGAAATGTACATCATATTTTTGAACTGGGTGAAGTGAACCGATTTTGATATTTTTTAATTTAAAACTACTGTTTCCCGAGTTGTCCCATTTCAATTTGGTCCCATTCCGATATCATATGGTCACATTCCGGTAATTATGTCAATGTTTGACGTGTATTATTACATGTTCTGCGACATCATAGGCCTTCACTAGCTATCTTGTTGCGTTGCCGTGTGGGAGTCGGTGCAAGGAGTGCGATCTATAAGATCCGCACTATGACTTCATGAAACACGGAGTTGCATAATTAACATGACCTTTATAGCTAATATGATAAACAGACTTGATCATGTAGATAAAAGTCTAATTAAAAAAAATAAGACTTTGCACTTGTATCTTTTTGTTATCGTAATATTGTAATCGTACATTACATTTATCAATCCAGTTCGAAAAATAATAATTTGTATATCTGATTAAAGCTATCGATTTAATATTATTTGTTTGTTGTTTTGGCAACTGTATAATTTTTTTTAAATAAAATTTTTAGGGCATTCTGACACAACGTCATCTAGCCCAAACTAAGCTTTATAGCTTAGTTGTGATTGTGCTATGGGATTTAGACAACTGACAATAGCAGTTTATAAAACTGTATCATAAGGAGCTGTATTAGAACAAATCTTTAAAGTCTACTCGAGGCTTTAAAGAAACGAGGCTCGCCGAGTTTTTTTTATAGTTTCCTACGTGTGTTCTAATAACTAGTTATGTGCAGTTTTCTACACTACTTTATCTAATTTCATACGTTTAGGCTATTTTGAGAAATATAAATGGAAAAAAACTCATGTGTAGGTACACAATATTCCAGTTTCACTGATGTTATTCTGAAAACTTTACCGGCTTCGCCTTACAGCATTATCAAAGGTGTTCTACACTATTCACTAGATATTATTATTAGGTATGTATTACTTTTTTGTTTGTTATTAGTTATTACCTATGTATTACCAAGTATAAACACTGAACACGAATCAAAACAAATAAATAATGGCATCCCGCCATTCCCGCCAAAAATCAATTTACCGACCGCGCATGCGCTCTTCGCAGAATAGTTTAATTTTAAAAAAGCTCTTCAATCAAATTGTACCAAAAAGTTTATTGCAAATAGAACTTTATCCGGCTTAAACGCCGGAAAATCACTGCCCCCGGACCCGACGGCATTCCTGGCCATGCATGGGTCCTGGCCCTCGAAGAACTCGGGCCTCGACTGATGGGGCTCTTTAGCGCATGCCTCGAAAGGGGCCAGTTTCCCAAGGTGTGGAGGACGGGGAAACTGGTCCTGATCCGTAAGGCGGGGCGGCCGGTGGACTCACCGTCCGGATACCGGCCGATCGTGTTGCTCGACGAGGTGTGTAAGCTCTTTGAGCGCATTATCGCGGAACGCCTCGTCGAGCATCTCACGAGTGTGGGGCCAGACCTGGCGGATAACCAGTTCGGTTTCCGTCGGGGACGCTCCACCGTGAGCGCGATCATGCGCGTGAAGAGCCTGACGGAGGAAGCAGTCTCGCAGGGCAAGGTGGTGGTGGCGGTGTCTCTTGACATCGCCAACGCGTTCAACACCTTGCCATGGAGCTGCGTTAGGGAGGCGCTCGTGTATCACGAAACGCCTCTCTACCTCCGTCGTATTGTCGGGGCCTATCTCTCGGAGAGGGCCATAGCTTTCCCCAGCTGGCTCGGGCCAGCTCGGCGAGATGTGTCGTGCGGTGTTCCGCAGGGGTCGGTCCTGGGGCCGCTTCTGTGGAACATCGGCTACGACTAGGTGCTGCGGGGTGCGTTGCCTAGGGGTGTCGGCGTAACGTGCTACGCCGACGATACCCTCGTCACGGCGCGGGGTGCAACGTACCAGGAGGCAGCACTCAAGGTCACGACGGGTGTTGCTCGAGTCGTGGGTCGGATACGGCAGCTGGGACTGGAGGTGGCCTTGCACAAGTCCGAGGTTCTGTGTTTTCACAGACCTCGGAACGGTCCACCAGAAGGTTCCAGCATAAATGTGGGAGGCGTTAGCATCGGCATCAAGCCCTCGATGAAGTACCTAGGGATCGTACTTGATAGCCGATGGAACTTCGGACCACATTTCCGAAGTTTGGTCCCCAAGGTGACGCAGGCATCGGTCGCGCTTTCGCGACTGATGCCCAACCTAAAGGGACCCAACGCCTCCTGCAGGAGACTGTACCTGGGGATCGTGCGGAGTGTGGCCCTATACGGGGCTCCCGTATGGGCGGATAGGTTGGCGGTCAAGGGGAACGTGACTCTGTTAAACAGACCACTTAGAACCTTGGCCGTCAGAACCGTACGGGGGTACCGCACGATCTCCGGAGAGGCTGCATGTCTCCTAGCCGGGACCCCTCCATGGGACCTGGAAGCGAGAGCCCTTGCGTCATTGTTCCAATGGCGCAAGGAGGCGCTGGAGCGGGACCACAGGCCTGCGTCTCGAGAAATCGAGGACCAGCGGTCCCAACTCCGCCAGGATCTCATGGAGTCATGGAGGGTGCGACTTGAGCAACCCAAGGGGGGTGCCATCTTCATCGCGGCGGTGAGACCGATCATGGACGATTGGCTGCAGAGGCAGCATGGTGACCTCACGTACCGTGCGACGCAGATGGTTGCCGGGCATGGATGCTTCGGTAGCTATCTGTTTCGCATGCATCGTGAGGTCACACCCCGGTGTCAACACTGCGAGGTTTCCGACGACGACACAGCACTCCACACGTTGGTGGAGTGCTCAGCGTGGGCGAGTCAGCGCCGGGACCTCGTAGTGGGTCTGGGCGTGGATACCCTCTCGCTGGGGACCATGCTTCAAGCCATGGTATCCAGCGGGAGTAGGTGGAACGCGGCCGTGTCCTTCTGCGAGCAAGTCATGCTCGCGAAGGAGGCGGCCGGGAGGGAGAGGGAGCGTACCCTCCCCGCCGAGTTCCGTAGTCGGCGGCCAGGCCGCCCCAGACTACGCGACTACGCCCAAGACTATCGTCCTCCATGATCGGGGCCTGAGGACGGCGGGATCGCCACCCACCGTCCTTACAGAAGCAGGCTAGAAGGGTTGCGTGCTGCGGGGCCTTTGCCCCATAGCACGCAACCAGATTCACTCACTGACGCGGGATAAAACCCGACCCCAATGACGCGGGATTCTCGTCCCGACCAAACACCCGCAGAGACCACAGGGGTGGTCAAAGTCCGCCGGGCGCCACTGGACATACCCTCTGCTAGTAACCAGGGACGCCCGGCAACGGACGTTAGAGCGGCCGCGGCCTTGGGACGCGGAATTAAAAAAAAAAAAAAAAAAAAAAAAAAAAAAAAAAATTGAACTTTATCCAATGTAATCTCTGTTGTGATCACTTAAAAAGTTACTTTCCGATACAGATTTGCAGAAAATGTCATAAAAATCTGTATCATTTTAATTTATTATACTTAGTACCGGTCTCATAATCATAGTCTTCATATGTCAACTTTTGAAATTATAATTTGAAGTTGAAAAAAAAAAGACATGAGAGTAGATAAACATAAGTAGGTACTTATACAGGGTGTCCCAGAAGTCGACGTCAAGCCGGAATCGGGTAACACAGGCTAGGTCATAACAGTTGTCAGAAAAATATTAAAAAAAATCTAGGTCTTGTATTTTAAAAATTATAGACGTTCAAAAAAAGTAGAGAAAATCTACGCCTTGTGAATGTTTTTTCATTCCTGTTGCTACAGATATGTACTTTTTTGTTTTATTTTTTCTCTAATGTAACCTTGAATACTTTAGATTTTCTCTACTTTTTTTGAACGTCTATAATTTTTAAAATACAAGACCTAGATTTTTTTTTATATTTTTCTGACAACTGTTATGACCTAGCCTGTTACCCGATTCCGGCTTGACGTCGACTTCTGGGACACCCTGTATATCTTACATACATACATAAAATATTATACATAGAAAACACCAAACACCGAAACAAACATTTGCGGATCACACAAATATTTGATTCGACCCGGGAATCGAACCCCAGAAACCGGAGTCGAAAACCGATGCACTACCGACCACGGCACCGAAGCAGAAATCTACAACTTTATTATGGGTCTATATGCCGTTAACATACTGGTAAATACTTTCATTTGACTTCTATCTTCTCATGTCCATCTAAAGTTTGCCTGTTAGATAACACTATTTACGATAAGGCCGCCATTTGAACCACTATAATTTATATCTAACTTGATTTGAACTTGATTGTATTTGTACAATCACAATCATAACATAATTAACATAGTATAAAACAAAGTCTGTCCATATGTATGCTGAGATCTTTAAAACTACGCAACGGATTTTCATGAGGTTTTCACCAATGAATAGAGTGGTTTTCGAGGAAGGTTTTAGTAAGTATTTTATCAAACGGGCGAACTCGCGGGTGTCCGTTAGTAAAGTATATTATATTTTCTAAGACTTACTTATCGTTTTTGTTGAGAATAGAGACATTAACATTTCCGAGTATGATGCGCAGGTACAAACTGTTCTGTTTTGGCAATGTAGCTTTGATTTCATGAAGCATTGCTTTCCTCTTCATGATTTCCTTTTCCAAATTGGCGACGCGGTCATCTTTCGTAACACCTTTCTTATCAAACCTGTCATTACAAGAAAACATTTCATTGTGAACCTAAAATGCACTTATTTAGTAACATAATCTGAAATGATGAGAATCTAAATGGCTCGTAATTGTTAGTTCTAAGCCGGCTACTCGCTAGTGGTCGCACGAACCTCTTAGAGCCCTAAACCAACTTAAGATGCATCTCACATCAAAGGACGCGGCTCCATAACTAACTAACGTGGCCCAGTAGCAACATATATTACGAGTACATAGGACCACCAGTCACTTACGATAAGTTAAATTTCAATTTAATTTACATAATTATTAGTAGTTCGGCCATATTTCCGCCAACTGGCATGCAAAGTTAGCAGTGATATCAACATATTAAAAAAAAAGGGATATCAACTAATTTATAAAAATGCACTCGAATTAGAATGTCTGATTAAGAAGCACATATTAAAATATTTTCAATTGTCAAATTGTGATTATCTATATAAATAAAAATCGCCGTTCGTTTGTCTCACTAAAAATCTGGAATGGCTGGACCGATTTGGTTAATTTTGGTCTTGAAATATTCGAGGATGTTCAGGGAAGATTTAAAAGTAAATTTTCAGGCGGTACGACGTCCGCGGGACAGCTAATACAATAAGACAGTGATTAATAAATTAGTAATAATAGCATGTCAGCTTAATTGAAATAAATTAAAATTTTAATGTCCATGTAGCTATCACAATAATATAACTAAAAAGGTACATACAAAATACAACTAATTACAATGTCAAATGAGGGAGCACATACAAATTATTGCAACGGTCAATACTGTATCATATGTTTTAATTTGTCATAGTATGTATTGTTTTTAATTTTAGTACCTAATTATTAAGTTTTTTTATTTTATTTAAATAGGTAATTTAGTTAAGTGTAAGTTTTGTTGGTTACTATTCTGTGGTTTAAATCGTACCTATTTATTGTAAGTGCCTTTAATGTTTACCTATAACATTTCATTGGCAAGGCTGTAATAGTGTTATAGTGAATAAATAAAATAAATAAATAAATAAAATAAATAAATGTATAATTTATTTAGGATAAAGTGGATGAATAATGTGCCCCTGCATACCACAGGTCTGACTATATGTATGCATGAAGTACTGGTAAGTCTAGTCTGTTCAGTATTATTCAAACCAAAATTCCTTCAGCCAGGACAGATGTTACATACCTACCACTTAATAGAGTCACTCCAGTGTCTGCAGTCCATTACAATGATTAAAAACATTCTTGAGCTATAATCCTACCACATTATGTACATAATATAATGTATATTGATATACAAAGGTCGACGTAAGTCCAGAGTCCAAATGTTTTTGTCATTTATGATGACAAGGCATCAAGATTTTTATAAAAAAAATGTTTACATATTAACCAAACACACATAATATACTTTTCCATTAGTTTTACTTTAATTTAGTGACCAGAGATTATAATACATACTCCTTTAGTGGGATAAACTCTGATGATACAGTGAGGAGAAGAGGCCAACTAGTATACAATTATAATTATTTTGATCACTCAAAAATAGTTTTGATAACTTAATAATTATTTTTATCAATTTGAGTAGCAAGTTCCCTCAAGTGCCATTGTTTAACAGTAATATCAATACCGTTAAATTTAGTCAAATTATCATTAGATTATTTGGTATTAACTTATAACATGCAATGAAATTCTCAATAATATCAGTGTTTCCGGAAATGTGTTATCATGTCATATAATGCACCAATGTCAATATTACAATAATACTAACCTTTTGATTGCAGAGGCTATTATAGACATGCGATATTTTTGATGATTGAGTTCTTTCAGGCATGTTGCTTGCAGCTCGCCAACTTCTTCAAGTTTTGTTGCATATTCTTTATTTACCGTCTATAGAAAGAGTATAATAAAATTAATATAACCACGACTTAATAGTTAAGTTGGTTTAAAAGTTTTACTACCTTGATAAGGGTTTTAGAATATAATATTATGTTAAGTCGTAAAGATAATGGAGTGGGGTCAAATGGGTAGACAAAATAGATGTTTTTAATCTAATTCTTAAACTGCCTTCAGTATGAGGCTAGTATTTCTATGGGAAATATCATATTTCAATGAATTCAATAACACTGTTCTTAAACTGTTTTGAGCAACTGCGGATTACACGGATCCCATTTTAATATACTTACCTCTAGGCGTTTGAAATCTGCAACCAAATCTTCCCATTCTTTTACACACTCCTCTACATCCATGATTTTGTAATTTGATTTGATTTAAAATATAAGTTCTTCACAATACATTTATAAAAATAACAGCCAGCAACTAATTTAAACACCACACATCCACGACTCGCGGAAAATAATCATGACCATTGCTTTCTGAGCTGTCAGTTATGTCAGAGCTGTCAGCCGCCAGCCTGTCAGTGACAAATGTCAGCTGTCATTAGGTATATGACATGACGGAATTTTATTGAGGACGACTATTTTTACGATTATACTGCTTCCTTTAGTGGAAAAAATATATGCTGGGCACGAGCACTGACGATAAAACCATCTGGTTTTCGCAACCCTCATTTGTCAGAACTGATGGGTGCACCCCAGATGCATCCAAACACAGGGACGGATCCAGACCTTAAAAAAGGTGGTGGGCACGGTCAGTCGAAAATCGGCCAAGTGTGAATCGCAATATGAACTTGTGATCGATATAATTTGTAGTGTTTTTTTGTTTATTTTTACTCCCACGTCCGTTGCCGAGGCCCTCTGGTGAACACTCCAGGAATTTACAGTGACCCCCGGTGACCTTGGCCAGCTGTGTGGTTTCTGCGCTGAAGTTTGGTCGAGTTTTATCACGCATCGTTGGGGGTCGGGTTTTATCCCGCGTCGGTGAGTGAATCCGGTTGCCGCTGACTGCGGAACTCAGCGGGAAGGGTACGCTCCCTCTCTCTCTCGACCGCCTCCTTCGCGAGCATGACTTGCTTGCAGAAGGACACGGCCGCGGTCGACCTGCTCGCGCTGGAGACTGGATTTGCTGAGTGTACAGTTCAACCTCAGACTAAAAGAATAACATAGACGGAACGAATAGAACTAGCGAGTGAAGCCGCCAAAAGGGATACTATATAGCAATGGGATACCATTTGGCTCGCCACTCCTTTGTGAGCAACGAGTGTGTACGCACGTGCGATCACGGTTGAACAAAATATTATAAATATGCCGTATTGTGTGGTGAAAAGGTGTAAAAACACTTCAATTATTCATAGGAAGAATGCTGGATTATCGTTTCATAAGTATTTCTTATTAGATTTCATAACATTTTTTAAATATTTTAGTTGCACAAACTAGGAACACAAAACCTCCGCCATATTATACAGAGTTGCCATAATATTTTCATCATTTCCACAAAATATTTAGCAGTATTTATGGGAATTTATAAACTACTAAGTAAAAAAAAATCAGTGTCATCAATGTTGACAACCTCGATGTTTCTAATCATCATCATTCGTGCGTTAGTCCCGAACTCCCGATCACATCTGTGTCCGGGATCTACTTAATACGTGGCTTGGGTATTTCGGCCATCTTGGAATTGACCGCTGTCTGACCTCCCAGCCTGTGTTCTGATCCAATATATTTATGTTACTGTGTCAGTAGTTTAATTTCAGTCTAACACTACAAAGGCCTCAGTCTTAACCTAACGACTATTGATATCTACTTCATGTATAGTCAACGACAAAAGTAGCTTAACCAATCATTCTTATCTGTTGATCACTATAGCTGTTAAACCGATCACAAAATCATAAACAAAACACGAAATATATTAACTTTGTCCTTTATTGTTGTTGACTGTACTTTGTACTTACACTGGAATGAAGCTTTGTTCATTCATCTTAAAAAGGATTATTTTAATTATGAGAAATTTTTTGAAAGCTAGTATATAAAGTGTGTTTTCTCAGTGTTTATCATGTTTTTATTTATTTTAACACTTCCCCATTTTAGGCACTTATCATAATAATCATTTGTGTAAATGACATAAAATAATTGCAGATAACATTTACTAACAAATATTAATTTTCCATATGTCCACAATATAGAGATTTTTAGGAGATTTTTTCATTTGCTGGCAACATTACGCACACGCCGTTAGTGGTATCGGTACACGGAAATCGGACTCACACGCACACTTTTTTAATTGAAAGTGTCATTTGGCTTCACGTGTTTATTTTACATTATTTTTATTACCTAGTATTGTATTCTCTTTGTTTATTACAAGTTGTGTCGTCCAACATTGTACCGATGTTGGGCGATGGGAGCGCCTGGATCCATAACCCTGACTCCCATTCTCCAACAGCTAGTAGGCGTGCACGCTCTGAAATATTGACAGAAGTGTCAATTAGTGTATTAATTCTCAATTTACAGAGCGGTGAATCCCACAGTCGCTGTGAGCCTAGGCGTGAGGGCAGGTCAGTGTCGGGACAAGACATCCTCCAAGCATTTATGGCATCGGTCTTGCATCGCACCTCGGAATCAATAAGTGTATTTGACAAAATTTTCCTGACTAATTCTTCGGTGCTATGGACCGACGACAGAAATGCTGGCAGACTGACATCTGTGACTCTACGAATACCTAGCCCGCCCAAGCGAACTGGAAGAGACGCTTGGACCCAGGCCCGGTCATTAATATTTACATTTAAAATTTTACACAAAGAATTTTGTATTAAAATGTCTAGTCTGCCCAAAATTTCAAAATTTTTCCAAAATTGTCCTGAACGGAGGGCATGTGTAAATTTGGGTACGAAAAGACAAAAACGAAGAATAGTGAAAGCTGAACGAATACTGATATTACATAGACTATCAATAACCTGATCAAAATTTTGAATTTTTTCCTCGATAAAATTGAAAAAACATCTTCTAAAATCGGGGACCCTAGGAGGCGTAAACAAGGGCGTAGCCAGGATTCCATCAAGGGGGGGGCAGACCTAATCCTAAAATAAATTGGGAGGGGTGAGCACCCCCCCCCCCCCTAGAGGGGTAAAACCTGAAGTCCCTCCCCCCCCCTCCTTAAAAGGGGGGATATTAAAAATATTAAACATGATGTCAAAACCGTTTTCTTTTTTTTAAATCCGCGGCCCCAGGCCGCGGCCGCACTACGTCAATTGCCAAACGCCTCTGGTACGCACTAAAAGAATTTCCAGTAGCGCTCGGCGGACCATGGCCACCTGTGTGGCCCCTGCGTGGTGGTCGGGTTTTACCTCGCATCCTTGGGGTCGGGTTTTATCCCGCATCGGTGAGTGCACAACGCACTACAAATCTTGCCGAGCTGGCCCGAGCCAGCTAGGGGAAGTTATGGCCCTCTCGGATAAATATGCCTCGACAATACGACGGAGGTAGAGAGGCAATCCGTGGTAGATCAGTGCCTCTCTAACGCAGCTTCAGGGTAAGGTATTAAAGACGTTGGCGATGTCAAGAGACACCACCAACACCACCAGCAACACGATCGGCCGGTAGCCGGACGATGAGTCCGCTGGCCGCCCCGGTTTCCGAATCAGGACCAGTTTCCCCGTCCTCCACACCTTGGGAAACTGGCCCATTTCGAGGCATGCGCTTAAGAGCCCGCCGAGCAGTCGAGGCCTGAGTTCATTGAGGGCCACGACCCATGCACAGCCCGGAATGTCGTCGGGTCTAGGGGTGGTGATTTTCCGGCGACTGAGCCGAAGTACCACTGCTACTAACTCTGACTTCGGGTACGTCGTCTTCGCCGCTGCTATCCGCGTTGGGCGTCTAAGACTGAGCCATGCCCGGAGGGATGTGCTCCTCCGCACTCGTCGGAAACAGAGAGCCCAAGACCCCCTCCAGCTGTTCCGGCTGGAGAATCTGGGTCAGTGGGAGCGCCCTAGGTCGGAGTTTACCTCTGACCTTAAGGGACGGGCGCCCCCATGGGTTCAGTGGCACTTCAGGGTCTCCAGGAGCTCCTCGCGGGCTGATGATGGCAAGAC
Source organism: Nudaria mundana (assembly GCA_963556515.1). Classification (NCBI taxonomy): domain Eukaryota; kingdom Metazoa; phylum Arthropoda; class Insecta; order Lepidoptera; family Erebidae; genus Nudaria; species Nudaria mundana. The sequence goes on from OY748296.1 coordinate 7,408,919, forward strand.
TAAATTGAAAGCATACATTTGAAAACCTTCCATACAGTGGTGGATTTACAAATTTTTAAGGTATAGGCTGTAAAAGTTTTGCCGCCCTTGCCTCCACAATTATTGAGCGAAGCGAGCGAAGCTCCTTATTAGGTGACTCCAATGCAACTCGATGTAAGTACAATTGTTTCTCGATAACTACCCAACCGATTTTCATGATTTTTTCACTCAAAAATCAAGCATTCTCTGGAGCAGGTTTTGTTCGAGACCGAATTTTTATTTAAGATCTTCAAAAAAAGTTATTGAACAAAAATATATCAACAACCGATTTTCATGATTTTTTCACTCAAAAATCAAGTTTTCTCTGGAGCAGGTTTTGTTCGATACCGAATTTTGATTTAGGACCCTCAAAAAAAATTATTGACCAAAAAAAGTTATTGATCAAAAATATGACAATAGTCGCTTCGCTCAATTGCATGCTGCATTTTTACAATTCAACAATTTCGATAAAATTGCACTTAAATTGATTTTTAGGTACATTTTTCGGCTAATTGAAGCTCAATCACGTACGATTTATAAGGCGGGGTAATGCATGTTACTTACAAAATTGGTAAACGTGAATAAACAGAATAAATAATCTTTATTGCGTTTACAAACAGTTACAAATAATTAATTCAGTCAATTTATAAAAGTTCGTTACAATACCTTTTTGCGGTATTTTTTAGAAGCTACGTAATGCGATAAATTAGTGCAAACAAAGGTGAATACTATTCCGTTGAATCAAGGTTTAAATTTTAATATGAAATTTGTTTATATCTATGTATAAACCTATGTATAATGTATAGGTCGACTCGGGACATTTTTTGTATTATTGATCTTTTCCCGGTACTTTCTTGACAGAATATATACAAACCATGCAGTTCGCAGCCTCCAACCAATAGTAGGACTGGCATGTGTGTGTTGATAGTGGTACATTTTCTATAATTTCCCTCTTTCCGCTCATTCAAAGCGCCGATTACTAATTGGGGGCGGCGAAGTTGCTGTTTTAATCTAGAATATGGAATATTACTAAACGGATTCACGGAAAGTACCATGACAAATGACAAGTGAGAGGAGAAAGCCATCGGCAAAATTTGTTGCAGGCTTCTATTTATAAAACATCAGAAAACAGAAAACCGTCATGCAGAAATCTTTTTGATTTCTATGAGGTAGCAAAAAAAAAATCGGTCCCCAAATTTGCCGCCCCAAAAATCTGCCGCCCTAGGCTCAAGCCTACTCAGCCTGCTGGTAAATCCGCCACTGCTTCCATATACCTATCCAATTTTTAATTATTACTGCTCTTCAGAAATTGCACAATGATGCAGGTACGCAACGGGCGACACTTGCACCATAGAATCCACAGATGAGAATGAGAAAGAATTTGATTATTTCTTCAACTAAATGTGCTTGCACTTTTGCACTACGTTTCCCGGCCTCGCCGGTCGTGTTCGACACAAGTGCTATACCAAGTGGTGACCTCTACAGAAAGCGCATGCAGTATAGTCATCCCATCCCGCCTAAAAATTCCAGGAAGTGAATACATTTTGAGATGCGATACTGCCGCGTTGCTTCTACTCGTATTATTGATTTTTGCTTTTGTCGTTTCTTATCCTAAAGCAAACGGGTTTATGAGTATTCTAGCTAACTCTACGCTATACTATAACATAGAGTAGAGACTCTGCCCCCCCCCCCTGCCTGTACCTGGCTACGCCCATGGGCGTAAAGAAGTTTTGTCCAAAACTTTTATGTTGGGGGCCAAACAGTTGAATTTGGAGATTGTTGTTAATTTATCTGCGTTTTCAGATATAAAAATCTCACATTTATTCGGGTTCAGTTCTAAGCCAATTGACTGAAACTCGTTCTTTATTAGGGGTAAATCTTGTAAGACTGTCTCTACTTTTCCCCTAAAGTCCTGTCGTCTAAGTACCAAATGTTGAATTTGGATTTTATTTTTTTAGTTATTGGGTTAATGGCCAAACTGAAGATGACTGGTCCCAACGGATCACCTTGCTGACATCCAACGGCTTAATTCAAAAGGTGGTCTTTATAAATTAATTTTGTTGGCTGACTATAGCATTGCCAAAGAAAATTAAATATTTTGGTGGTTTCTAATTTGGCCTGTGTCAGCAACGTGTCCCTGTTTACAGAGTTGAAGGCGTTTTTCACGTCAACTTTCAAGATGGCCTCTCCATCTTCGCTACTGTCAAGGTATGTTGCAAGCGCATGGATTGCGGCCTCACAACCTCCTTTTGAACCAAAACCTAATTGAAAGGGCTGAAATTTGGTAGTAAGCTCCGTACTATAAAAACGACAACAAATTTTGGCTGCCAAACGCCGCAAAGTGCTACCTACGGCAATGGGACGAATGCCACCATCCTTCTTGTTAAGGGCACATAAATTGGCCCATACAAAATATCTGTGATGCCACTGTCCACATTGCCTGAGAGCATGAGGTTGACTAGAGCTGTTAGCTCCCTCAGAAGTGCATCACCAGCTTCCCCAGCGCTCGGACACAACAGATCCTTAAGGTGCTGTGGTGTCAGATCGTCAAGTCCACCAGCTGATCCAAAACGAAAGGAGACAACAGCTGTGCGCACATCCTTGGCAGTAGTCTCAAGATTTTCTGTATCGTTGTTCGGAGGATCAGGGAAAGAGAGGTCAGCTGCGGATGGTGGGTGCTTACTCTGCAAGCCCGTCAAAGTTTCTACAGAATAAGGAGCCAGCACGTCGCTACTAAGAAGTAGTCTTGCCGCCCCACTGATGTCGCCTTCCCTTACTTTCTTCTCTACAAGTTTTAATTTCTTGGCCTGAGAATAATCAGGGGCCGAAATGTGGATTGAATTTGAATTTAAAATGTTAAAATTGTTGTTTAAACAATTTTCTTTGATTTGGACAATTTGTTATTTATTTGTTTACATTGGCATCACGGCCACTCAATGATGTGTCGATCACATCATTGAGTGGCCGTGATGCCATACCGTATTATTATTGCTCATGCAATGTTGGCAAAAGCACGGTGGGCTGCTGTTCCCACACTATGTGCATAGTGTGGTACATGACGTTCGCGAGGCACCAACAACCTCCCATAAATTCACCTGCATTAGGTTTAGAAAATGTTATCGTAAGACCTGGGGAATTATAACATATGAATAAAGCCACGTAGGTAACGAAATGAAGTCTTTTTCTTTACATATATTTTATAACACTAATACCTACACATAAATACCTACGTAGGTACTTAGGTTATTATATTATATATTATATAATTAGGTTTTTTGTCATATTATAATTATTATTATTAAGCGAGATTAAGTTATTCTTTATCATCATTATAGTGAGCAATCGACTCTTCGATCAGACGGTCGCGTCGCATACGCAGTGACACTATTTCATGAGCGAGTAAAAACGCTGACGCGATTGTGATATCCGTCGCGGCTTGTCGTCACGTTTAGCGCAATGACCTGAAAACCTCTCGTCTGCTTATGCATTATTATGGTAAGTTATAATTTATTAATTATAACTAACTTCGATCATGGATTCTCCGAATAAAATATTTTTGATAACTGAACTAGAACATAAATTATATGCTCGATTCAAGGAAGAGCAGAATGAGCGTCTAGAACTGCAAAAGTTAGTCAACAATCTAAGCAATCAGATTGAGACTTTGCAAAACGATCTGAAACTGATTCAGGAACAAAAGAGTGCTACCTCTGAGAAGGTGGACACTGCCATAAAGGGTCCTCAGAAAATAATTCAGTATGAGACTGATGAAGAGGACCTTGCCAGAGAGACCGAGTGGGTTCGTCAAAAAAGCAAGAAAAAAAGAAAGTTAAATATTTCACTCTCCCCACTCTCTCAAGGCGAAACCTCGAAGGATACCCCGGTCAGTACAATTCCCATTGTTAAAAAACCACTATCACCCCCACCAATAATTGTCGAAAACGTACAAAACTACCAAAAGTTATACGACTTTTTATTGACAGTAACTAAAAAAGAATCGTTCATTCTCAAAATGATGAACGTAAGCAATGTCAAAGTAAATGCCAAGGACGAGGAATCGTATAGAGCCATTACCAAAATACTGTTGCAAAATAACTGTGTTTGGTACTCATACGAAAATAAACAAGACAGACCTATTAGGGTGATGGTTAAAAACCTACACTCGACCTGCCTACCAAATAGAATAGTCGAAGACCTTAAGGGCCAGGGTTTTATAATACTGGAGGCTGTTAACAAATTAAGTTGGAGGAACAAAGAACCTCTTAACATGTTTATGCTCTCCTTTGACATAGAGGAAGACATTGACAAGATATACCGTATCAAGTCCATACTAGATTTTCAAGTTGATGTACAGCCGTTGAAAACATCAAAGTTAATCCCACAATGTAAGAGATGCCAAGCCTACGGCCACACGCAAAAGTATTGCGCCAAGGAACCAAGATGTGCCAAATGCACTGGTAAGCACTTCACCAAAGACTGCACAAAGCCAGCGGAAGCAAAGCCTAAGTGCGTTCACTGTGGTCAACCCCACCCTGCTAATTACAGAGGGTGTTTGGTTGCAAAAGAACTGCAACTCCTAAAAAGAAACAACCAGAGAAAAAAGGTTACTCCTCCAATACCCCAGTTGTCTGGGACTACAAAGAACAACAAGCCACGCATCACTCGGCTAAGTTACTAGTAACCTGTCATTCGCGAATATAACTAAACAAGTCCAACCAAGACCTGTGCCGCAACCGTCTTCAGAGACAGAAAATTCAACAGATAATAATATTTCCAAGATTGTGAGCATTTTGACCACATTCGAAAAGAGATTGAAAAACTTAGAGTCCAATAACACCAGACGGTTGTCAATTTCAAACCCAAAATTATGAATACGTTAAAAATTATGGCGTGGAATGCAAACGGACTCCTGCAGCATCGAAACGAGTTGCAGGCTGTTCTAATAACCGAACAAATTGATGTGTGCCTTATATCAGAGTCGCATTTTACAAAAGAATCTCACATTCAGATAGACGGTTATACCACATACCATGCTATTCACCCCTCCAATAATGCTAGAGGTGGTAGTAGTGTTGTTATTAAAGAAAACATCCAACATAACTTGGAATTTAAATGGGAAGAAGACTATGCTCAAATAGTAGGTGTTGATATCAAAACTAAACACTATAATATAACTATAGCTTCTATATACTGTCCACCAAGGCATGCCTTAAAAGTAGACCAGTATCGAAGAATTCTTAAAACATTCAGAAATAAATTTATATTAGGAGGTGGTTTTAACGCAAAGAATACTCACTGGGGTTCTAGGCTCACTTCTACCAAAGGAAGGGAACTACTTTGTGCAGTTAAAGAAGCCAAATGTACAGTAATATCAACAGGAAAGCCAACCTACTGGCCCACAGACGTTTCTAAAATTCCAGATCTGATCGACTTTTTTATCTACAAAAATTTATCTTGTTCATATATTGACATAGTAGAGGGTTATGATATGAACTCGGACCACTCACCTATTATACTAACACTTAGTGAGACTATTCTGAAAAAAGAAAGTGCTCCAAGGCTAACTAACAAAAATACTGATTGGGAAAGCTTCCAAATAGATTTAAACAACATCACTGACCTTAAAGTGCCACTCAAAAATAGACATCAATTAAATAACGAATTAGCAAAATTTATTAACTATATCCAACTAAGTGCCTGGAGGAATACACCTAAACTAAAGTTAAGGCCAGCTAGTCACAGTTATCCAGAGGAAATAACAGATCTCATTGCAAAAAAGCGAGCACAAAGACATAAGTTGCAATGTTCGCGATATCCGCCAGACAAAACCATTTTAAACAATCTCACAAAACGTCTAAGTAGGTCTATTCAGAACTTCCACGACGATAACACAAATAGCTACCTCAGTTTGTTAACAAATAACGGCACCGCAGAGTACTCTTTATGGAAAGCCAATAAAAATTCAAACAAACCCATTTTACATGCATCGCCCATTAAAAAAGAAGATGGAAAGTGGACTGTTAATAATGAGCAAAAAGCCTCTAGGTTTGCAGAACATTTAGAGAAACCTTTCAAACAGTAGGATACGAAGAGCTTGAAGACAAAGGTAGTGAAGACTCATGCGATGACCATCACATAAAACTTGCTTCACCAAAAGAAGTTTATAACATATGTAACATCGTAATTTCATTACACTCACAAAATGTAAACAAACTGTTGTAATGATATTATGAACGTCATTAGTGTCAGTTGATGTATAGATGTCAACTCGACAAACGTCAAGTCTTGACTATGATTCATTCGCCATACGGTATTCTACGCATTGTGTAGCGCACCCTAGAGGATTTAGTGGGAACTTGGCAGAGTATTATCTAGCCATGTCATAATATTCTCTTAAAAAGGTAAATGTCAATGATATTGCTTTTTATCTATAGAGGAGTTTCCGGCTGACGATAAGTTTTGCTTGTAGAAAAGTGGTTTGAACTAGTTTTTGCAGGAAAGGAAGAATCTAGAAACAGCTCGGAGTTGATAAAAAGCCAGCGCGAGCTGTCGTCGGCCTCTTTCCACTGCTGAATACTTTACTGATAATATCTCTTCAAACACTACATCTGTCGCATACTTAACCTACAAAATTACATTCTGGAAGAAGTTATTTTACTTGGAAGAATATAAATTTAATCGAAGCAATTGTCGATACATTTCAAGCGTCCTATCTAACGTGATCTCAAGAAGCTGGGAGTGTTCCCTCCCATTCGACTTGGACAACGTGGAAGCATTTTTTTCTGTTTTAGGCATTCCAAAGGGCGTATCTTGATTTTGTTACTGATGTCTGATGTCTTGGTGCAGAATTGCTAAGGTAGTCGACGTTTCTGGAGCAGTACCGTATAAAGTCTGATCAATCTACGTCGAGGATACACGGGGTCGTCTTGGGCTCATAGGACCACAGCACGTGCGCCACCCCTGACAATCCCAGCTGACCGCGTGGACCAAACACTTAAGCTAAGTACTTTGTTCAACATCTAGTCCCCTGTTCTTCATTAATAATACTGTCTACTCTAGTTCCAAGAACCATCTGCATAACCGGAAGTCAAGATTAAAATAATATCGGTACCTTTCATTTGTAATTCTAAGAAGTAGGCCAGAAGCTACCTACCTATCTTTTTGTGTAAACTTAATAACTAAATTCAATACCCATTGTTTAATTGTTATAAGGTTATAAATATATTCTCTGTGAACCCTCTCTACTGTTGTGTCTTATTGAATTCTCCTATCATCACACACACCGTTCATACGTGAACTGGCGCCCTGGGATAACCCTAAAGAGTCTCATAGGCCTCCCCGTTGATCCAGCTGGTGGGTAAGGTTGACTTACACTGTTACAAGTGGCGCCCAATGTGGGGCTTTTCTGAATCTTGAATTTTGAATCTTGTGTGTGTGATGGTCTGGGTTTCAATAAGGTAATCGGTCTGAAACTTTCCAGGACCTTAATTGGCTGTACCAAGCTGCAGGTACGTAAGCGTGGTTGTCTCTCAATACTAATTTGTGTTACAACCAATTCAAAATTTCTTTTCCAAATTAAAATTAATGCTAATATTATTAAATTCATTCGGCCTTTTTCGGATTAGCTCTAAATCTGTCTGTTTGTCTTATCTGTTTGCCTGCTAAATAATTTTAGTAGGCAAACCTCTTGTTTTCTTTTCTTTTTTTCTTTCTGTGTGAGGGTAAACTCAGAAAGAAATATATTCTTCTACTAGATAAATTTTACTTACCCCTAATGTGGGTAGATTTTTTTCTCTTCTAGGGCATGACCTCATTCTAATAGATAAATTTTACAATTTTTTCCTTTTTGATTTATGTGATGAGGGTAAGACCTCAAACTTTATTATTATAATTTAACTTTCTAGACTGAGCAAAGTTGACAAATAAATGTTTTGTCAACTACTTACTTAATATAACTTAAGACACTACTTTCTAATTATACTGTTTTCTACCTGTACAGTAGTACCTAAACTACTTAACTTTAATTATTACTATTTTTGAATTCTCTTTGTGCCTTTTAGTACCTAAACTGTACATTAACTATTTAAATAGGTGCCTTACCTGTGTATAACTATTAATAAATATTTTTGAAATCCATATCAGGTACCTATTAATAACTACTAAATTTTAAACTTTGTACCTCCACTTCGGAGAACTTAAATTTATTTTTTGCTTTTTATACTTAGATTTTTTAAGATGTCATACATCCACAAATATATATCTTGTCTGAGAAAGGATGAACTGTTTTATGAACTCGAAATTCTTGGGGTTTCAGTTGACTCTTCTTCAACGGTCACTTCACTGCGAAGTCAGCTGAGGACGGTCTTCAGATTATCTCGACGTGGCAGTTTGAAGGCTATGCCCAGCGGGACACCGAGTCCTGACATCGAGCTGCAGTCTTGTGAGCCCAAAGTTCAAGAATTAGAGGCACTTATCACATCGGGTGAGGTCGGTAGAGATAGGAATGTTGGTTCGAGGTCCGCTCTTAGGGCTAACTATTTGATAGATCGCTTAGCTCGTAGTGGTATTGATTGTGAGTTACTGAACGATATCCGAGGTAGGCTCATCAAGGTTCTCGCTAGTGTTGAACCAAATGGTGAATCGGAGAATTCTGACAGCGAGTCCGAACAACCATTTAATGATAGGATCCCTACCGTGCGTTTGAGGAGTGACCGCTCGATGCGTAGTAGTGTGCTGGATATTCCTACTGTCCAGGAAACTATAGTTTACAAAGATCGTCCCATCAATCTTAATACCTTTAATTTAAAATATGATGGTTCGACCTCTGTACGCGTATTTCTAGAAAGATTAGAAGAGCTTAGACAGGCACGTGAAGTCGAGGAGTCGAAGATATTGGCTGTCTTCTCTGATTTGCTGGACGGTGCTGCTCTAGCGTGGTACCGGACTAATAGGGACACCATCAGTTCATATCAACAGCTGATCACTGAATTGAAGCTAAACTTTGACACACCTGATTACGATTACAGGTTGCGTGATGACATTAGGCGTTGTACACAAGCCCGAAACGAGACAATGGCAAGTTACATTTCGATTATGTCTGCCATGTTCTCAAGACTTTCTTTTCCTATGTCTCTGAATGAAAAACTAGATATTTTGATGCATAATATAAGACCGGACTACATGAAGGAACTAGCCCTCCATGAAGTCGACAGTGTCGATCAATTAAAATCTTTAGGTAAACGGTTGGAGTTGGCACGTGTCAGAGCCCAAAGCTTTAAAGAGCCCGAGATCGATACATTTAAAATCTCTTCGGATTTAAATAAACTCCAACATAGAAACTGAGTTAAACCTGCAAAACAGGTTTCTCTTTTAGAAAGTAGTTCTTTATCTAATAAATCTATTCCAGTTGTTAAGAACAGACCCTCAACGACTAGTAGAAAATGTCTACGGTGTGGAAACTCTGACCACAGTGCATACTCATGTGAGCGCTCGAGGGAAATATTGTGCTTTAGGTGTGGTAAGAAAGGGGTGAAGAGGCCTGACTGCCCTAAATGCAACATGCCTCTAGAGCCAAAGAAAATTGCTTGCATGAGTCTGACACCGGACGTGGTGGAAAGTGGAACCTCACCAACTCCCTCTGGCTGTGAACCTCTTTTTAAAAAAGAGGAAAATGATATTCGACCCTATCTCGAGGTGAGAATACTCAACTTAAATGTATTAGGTCTCTTAGATTCGGGTGCGTCATGCTCTGTGCTAGGCAATGACTCACACCGCATATTCTTAGATCTAGGGTTTAAAGTGGAAAGCTTTAACTCGGATCGTAGCTTCACTATTAAGACTGCCGACAGCACTAACCTTGAGTGCTTAGGCTATGTCTCTCTACCCGTCTTATATAATTCTACTATTAAAGTAATTAAATTCTATGTCGTCCCAGGTATCACGACCTCGATGGTGTTTGGGATAGACTTTTGGCATCAGTTTGAGTTGGCTAAGAATTTGATTTCACAAACTGTTCCCTCTGTTAGGGTTAATTCATGTAATCCCTTAGTCAGACTGAGCCAGTTCAGTCTTGATATAGAGTACAGCAAGGGCAAGGATCATGTTGTCCCAGATGCTTTGCCTCATGTCAAGATTGACTCAGTGGACTGCACTATGAGTAAAGATCCATGGTACTTACATATGAAAGATATGGTCACTAAACATCCTAAACACTACCCTAATTTTAGCTTTAGAAAAAATCTCTTATATAGGTACTCTAAAAATAAATATAATCATACAACGAAATTTCAATGGAAGCTGGTAGTTCCACAAGAAGATAGGCTAGAGTTATTAAAAAAACATCACGATGATACTGTAAGTGCTCATCTAGGTGTATGGAAAACCCATAAGCATTTGTCACTTAATTACTTTTGGCCTCAGATGTACGAGATTGTGACGAAATACGTAGGGAGTTGCGAAATATGCAAACTACGTAAGCCCGTCAATACATCTAGTCCAGGTATTATGGGTAATCCTAAAACTGTTTCTAAGCCGATTGAAGCCATTTCTTGTAAGTTGCTGGGACCATTTCCAGTCTCCGGGAACAGGGATGAACGTTTGATTGTTGTGACTGACCACTCTAGCAATAACGTTATGTTGAGTCCTAAACGGACAGCAACAGGTGCTAAGGTGGCCAGGTTCATAGAAAATAATGTGTTTCTAGTTCACGGAGCATGTAAAACTATTTACATGGAAAATGGGTCTCAATTTGTTAGTAATAAATTTAAAGATCTCTTAACTAAATATAACATACCTAATATTTTTTACCCTACATAAAAGAGGAGGTCCTTACCAGTATGTTTTTGCGTTAGGTAAGAGGCACGTAGGCAGGTAAATTGTAATAGATGTTATTATATTATAGATATACTTTTCTCTTGGAACTTCACCTATATTTTGGTGAAAGTTCATCAATTTTGGTTTAGCATTTAAAAAAAAAATGCTGACTTCTCTTATCTGTTTCTCTCTTAGAACTTCACCTATGTTTTGGTGAAAGTTCATCAATTTTGGTTTAGCATTTAAAAAATATTCTAACCTCTCTTATTTGTATTTCTCTTAGAGATGTAGGTAGGCCGCCGTATCAAGCGTTCCTTCCTCAAAGCCGTGCGTGTTTTAAAAATTTCTCTAGGTAGATAGGAAAATGTAGTCATTGTGGTTACATCTTTATTTCATATTAGGACAATGTTGGTACTGCAATTCTGATCCTGTTGGTGTATTGTAGGTATTAGCATTTGTTTTCTTGTTAGGTTTGATCTCATGTCCATGAATACCTTGATATCATGGACATGATACAAATCGATTATTTAGGCTAACATTTGGATAGGTTTAGGCTCTTTGACTTTAGTCACTCACTTTGTTTCGTTCTGAATTTCCTTGTGATGGTTGTAACTCCCCCACAGGAAATCCTCTTAAGGGGAGGGGTGGTGTAACATCGTAATTTCATTACACTCACAAAATGTAAACAAACTGTTGTAATGATATTATGAACGTCATTAGTGTCAGTTGATGTATAGATGTCAACTCGACAAACGTCAAGTCTTGACTATGTTTCATTCGCCATATGGTATTCTACGCATTGTATAGCGCACCCTAGAGGATTTAGTGGGAACTTGGCAGAGTATTATCTAGCCATGTCATAATATTCTCTTAAAAAGGTAAAGGTCAATGATATTGCTTTTTATCTATAGAGGAGTTTCCGGCTGACGATAAGTTTTGCTTGTAGAAAAGTGGTTTGAACTAGTTTTTGCAGGAAAGGAAGAATCTAGAAACAGCTCGGAGTTGATAAAAAGCCAGCGCGAGCTGTCGTCGGCCTCTTTCCACTGCTGAATACTTTACTGATAATATCTCTTCAAACACTACATCTGTCGCATACTTAACCTACAAAATTACATTCTGGAAGAAGTTATTTTACTTGGAAGAATATAAACTTAATCGAAGCAATTGTCGATACATTTCAAGCGTCCTATCTAACGTGATCTCAAGAAGCTGGGAGGTCCCTCCCATTCGACTTGGACAACGTGGAAGCATTTTTTTCTGTTTTAGGCATTCCAAAGGGCGTATCTTGATTTTGTTACTGATGTCTGATGTTTTGGTGCAGAATTGCTAAGGTAGTCGACGTTTCTGGAGCAGTACCGTATAAAGTCTGATCAATCTACGTCGAGGATACACGAGGTCGTCTTGGGCTCACAGGACCACAGCACGTGCGCCACCCCCGACAATCCCAGCTGACCGCGTGGACCAAACACTTAAGCTAAGTACTTTGTTCAACATCTAGTCCCCTGTTCTTCATTAATAATACTGTCTACTCTAGTTCCAAGAACCATTTGCATAACCGGAAGTCAAGATTAAAATAATATCGGTACCTTTCATTTGTAATTCTAAGAAGTAGGCCAGAAGCTACCTACCTATCTTTTTGTGTAAACTTAATAACTAAATTCAATACCCATTGTTTAATTGTTATAAGGTTATAAATATATTCTCTGTGAACCCTCTCTACTGTTGTGCCTTATTGAATTCTCCTATCATCACACACACCGTTCATACGTGAACTGGCGCCCTGGGATAACCCTAAAGAGTCTCATAGGCCTCCCCGTTGATCCAGCTGGTGGGTAAGGTTGACTTACACTGTTACACATAATAAAGACATTGTCTAATAAGAAAACACCTGGATACGATCTTATAACTGGTGACATCCTAAAACACCTCCCGAGAAGAGCATTAGTTAAATTAACCATACGGATTAAACACGTCCCAAGTCTATGGAAAGTTGCAGAAGTGATCATGATTCCCAAACCAGGAAAGCCGCCTATTGAAGTAACGACATATAGACCCATTTCACTTCTGCCAATTATGTCAAAATTATTTGAAAAAATACTGTTAAGACGGCTAAAACCCATCATAGAAGACAGAGATCTGATACCTAACTACCAGTTTGGGTTTAGAGAAAAACACTCAACGATAGACCAAGTTCATAGAATAACCAATGTGACAGAAAAAGCTCTAGAAGAGAAGAAAGTCTGTACTGCAGTCTTTCTGGATGTTGCTCAAGCTTTTGATAAGGTATGGCACCAAGGCCTCATATACAAATTAAGACAAATGCTTCCTAAGCATTTTGTAGATATTTTAGAATCATATTTAACAGAAAGGACATTTAGAGTGAGGCATGAGGATGCATATTCGGAACTGAAGTGTATTCAAGCCGGTGTACCACAAGGCAGTGTTCTTGGACCTATATTGTATCTCCTTTATACAAGTGACATCCCTGAATTAAAAAATAACACCATCGCCACTTTCGCTGATGACACGGCTGTTATGGCTGTGGAAGATACTCGTAAAGAAGCAGTCCACAGGGTGGCATGACGTTAGATGCAAAGCTCCGCTGGAAGGCTCATGTGAAAAAGAAGCGTCAAGAACTAGAATTTCGCTATAAAAACTGTACTGGCTCCTTGGCAAAAAGTCTAAACTGTCAGTGCAGAATAAGGTACTTCTTTATAAACAAGTACTAATGCCAGTATGGACATACGGTATACAGTTGTGGGGTTGTACCAAACAGACCAATATGCAGATCATACGAAGGTTTCAGAATAAAGTACTCTGGGGTATCGTTAGCGCTCCTTGGTATGTGAGAAATGAGGACATCCACTGTGATCTAGGTGTGGACCTCGTCGTGAAGGTCATACAAAAATACGCAGAAGCTCATCAAAATAGACTTATACACCATGTGAATGTCGAGGCCATCCAGCTCCTCGATACCACGGACATAGTGAGAAGACTGAGAAGGACTAAGCCTTACGAGTTAGTGTAGTGTTATAGTGCAGTGAGCAGTGAGTGCTATACTTTAAGACAACAAGAACATAGTGGCATTATTCATTAATATAGAGACAATAAGAAACGTGCCAATGGACACATTCTTACATTTTAATTATTTAGCAATTTAAGTTAGATACAAATTACTTATTAGTCTTAAGGCTAGATTGTAATTATAGTTATGAAGTAACATATTATTACTATGCTACGACATAAACACGAGAAAAAAAAAACATATTTGATTTTTGCTATAGTAATGAAGTAAAAATTGTTCAGAAGAACTCGTATAAATGCATTTATTATTATATCTAAGTCATATAACTCATAAGTAATCGGTCTTAGCTCTTAGCCGTCAAAAGAAAAAAATCTTAAAGTGTCATTCTCTAACCGATTAAACCTTTTTATTTTACTTTTGTTTGGGTACTTTTTGTATGGAGCGTGAATGATGTCATTTGATGTTGAATTTTTAGATAATTGCAATGATTTCGCTAAATACTCGTAGAAGACTTCCGAGATTCAGTCTTGATAATGCCTCGTGAGTAGGTGAAACATATGTCGACGTTTAAGAGTGGAGGGCCACTCTCTATAGTATAGTGTGCTGTGAGTGACCCACAATCGCTTGACGTCGTCACGACTTACTACCAGGCGGGTGGCGTCAAATTGGCGAACCCAATACAAAAAAAATAAAATAAAAAACTACCTCTATAAAATTATTACTCATTTTGACTCTACTCGGGAGCCCCCCTTGGGGGACTGGAGGGCAAATCTCAAAAACTCGGAATTTTCCCTAGGTCCCCGAACCCCCTTTACATTTCTGCAAAAAAAACATAGGTACCTTCCCCTCCACCATCAAGGAGAACAATAAAATTGTGTCAGTGAGTGAGTGAGTAATCCAGCTTTATAAAATATAACAGCTTTTTTTAACAAAAACAATGATAAATACATTCTACATAATCACTTGTTGTATTTAAAAAGAAGCCTAATTATCACAAAATAATAACTAATATTACCAAAGTATCAAAATCTCACGCCACGCTATATTCGTCTGTAGACGGCGTCGAATTTTGGCGCGCAGAGCGACACGTCCTCTACCTGTAAGTGCTTGGCGCGGACTGCTTACTTGAGGCATGCGTCGAGTATTATAAAGCGAAATTTAGGTGTTTTTAAAAGATTATTTACAGCCTATTTTTTATTATTTAGCTTTCTTTTTTTTTGGAAATGGATTGATTTTGAACCAAGGTTTATTTACGTTGTTTTAATTTTATGAACGAGAGTTTTATGTAGCCGAAATAAGAACCAATTCATTGCCCATTTTCTCTAAAATTTGACTAACTTAAATATTTGTTTACTCAATTTTTTTTTATGAAAGTGATAAAAAGTAATCCATACATTTGATAGATGACTTTTACAAGAATACACTGTATTTTTGTAATACTTTTTAGACGTCAAAACGATTAGTGAATTTGTGATATTCTAGACCTCTTCCAGCAAAAGATACGAAAAACTACCGATTGTTTTAGGTCGATTAATCAAAATTTAATGACAAAAATAAGAAAGTAGCTCACTTATTAGATCATTATTGACATGATATTTCATGTTGTGCATTAAAACTTATAAAAATACAGTATTTTCAGTGTAAAAACACGTCTGTAAAATCAGCGAAAACGGTAAAATTTAATAGGAGGACTCTTAACAGGTCTTCTATTTAGCGAAATCATTGCAATTATCTAAAAATTCAACATCAAATTTTCCATTGTTTTATCATGGACTTTCGCCAGGTAACGCCTGACTCCATTCAGTATATAAAATATTAAATACAAACATAATAAATATAAAACATGATGAACAAATATGAAATATGTGGGTACAAATATTGGATAGAAACAGGCGTTACTTGGCGAAAATCCATGACAAAACAATGGTAAGTAAAATGTTTTAAGAAAAATCTTTTTAAAATTATATAATAGCATTAATTTTTCGCAGAATTAAAAAGACAACAAAACGTCGACAATTGTTTCGCCTCTAAACGAGGCATTAACAAAGATTACATTAAAGATTAACATTAAAAAAAAAACTTTTTAAAATTATATATAATTTTAAAAAGTTTTTTCTTAAAACATTTTACTTACCATTGTTATGTGGGTACATGCTAATATCCATTTATTATTACTAATAATAATTAGGTATTAGCATGTTAAATTACGATTTTAACGAAGCTTGATTGATTAAATTGAATGCTATTAACAAATATTGGTTGTGAAATAATTAAATTAAATTATGAAATCAAATTTACGTTTCTTTTTCGCAAATATATTAATCATTTCGTCAATATCTAGGTTAATATTTTTATGTATATTTAAGAGAGCTAACCCGGTTAATCTTTCCTGACTGATTGAGTAACGCAACCAAGATTTAAGTCTGTGTAGTGTAGAGAAAGATCTTTCAGTTCAGCGGTAGCTACTTCTTTTTTTTTTTTTTGAGAATTTTGGCATGGCTTCAAAGGCCTTTGTGCCAAGCGGTAGCTACACTGATCGGTAGAGTTGCCAGTATTGGTAGAAACATTTTTATATTAGGATGAGGTACATCCTTTTCCTTAGGTATGACGTAATGGTTTTCGAATTCTCTTTTCCATTTAGTTACCCAGAGTCGGTATTCGTTAATGATAGTTAACTCACTATCAGTAATGAAAATACGATACATCTGCACCACATTTTTTACGGTCTCGATATCTAAGTCACTAATATTAAAATTTGGTTAGGAAAACTCCTAACTTAAAAATGTTAAGTACATATGACGACAATTTCTGCCCTTAATCTCAATAATACCCTGAAAGTGTGACGTCATTTTCTCAATGAAGGTGGTGGGCATGCCCATACTACCCATCACGGTGGATCCGCCCCTGTCCAAACATGGAAACATTGACGGGGCACCGTTTATGCTGGGTTTAGACATTCGTCTCGCGGTTCGCCTCGGGTCTCGTCGAACGTTTCGACTGCCTTTTACACATTATTCGTGAACATTCAGTGCCATCATAATTTTTAGGGTTCCGTACCCAAACGATAAAACGAGAACGCTTTTACTTAGACTCCGCTTTTCGTTCGGTCCGTCTGTCACCAGGCTGTATATTATGAGCCGAGATAGTTAGAAAGTTGAAACTTTCACAAATTATGTATTTCTGGTGCCTCTATACCTACTAAAAATCAGAATATAATAAATATATAAGGCATTTTGGTACGGAATGCTTTGTGCGCAAGTGCGACTCGCACTTGATCGGTTTTTTTGTTTGTCCTTACTGAATCAACGCGACTGTCTAAACATCTATAGTTCGCGTTGACCAGGAATCCCTTTTGACTCGTGTCCCAATGATCGCCACCGAGACGAGCGCCACTCGCAAGCTATGACGAGCTATGACCAGCGTCCTGTTTACACGCTCGTGCTCGTCTTAGTTCGCATAAGTTCGCACGAATGTGTAAACGCGCTATGTGGATCTCAACATATATCTCATGAACTTACTCTATACATTCGTGATAATATATCTCAACTACATAGTTTATAGTTATCTGTGGAGGGGGTCCGCTCCACTGCACACGCGGACAGCATCGAGCCGCCGCGGCGCCGATGCCGACGCTTCGTTTGTGTAGTGGAAGACGCTGGCGAAGTGATGACGGCTGGCAGAGGGGCCCTGGTGGAAGTGGGGGCGTAAGAGTCCAGCATGCTCTAGCCTCGCCTGGGTCAGTCTGATGGTGCTTGAGCGTGGTGCATACGCTCGCGCCCCTGTGGGACACTGGTCGTGGGCGGTAGGTCCCGCTGGAACCTGCCGCTCAAAATAGGTTTTGGGGAGGACGAGATCCTTTGTGTTTTAACTCTTCAACTGCCGTCAACGAAAATAATGTGGCTACTGTTAAGCGGTTAATTGAAGAAAACCCGCGGATTACCTATGAGACAATTCGAGGACTATTGGGGATTAGTATGAGTCAAATCCAGAAAATTTTAAACGAAGAATTGAAAGTTCGGAAACTGTGTTGTCGTAGGATCCCTCATGAACTGACAGCGGAGCAGAAGCGGGGTCGCGTGGAATGGTGCTCACAGATGCTACTGAAGTACGACCACGGACATTCTAATGCTGTTTATGACATTGTCACAGGAGACGAAACGTCGATTTTGAACCCGAAAAAAGTAGTAGTGTACAAAATGACCATCGGCAAAATAGGATCTTTTGACCTTGAGAAGGAAAACTGTGAGGCATATATTGACCGACTGGGACAATATTTTGTGGCAAATGAGATAAAGGCTGAAATATAAGTGGCTACATTGATCACAGTGATAGGAAGTGAAGCTTACGAACTGATGATCAATTTGTGCACACCTAATAAACCCGCTAATAAGACGTATGAGGAGTTGGTGGCTTTGATGAAAAGCCATTTAAATCCAAAACCAAGCCAATTAGCGGAAAGATTTAAATATCGTCAACGTAATCAGCATAAAGAAGAATCGGTTGCTGGATATGTAGCAGTTGAAAAGGCTCAGTAAAAACTGCGGGTTTCGAGACTTGTCAGAGAACCTTCGGGATCAATTTATATGCGGCTTATCAAGTGAAGACTTACTTACAAAATTGCACGGTGGAAAAAAAATTACAAAATTAGATTTGTCTCAAGCATATGCCCAATTCGGTAACCTATCGAAATCTCGAATTTCTGTTACCCGAATCTTAAAACCCCGAAAACGGTTGATAGAACAGATGTAATGAATGACAACTTTTTAAAATTCCCTTTTTAATTTCTCAAATGAATCAATTTCCAGGTGCACTAAAACGAAATTTTCAACAAGTATTTTTTGTTTCCCATATTCTCATAATCCAGATATAGTTTTACCAGATTCTCAGAATACTTTTTTTTTGTTTCCCATCGTACCATTTTCCAAATAAACTATTGCCAGATTTTCATAATCTTTTTTTTTTTTTTTTTTTTTTTTTTTTTTTTATTAATCTTCTTGTACATAGTTAAATCAAATACACGCTATAACGTTTAATACAAACAATATGCACAAAGGCGTGCTTAAGTCAATGTGACTTATCTGACGGACTCGCACGAATGTCGTGTGGAAGCGAGTTCCATAACCTGACAGCCTGGATTGTGAAGGATTTATCATAACAGGAAGTGAAATGTGAAGGAGTACGAAGGAGAAGGGATGAGGAAAGACGGCACGCTTTGCCCCTAGGGACCAGATACTCAAAGCGCTCACGCAGGTAAGTTGGAGCACAAGGATTGTGAAGGATAGTGTATAGAAGAGATAGGATATGTGCTTTACGACGCTGCCGAATAGGAAGCCACCCCAATCTACGCCGGAACTCAGACACATGGTCGTATTTACGTAGGCCATAGATGAAGCGGATACCCAAATTCTGCAGGCGCTCAAGCTTGGTGACAAGCTCCTCCGATGCATCTAAGAAACAGACATCAGCATAGTCTAATAACGATAGAAGAAGAGATTGTGCAAGAGTAACTTTGGTTTGAAAAGGTAAGAGCTTCTGAAGAGTTTTGAGAGACTGAAACGAGCAGTAGACCCTCCTACTTATCTCGGCAATATGAACATCCCAGGAAAGACAAGAGTCCATATACAAACCCAAATTTCTGGCACTATCAGAGAACTCAATAGGTTCGTGCTTAAACATTATTGGTGGCAAAGACTTTTTATCCACTATTCCACGCATGTAACGACCACCAACAATGAGGGCCTGAGACTTACTCGGATTAACTAATAGACCAAACGATTGAGCCCATCTATTGATACTTTCAAGATCACAATTGATGGCGGCAACAGCATCATCCACCTCGTCAACCTTAAAATGTCTGTACAACTGCAAGTCGTCTGCGTAAAGATGATAATTTGAAGTCAATACTGGCGTGATTGCGTTTATAAAGACAGAGAAAAGGAGAGGAGACAGTACACCGCCCTGAGGGACGCCCGCAGTCAAGTCGCACCAGCTGGACGAGGTCTCACCAGTGCGAACGGACTGCGATCGTCCCTGCAGATAAGATGAAAACCAAGCGGTTACAGAGGTGGATACATTTAAGGATTCCAAGATTCCCAAAAGTATGTCGAAATCAACTGAATTGAAAGCGCTGCTAAAGTCCAATAGTACGACAATAGTGAGCTGTTTGTGTTCCATGGCCATCCTAATATCATCCGTAATTTTCAACAGCGCTGTTACGGTGCTATGACCCCGACGAAATCCAGACTGAAAAGGGCTTAGCAGGCAGTTAGAGGAAAGATAACAAGTCAGTTGATTGTGTACAACACTCTCAAGAACCTTGGATAGGACAGGAAGAATGGAAATGGGACGGAATTGGGAGAGCGAAGTAGGGTTAGGGACTTTGGGAAGCGGTATAACGTGAGCTTTTTTCCATGAAGAAGGGAAACAGTTGGATAACAAGGAATGGTTGATGATATGAGTAAGGACAGGAGTAATATGGTTCAGTATTGGCAGTATCATTTGAAGTTGAAGCCCATCGTCACCAACAGCCTTAGAAGAAATAGACCTCAATTGTTTTTTAATATCCGACTCTGTAACCGGGTGAAATGAAAAATAACTATTTGATGGCGCATGAAGAGTTGAAAGATAATGTAAGGTCGATAACTTTACATCACTTGAGATACTAGTCGGAGACTTAGCGAAATGAGTATTAAGTATATTGAGGTCTATATCGCCAACACCACTGTCCCTGACCCTACCAACCCCAATAGTTCTTAAAAATCGCCACACTTCTGCCGTGTTAAGGTTTTGGATAGAATGGTGTATGTGGTTACGCTTAGCATCCCTACACAGACGACTGCAGCGATTACGGAGCCTTTTGTACGTATCCCAATTCTCTGTAGTAGGATATTTACGGTACCTACGCTTTGCCTTGTCTCGTTCAGCCATGGAAGCTTTGACTGTAGCAGTCAACCATGGTGCAGGCAGATGTCTGACCTTAACTCTCCTAAACGGAGCATGTACATCGTAGATATCCAACAAACCACGAGTAAGGGCAGCTACCTTCCCATCCAGGTCATCACAGCCATAAACGGAGGACCAGTCCACATTACCGACATCAGCCTCCAACCTCTCCAGATTAATGTTTTTAAAACTACGAAGTAACAGAAATTTACTCTTGAGCTTCGGAGGGCGGACTTTATACGATAAGAACAACAAATCATGGTGTGAGAAGGGAGCAGTAAGTTGACCATGAGTTGCAACTTTATAGGTGTCAGAAACCAGGATAAGGTCTATGAGAGAGGGTTGACAGTTAGGCTGTCTGTGTGTAATATCCAAAGGCAGGATATGCATATCAACCGAGGAGACAAGGGTCCGTAACCTATTGCTGCGAGAGTCACCCCTGAGAAGACAGGTGTTGAAGTCTCCGAGGATAATCCTGTGTTCATACAAAGAGGAAAGGGTTTCAAGGATAGTTTCAAAGGAATTGAAATAGTCAACTTTAAGAGATGGACTGTAATAAACACCCAGGAGTGTTTTAACGTGCTTAAAGTCAATCTCGAGGAAAAGGTGTTCAGCAGAACCAGAATATGCACTCGGAGACTGATCAACTACCTTACATGATATGTCACCACGGAGATATATAGCTACCCCCCCATTCCCCTTTCCCGTCCGGTCATTACGCACTATCCTATACCCAGGAAGACACACTTGGACCGAAGGAATTCCAGGCTTAAGGAAACTTTCAGATATAAGGACAGCGTGTATGTGATTATGATCAAAGGAAGATAATAAATCTGAGTAATGTGCCTGAACGCTTTGAGCATTTATGTGAACAACATTGAAGTAGTTAGGATAAGCAGAGAAGATAGAAGTTAGTTGACTGCCAAGAATTATAGAATCATTTCCACCATTCGCACTAGCAAAACTGTCATCGGACGCGCAGGAAGAAGAGCAAGAAGTGAAAGTTTCGCTAGAATCTTCAGACATAAATTAATTATAAAATAAATAAATAATAAATTCAACTATAAACTACTATAACCTACTCCGTCCTCTATGCCAGTCGCAAGTCGCAAGTATAAAATTGACAAAATAAACAAATACAACGTTCCTGAACGAATCATCGAAAGTCACTCACAAGTCCACAAAAGTTTGACATTTAGTATTGTCAGTAGTGTCATTTATTTGTGATCATTGATGTGTTAATGTGTTGTTGTTGAAAAAGATTTATCAGATTATCAGATAATAAATCATATATACCGTCAAGTAGTGAAATATAGTTTATGACAGTTACCACCACATACTACCTCACTTTTGCGGCTTGCGGGTTCTTTTATCATTGTCGGTGCTATCAGTTGTTGATGTAGTAGCCGATGCCGCCGATGTCGTTGCTAATGAGTCAACCGCAGGGAAGTCCTTCAACAGTTGCTGAAGCTCAGCCGCTGTCTCAATCCTATGCCGCGAATTGTCTGGTGCCAGAATTATGACTTTCCCATCTTGTGTCCAACACTGCTTTACACCATATTTCCTCCTGGCGCTTACAAAGACTTCATGTCTGGATTTAGTCAAAAATTCCGACAATGTTAGGCCAGTGCCTTTCAGCTTTGACTTGTTTCGCCAAACCTCATTGCGCAACACCCGACCCTCGAATCTCACAAGTAGGGGCCGAGATCCTTCGGAGTTACTACCCAAGCGATGACAATGTACCACGTCTCTTGAAGATACATTAGTTATATTCAGCTTATCAGAGAATAAAGTGACGACCCTACTTGTGGTATTTACATTATCACCCTCAGCAAAACCATGGAGCAAGAGGACCTTTGCACGGGAAGCCATTTCATGCCGGTCTAAGCCCAGAGCCAATAACTCCAATTGGGACTTTAGGGCACTCAGAGTTTTCCAAATAAGCGCCTTGAATTCAATGAAGTCCCGAGAAACGGCCGCCACAGACTTATGAATTGCTGACTCACCACTGGCATTCTTCAAGTCTTCCTCGTACTGGGTCATCCTTGAAGAGAATGTGTTGGACAGCTCCTCCATGCAGTTAAACAGCTTTGTGTACAGGTCCATTTGAACAAGCGTGCAGTGAAGTAAAGGAGAATATTATTAAGTGAGATGGTGCATTAGGGAACAGAGTTTGTTTTTAACTATAACTTGTCATAAAAATGTAAGTTATTTATTTTTTATTACAAAAATAACAGAGAGCTTTTAATTTCTGTTTACACTTTAACTACCCTCCTTTTTTCTTTTTATTGGGTTCCCATACAATCGTGTTCCAGCTAAACTATTGCAATAAATAATATTATTTTTTGTTTCTCATACTAACAATTTCCAGAATTATTACTAAACTACCCTACACTATTAACAAAATTTAATAAGCCTCAATTATTTTGTAGGTCTAAATGATATTATTTATCTATCTAAAGCTCTATATAGTTTTCGTCGAACCAGTTTGCTATATCTTTACTATCTCCTGAAAATAAAAATAGCCAGTCAGTAAATTGATTGTTTTATTTGCCTCGAGCTCAACACGGGGGGCCTAACCCCCCCCCCCAATCAACATAGAAGCGACGCCCCCGAAACACATAAGGGGCGTCGGACTCCTCAGGGCCTTTTGCGTGAGCGGTGGGCCCCCCGACCCACCGCCCACGGCCCTATCAGTCGGGGGCTTGGGCGTATGCAATACGCCGTCGCCCCCTGACTGGTGCCCGGCGGGGCGGAAGCGTGCGGCCTGCACGCTCCCGTTCCCGCAGGGCCTCTCTCTTTGCCGCCATCACCTCCCGAGCGAAGGAGGCGACGGCGGCCCAACATTCTTCGCTGCCGGCCATAGACAGAATGACGGCCGGCAGCGAACCTACACTGCCGATGATGCCCGTGAGGGCCAATCTCTGTGTGTCCCAGGCGGCGCATACAGCGAGCGTATGCTCCGCCGTATCTACGGCACCGCCTGGAGCGACTCACTAGGTTAGGTTAGGTTAGGTTAGAACTGCGACCACCAGAAGCGCCTTTTTTTTTTTTTTAATTCCGCGTTTTGAGGCCGCGGCCGCTCTAACGTCCGTTGCCGGGCTTCTCTGGTTACTAGCAGAGGGTATATCCAGTGGCGCCCGGCGGACTTTGACCACCTCTGTGGTCTCTGCAGGTGTTTGGTCGGGACGAGAATCCCGCGTCGTTGGGGTCGGGTTTTATCCCGCATCAGTGAGTGAATCTGGTTGCGTGCTATGGGGCAAAGGCCCCGCAGCACGCAACCCTTCTAGCCTGCTTCTGTAAGGACGGCGGGTGGCGATCTCGCCGTCCTCAAGCCCCGATCATGGAGGTCGATAGTCTTGGGCGTAGTCGCGGAGTCTGGGGCGCCCTTGCCGCCAACTACGGAACTCGGCGGGGAGGGTACGCTCCCTCTCCCTCCCGGCCGCCTCCTTCGCGAGCATGACTTGCTCGCAGAAGGACACGGCCGCGTTCCACCTACTCCCGCTGGATACCATGGCTTGAAGCATGGTCCCCAGCGAGAGGGTATCCACGCCCAGACCCACTACGAGGTCCCGGCGCTGACTCGCCCACGCTGAGCACTCCACCAACGTGTGGAGTGCGGTGTCGTCGTCGGAAACCTCGCAGTGTTGACACCGGGGTACCAGAAGCGCCTTGCATTAATAGAAAAAAGAGATTGTTTTTAGTAGGTTACCCGGAACTGAACTATTTAGATTAGGTTAATTAATTTCTTCTTTAAACAAAATGGGTAGGTTAGGTTAGGTTAAAACTGTGACCACCTATGCACGAGCGAAGCGAGCAGCGCCGCGGCAGCGGCCGGCGAGTGCCAGAAACGACTTGCATTAATAGAAAAAAGTGATTTGTCCCAGGTGAAAGTGACAACTATGTAATATGAAATTTTCATATAAAAAAATCTTGATTTTAAAAATCTGGATATCGTTTTTCTGGATATCAATTAAGTGTATTTCAAAAATTTGTGTTTTAAAAATTGGGCTTTCGTGCATGGTTTACGGTCATCTGGATTTTGTGCATTTAGATTTCGTGTGTCTGGAACTCATTCGTCTGGATCTAAAACGTCGTACAAATGAATAAATGGTCAAATGAAATTCGGAGTTGCGATTATATGGCAAACAAAACTTCGGAATTTTTAAAAACGAGATTATGAAAAAATGTCCAAACGTTTTGGGGATTTTGATATTCGGAATATTAAAATTCGGGATTATTTTTAGACGACATTATAGTTACGGGGGTTGATACACCCTCTCATTTAAATACATTACATGCAGTGTTTGAGAGATTACGGCAGTATGGATAGAGAATTAAGAAAAAAAATGTACGTTTTTTGCGGATACCGTGACATACCTAGGTTTTGTGATTAGTAAGCGTGTGTACACACATGTCCTAAAAAAGTAGATGCAATTAAAAAGGCACCTACACCTACAAATATTATGGAATTACGTTCATTTTTAGGGTTCGTAATGTACCTATTATGCCAAATTTGTGCCAAATATAGTGCTTATATTTTTTATTTTAGAGCCTTTATTTAGATTGTTAAAAAAGATGTCAAGTATGAATGGAATGAATAATGTATAGTACGAGCGTTTCGTAAAGTTAAGCATTTGTTGGTATCTAGCAAAGTGCTAGCTCATTATGCCGCTGAGTTGCCGTTGGTACTCACGACAGACGCGAGAAGTGTAGGGATTGGCGCTGTCATCTCACATATCAACCCAGAAGGAGATGAAAGACCGGTCGAATACGCGTCACGTGTACTCAATGAAGCACAAAAAGCGTACTCACAGATCGAACGGGAAGCGTTAGCTATAATTTATGGTGTGCGTAAATTTCACTAATAAATATGCGGGCGAAAATGTATATACTAAGAACGGATCATAAACCGTTAGTCACGATTGTTGGCGATAAAACAGGCATACCCGTCATGGCAGCTAGTAGGATGCAACGTTGGGCAATCATTTTAGCCGGGTATGACTATTCAATAGAATATGTACGTAGTAATAGGAATGCTGCCGATGCCCTGTCTCGGTTACCGGTAGATAAAGAAAAACCACTAAAAGAGGAATGTACGTACTTAAATTTCATACGTACTTAAATTTCAAAACGTAAGAGAAAGTACTATCAAAGATAATATTTTAATAAAAGTCATAAACTTTATAAAGACAGGATGGCCTAACGATTGTAAAGAGAATGACCTAAATGCATATTTTGTTAGACGCAATGAGTTATACCTAGACAGAGGCATGATATTGAAACAACTTGTCAGGAGTGTGTCACATGGTGCTTAGAAGGAATGGCATGCGGCACCCCCAAAGGCACCGCTGCAACCGTGGCTTTATATTGCAGAACCATGGTCACGCTTACATGTAGATTTTTTGGGACCATTTCAAGGCAAAACATTTTTAGTAATTATAGATTCTACAAGTAAATGGCTGGAAGTATTTTTAATGCAGCAAACTACAGCTAGTGAGTGCAGTTGTGAAAGTGCTTCGTACTACCTTTGCACGCTTTGGCTTGCCCAAGGAAATTGTCTCAGACAACGGTCCGCACTTTTCGAGTAGAGAATATCAAGAATTTATGAATAAAAACGGTATTAAAGTAACATTTACACCGATATACCATCCTGCTTCCAATGGTGCAGCGGAAAATGCGGTTAAACTTTGTAAACGAGCCATAAAAAAATCAATTCGTGACGGAATAAAATTAGATGCGGCATTACAAACGTATCTTATAATGTATAGGAATGTTGAGCAAAGTTCTACTGGTGAGTCACCAGCTATGTTATTACAGCGAAGGAAATTACGAACCCGGTTAGAATTATTAAGCGAGGATAGACAGGTAGAATTTAGAATAAACAAGGCCCAACGTTAACAAATAGGTAACGCAGATAGTATTGATAGACACTTCCAAGTAGGTGACTCTCGTAATTATGTAATAGGTAAGGAAGGTGGTCCGTTCTTGAAAAGACACGTCAACCAACCTAAAAAGAGAAGAAGTAGTTACGGGATGCCATCTGTAGATGAAGTTATTTTTTTTTATTTTATTTTTTTAATTACAGCGCACCTTTGCCGATGGCAAAGCCTATTAGACACAATTTTTATTTTACTTTAGCTAGGCTAACTAATGGAGCAATAGCCCTCACAGGGCTCCTTCATTTTTAACTGTACTTAAAACTATCATCTTTCATTCCAG
Organism: Nudaria mundana; assembly: GCA_963556515.1. Taxonomy (NCBI): domain Eukaryota; kingdom Metazoa; phylum Arthropoda; class Insecta; order Lepidoptera; family Erebidae; genus Nudaria; species Nudaria mundana. Next base: position 7,435,938 of record OY748296.1, read on the forward strand.
TTCTCTAGGTAACATTCCATTTCTTCTTCTATTCCTCTCGCACTTCCATTCCACCTTTCATTCTTTGAGTCGGGATGTCGGGGTATAATTGCGCTTTATTTATTTATTTAAATCTAGTTTTTCTGTTTTTACATTGTTATCCTTATTCTATTTTATCTAACTTAATTTAACAAAAAAATTTACAAATATATATTACTTTTATAACATTTTAACAATTTTAACATATGGGTATCTTAATTCTATTTATAAACTTAATTTTTACATTTCTCTTTTCAGTTGTTTTATTCTTATTTGCTATTTTTATCTTACGCTTAGTTGACATGTTTCTTGTTCGGTTCTATATATATGTAATCTAATATTAATTATAATACTGATTCCATATAACTATTTTCCTCCGTTCCTTTTGTATGCAATTTTAATTATTTTACACGTGTATTCTAGAAACTCGTCTCTATATTCTTTGAGCATTTTTGACAAATTACTGAGGTTCAAATTTATATTGTTTCTATATTCAAAATTTAGACGATCCAGGGCATGGACTGGGCATTCAAGAATGAGGTGTGTAATGGACTCGTGTACGACAGGGTCGCAGGCGCACGATGGGCTCGCCTTACACCTGAAACGGTGCAGGTATTCTGCGAACCCACCGTGCCCCGTAAGCAGTTGGGTTGTTGTGCTAGCGACCGGCATCTTGCGGACGATCCTATACGCCTCCACTGCACAAGGGAGGAAAAGCTTGGTGACGGTGGCGGTCGTACCTTCTTTGTATCTCTCATTCCACTCGTGAAGCGTGCGCTGACGCAGAACACGTGTCGTGTCGATGCCCTATTGATTTCAGAAACTTTCCTAAAACCGTCATTGCCCTCCTCTCTCTTTGCTATTCCTGGATTCGCACTCATCCGCAAAGACAGGGTTGGTAAGGGATGTGGAGGTGTGGCAATATATCTACGAGATGATATCCCGTACAAGGTTATCAGTGCCTCTCCACCAGATGACATCGGATCAGCAGAGCACATTTTTCTGGAAGTTAAGATTCAGTACTGTAAGTTACTACTTGGTGTGTTCTACAGTCCGGATCTTAGAGTTAATTACTTCAACTCACTTGATGCTCTGCTGAATGATCTCTGTCCTGAGTACAACCGCGTGGTCCTGATGGGCGATTTCAATACTTGCCTGATCAAGGATGACTGCCGCACCCATTCTCTGAAGTCTCTTTTGTCCTCTGTCAACCTTCACATCCTTCCTCTCTCTGCTACACATCACTTTCCTAACCGCAACCCTTCTCTCCTTGACTTAATAATTACTTCCTCTCCTGACCTTGTGGCCTCTCATGGTCAACTCACTGCTAGCTACTCCTACCAGGATCTCCTCTACTTATCTTTGTCTATCCGTCCTCCCAAACGTAGGCCTGTATTTTTAATGTCACGGAATTTCGGGGGTGTGGACCTGGAGGCATTGCAGCGTGATGCGGAGAGCATCGACTGGGTGCCTGTCTTGAATAGTGCTCATACTGACCTAAAAGTTACCCTTTTGAACACTGCTATATCTGCTCTCTACGACCGGCACGCACCGAAACGCCGTATAAAAATGAAACACACACCGGCTCCTTGGATCACCGACAACATCAAAGCCGACATGGCTCGCCGAGATAAGGCTAAACGTAGGTATAAGCGGCACCCGACGGAAGCCAATTTCATCCACTTTAAGGTCTTACGCAATCGTTGCGGTCGTCTGTGTCGTGATGCTAAACGTCGCCACTTTCACAAGTCTCTTGACACTCGCAATTCCTCCGAACTCTGGAAATTTCTCAAAGCCAATGGTATCGGCAAGTCTACTAACTTTAACAGCCATGACTTCGACTTATCGGCTCTTAATACACATTTTTCACTTCCTCCTCTGATTCTTGATCCCAGTGTAAAGTCAAGTACTTTGCACGATCTCTCGCTACTGCCGATACCAGACTCTCCTTCGTTTAAACTAACTGCTGTCAGTGAAGATGATGTTAAAAAGTCACTCACATTGTCTATCACATCTTCTGCTGTTGGTAACGATGAACTATGCTCAAGAATGTTCACTCCTATACTTTCCGCTATCCTCCCCATTCTCACTCACATATTTAATTACTCTCTGAGCTCAGGTTGCTTCCCTCGCGCCTGGAAGCAGGCCCACATGATCCCACTACCCAAATCCCAAAACCCAACTCTCCCGTCGCAATTTCGCCCTATTTCCATCCTTCCTTACTTATCCATAGTTCTTGAGCATGCAGTTCATCGGCAGCTATCCAGTTATCTGACGCAGCAGAATCTTCTCAGTACCCTACAATCTGGTTTTCGGCCAGGCCACAGCACAGTGACTGCCCTTCTTAAGGTTACCGACGATATTCGTTGGGCCATGGAGAACAAATCTCTCACTGTATTGGTACTTCTGGATTTCAGTAGTGCTTTCAACTCCGTGGACTTCGATGTGTTGATTGGTGTCCTTAAAACACTTAACTTTTCCTCGGAATCTGTGTCCTGGTTCGATTCATATCTTCGTGGGCGCTCGCAGTGTGTCCGCCTTGATGATTCATATTCGGATTGGCACGATCTCACTGCGGGTGTACCTCAAGGTTTTCATTAACTCTGTCGTTCGAGTCATATCCTCTAACTTCCATCTATACGCGGACGACCTGCAGTTGTATCGGCACTTTGCGTTGAACGAATACAGAACTGCTATTGCTGCTGTTAATCATGACCTGAGTGCTATAAATAAATGGGCAAAATCTTTTGGTCTCCTAATAAACCCCACTAAGTCTCAGGCCATGATTATTGGCAGTAGGCAGATGAGGGGTGGACTAGATGCATCTTCTCTTCCTCCCATTTTACTGGACGGTTCCCCTGTCGTGTACACTGATACCGCAAAGGATTTGGGTGTAGTTATGGACTGCAATCTATCCTGGAAGACTCATGTTGGCGAGGTAAGTAAGAAGGTGCATTTCACTTTTCACACGCTTAAATGCCTCCAGAACTTTTTGCCCCTGAATATCAAAGTCTCACTTGCTCAGACGCTAATTCAGCCTATCTTGGACTACGCGGATGCCTGCTATTTGGATGCTACTGAGGAGCTGTTGGACAAACTCGAGCGCTTGCAAAATCTCTGTATCCGTTTTGTTTTCAATCTTCGTAAATATGACCACGTCTCACACTTTCGCAAGGAACTCGAGTGGCTCCCAATCCGCCGTCGCAGAGACACTCGGATATTATGTCTCCTTTTTAATATCCTGTTCAATCCCGCTTATCCTTCCTACCTGCGGGAGCGGTTCTCTTACGTGAACGCACCCGGTACCCAGTGTAGGTCTCACCTTAAGTACCGACTAAATTGTCCCTCCCACAAAACTGATTTCTTCTCCTTTTCCTTTACTGTTCATGCGGTCAGACTGTGGAACTCACTCCCCCCTGACATACAAAGCTGTAGAACTCTTCATCTCTTTAAAAAGAAAGTAAAAGCTCATTACCTCTCCTCTTAATCTTAGCTACCTATTATATTATAATGTAGTATACCTTTATGTAAGTTTATTATAGCACAGTATGTATTTATACATGTATATATGCCCCCCTTAGTTTATGTAAGTTTATTTACTTGCACTGCACACGCGTCACCCTCTCACCCCTACATCTCCGTTCAGGCCTGCTGTAAGAGATTCCTCTAGGAATAAGCAATGCCCTTGTACTATGCTCACTGTATTGTTTGTACTACTGTTTTTGTGTTCTTGTTTCTATGTGTGTTGTACATAAATAATAAATAAATAAAAATAAATAAACACGCTTCACGAATGAAACCGGATACAAACCGTAGTCCGGTGCCTTCTTCAACTTCAGAGCCGCCTCCTTGGCGAGTACGTTGGCTCGCTCATTGCCCTCCAGCCCCGCGTGGGCCTTGACCCAGAATAGGGAAATTTCCTTACCCTGGGCCATGCCTTGTCGAATGGCTGATCGGGTTTCCACCGCCAGGGGATGGAGGATATGACGGTTAACTACCGTCAGAAGCGCGGCTCTCGCCACGCCTGAGGATTTCAGTGGCCGCTCTGCACAGCGCCAGGAGCTCGGCCTGGTAGACGGTGCAATGCGGCGCGAGAGCAAGTTTGAGGGCCTTCGTTTCTCCAAAACGATAACGCTGCACCGACCCGGCCCTCAATCTTGCTCCCGTCCGTTAATATACGTACATCCAAATGGATGTATTTACTAATTTATTCCTCGTCTACCAGGTCCACAAACTCAAGGGCGGTGTGCACAGCGGGGTGAGGAGCCTCGATTGCTCGGGCTATCCGTTCAGTCTCCCAGTTCTCAAGCCCTGGCTGGGCCACTCCTCTCTTGGCCTCATACAATGAGGCCAAGAGAGGTCCAGATGGAGCAGGCCAGACAGGACCAGTGCCGAGTTCAGGGAGACCGTCCGGTAGGCCTTACACAACTTTTGCGCGAACCCGCGCTGCACCATGTTCAGCTGTTTTTAGACGCCAAGCTTATTCGCCGTTGTGTGCCAAGCACTGGCGGCGTACAATATCGTCGGTTCCACGGTGGCTACGTAGATCGTCCGGATCACCTCGGGGTGCAACCCCCAACTGATCCGGGCCATCCTCGCAAGCTTGTGGTAGATGGGTGTTTTTCACAAAAAATTACCCTAGCATAATTAGACTGTCCCACACCTTCAAACATTTTTATTTTTTTTATGTGATACTAATGGAAGTGATTTTTTTATGATTTAAGTAAATATTTCAATTTCAAATTAAATTAATAAGTATCATAAAAGGCGGATAGTTAATTTTATATTTAAAAAATAACAAAAGAGGACGTCAAATTTTCACGTGTCCCACGGGGATTTTGGGGATTATAATACATCTCAATTGTACAAAGAGCTACAAATAAAAATGAATATTATTGCAGAAAAGCATGCCAATAAAAACTTTAAAGACTTTTGGAAACTATGTAAAAATAATGATAGGCCTACTCTTCCAGTGAGTGTAGGAGGGTTACATGAACCCCGGGACATAGCAAATGTTTTTCTGCGACATTTTAGAGTGGAATCTCCACTGGGTCACCGTCCACGGGAGCCAATGATGCCCAGCGCTGGGGCATCTGACACGGAGTTAAGTGTAAGATTTACCGCTAAAGATGTGGCCTCCGTGTTGAAGCGTATGGTCAGAGGAAAATCTCCGGGTCATGACAGTCTCAGCGTTGAGCATTTGAGGTATGCAGGTGTGCATTTGCCAAGAGTACTGGCCATGTTTTTTAACTTGTGTTTAAATCATTCCTATTTGCCTGATAAACTAATGCGAACAGTGGTCATACCAATAGCCAAAAATAAAACTGGTGATCTTTCTGATGTCTCCAACTATAGGCCGATCTCCCTGGCTACGATTATAGCCAAGGTTCTGGACAGTCTGATTGACAGACACCTGGGGGAGCATATTAGATTGAATGATGGACAGTTTGGTTTCAGGGCTGGTCTTTCAACGGAAACTGCGATCCTGGCTCTCAAGCAGACTGTCCAGTATTATACATCACGGCAAACACCGGTGTATGCCTGCTACCTTGACCTTTCCAAGGCTTTTGACCTTGTGTCATATAATATACTATGGGAAAAGTTGCGTAATACAACGGTGTCTGAGGAGATAGTGTCTGTGTTGGAGCATTGGTACAACAATCAGAGAAATAGTGTAAGATGGTCCGGCACTCTCTCGGATGAGTACAGACTGAGGTGCGGAGTGAGGCAGGGCGGGCTGGCCTCTCCTCGCCTATTCAACATGTATGTGGATGGGCTGATGGGGGAGCTCAGCAGAACCGGGATTGGGTGTCATGTTGACGGGGTTTGTATTAATAATATCAGCTACGCGGATGATATGGTGCTGCTGAGCCCCTCGATCAGTGCTCTGAGACGACTGCTAAATATTTGTGAATCATACGCTGTGACCCATGGGCTTAGATATAATCCAACTAAAAGTGAGTTCATGGTATTCAAGGCAGGCAATAAATGTTATGATGATGTGCCGGATATTCGCCTGTCTGGTGCTTTAATTAATAGAACGAAAAAGTTTAAATATTTGGGCCATTGGGTCACTGACGATATGCGAGATGACATGGACATCGAAAGGGAGCGCAGGTCGTTGGCTGTTCGGTGCAATATGTTGGCACGTAGATTTGCATGGTGTAGTGATCAAGTTAAAATGACACTTTTCAAAGCATACTGCCAGTCCTTCTACACGTGCAGTTTATGGGTCAACTGCACGCGGCGGACGTACAGCGATCTGCGAGTCCAGTATAACAATGCCTACAGGGTGCTGATGGGACTACCACGGTTCTGCAGTGCGTCAGGTATGTTTGCAGAGGCAAGCATCGATGGATTTGCCGCAATAATGCGAAAGCGTGCTGCCTCCATGCTTGAACGGCTGCGATCCAGTTCCAACAGCATCTTGTGTGTATTGGCTGACCGGTGGGACTCACCGATGCTCAGGCATTGGGTGGAACTACATGCAGTGAGGTGAGTGTCGGAGAGTGTCAGTCGGATTATATTATGTAGGTACTAGGATTAAGATTAACTAACAATAGCTCTTAAGGTTTATGTTACTAACACAATTGGATCTCTGGTCTGAAATAAAGTTTTTTTTTTTTTTATTATTAATTGTAGAATATTAATTAGTCTTTGAGCATGTTTGAGTTTTAAAACATAGGGTATGTAGGTATTTCTAAAATTATATTTATTGCCTTTATTTGATAAATTTATAGTGATTTTATGAGATATTATTATTTTAACTCTGTCCAACGAAAACCATAGTACAGGAAAATCCGGTTTCGTCACGGTGAATTTGATATCGTACACTAAACAAAATCTACTATTATGGAGATTTTCTGCTTTCCTGGCAACATCGTGATCGGAATATAAATACCGCCATTGCTGTTTTAATGTCAGTTGCGATAAAAACTTCGACGAAAGTGTTGGTCTCATCGGTGCGCAGAATTTATTTTCTGGAGAGTGTTAGTAATGACAACTTTTCTAGAGCGATTTGTTGGAGAAGTGACGAACATGAAACTATTTAGTTGATTATTTATCGATGTAATAGAATTATGCTAACCTTTTGTTATTTTTTGGAAGATTTTAAGTATATCTTTATGCTAATATAAGTTGATTTTCTTTCAATACTTGTTTGTTTTATTCCTGAATGATTATACTTTGTGACGTACAGGAATATTTTTCATCATATACTAACAGAAAACATTGGATATTTAATAAAATTATGATATAATTTTAATTTTAATATCATATTTAGCTAGTTCACAATGTATTCTTCAATTTAGAGTAAAATATAAAGCATTTCATGAAATACCATATTTTTATTTCCTGTTCGTCACAGGGTCATTTTTTCTGAAAAATACCCAGATACCGATCGCTTTCCTGCAGATGTTTTTGATGTGAGTGTTAAAAGTGAGTTTGTGGTCGATGGTGAGTCCTAGTACATTGATATCTTCTGACAGAGATATGCCCACCCCGCCCATGTGCAGGCGTGGGGCATCGAATTTAAGACGCCGTGTTATTAATTAACATTGCGCATGTTTTATGGGGCGCGAACTTTAATTTATTTTCGATGCCCCACTCCCGCACATAGGCGAGGGAGGCATTTGCCTGCACTTCAATCTCCAGGACTGAGTCACCGACGAACACCAACACCACATCGTCCGCGAACGCTTGCACATACACACGCATTCTCTCCAGCCCATTCAGCAGTGGGTTTAATAGCAAGTTCCACAGCAAGGGACCTCCAATCGAGCCTTGGACACAACCTTTGTCCGTGGAGCGACTGCACTCGTCGCCCGCGTACCTTACCCTTACCTTCCTTTCGCTAAGGTAGCTGCTGACCACCCGCCTCAAGTTTGTCGGACACCCTTCCTAAGCCAGTCGTACTTTAATGACCGGCCACCAGGCGCTGTCGAAGGCACCCTCTATGTCCAAGGAAACCATGTTGACTATCCTCTTTGCGTCGATGAAGTTATTTCATCGCCGGAAACCAGATCAGCTGTGGAGAATTTGGAAGGGGAAACGACAACAGAGTTAGGACCTGATAAGCAAGATGTGGGGTCTAATCTACCCGAGTCGAGCGCACAGGAATATGGGCATGTGGAGAGAACAGTGGCTACAATCTAGTGAAAAAGCTCCTGTGCCATTATCGGTGAGTCGCCCCAAAAGAACAATAAAACTGGTTCAAAGGTATGGCTTTGAAGATGTGTAACATTAATTAGTTAAGACTATTGTTATATATTATACTAGTGGTCGCCCGCGACTTCGTCCTCGTGATTATTGTTCCCGTCGCCGTATCATTATAAATTGTAGCCTATTTGTTATTCTGATGTATAAGCTATATTATTGTAAAGTTTCATCAAAATCCGTTCAGTAGTTTTTACGTGAAAGAGTAACAAATATCCATACATACAAACTTTCGCATTTATAATATTAGTAGGATTTTACGTTAACAGTAAATAAGAGTGGAGGTGTTATGTATGTACTGTTACAATGTAAGAACATCGAACATCGAATATTTTACGTGTAGTCGCATCCCTAATTCGAACATACTAGAATGTGGGCGAACCGGTTCAAACAATGCATACATCCGTATCGCAAACGCAGCCCATTGTTCTGTGACGTCGTTTTAGATGGAAGAGATAAGGAATGGGCGCCAGCCAATGGGAGCACGGGTTCGGATATCGATGTGTGTTTTAGTTGGGACTAAAGGAGCGGGAAGGGATACTGTACCCTCTCCGCACCCCGTTCCCGCGGCCGCCCTTTATAAGTGCATGCGCACCGAGCGGAGACAGAATCACCACTCACATACCTTGTCAGAACACAGCTGACGCAAAAGTGCATTTAAATTCATTTGAAAGGATTTATATTATTATTTCCATTATATCAAATTTGTGTTCTGTAAAATCAGTGTAATTGTTCCCTAATAACGGGGTAAGTCCTTTGAATAGAATAAGCTATTTCAACGTCGACAGCGCGAGTTATGTATGGAGCCTATTGACATGACATACCATTCTCACATAAATTATTATATTATTCATTTGTACTTAACTTAAACTGTATCTATTGACATGTGTTTCTAATAACTCTGTATAATTTATGTTAAGCACAAACTTTCTATAAGTTACCTAAAATAACATAGACATGTCAGTCCTTACAATAACTCAATATAAGCAATACAAAACTCTTGTTCGTTAGACCCGAACAATAAATAACTCTTACACTTAAGAACTCATATCTTAACTTAAAACAATGAGACAAATGTATCGACCCTCTCAACGGGGTTTACTTGCAATATGAGAATAAAACCCAATAACTTAAAACCATACAATTTTAAATGTCAATGTGTCAAATGTGAAGCTATTTGTTCTTCTAATTTATTATTATCGAGGGAGACCTTTTTGTTATTTCTCACCCTCTCTCACCCAATGCTTGTTAGCTTTTAACTAGTATATAAGAACCACAAAACTTAGAATTAATTCATTACTGTTTTAGCTGTAGCTCTGCAACCTTCAAATAAAGTTTTATTTAAAAACTTAGTTGGCGTTAACATAATTGGCGCAGCCGGTAGTTGTCCTTGTAGTCAAGTTATAGTATCAAATTCTACGAAGAACTTCGACGTCCGTCTCTACGGTTTGACAAGGATATCCGAACATATAAATTTATTAATAAGCCACAAGAAGGATAGAAGCAGAAGCAGCCAAGATAAGCAGTAGTCACGGAGCATGAAGATAGCTGCAGAACTGTGAGTAAATCTTTTCACCTTCCTTTCAACACTTCCTATTGCCTCCAACCTTGTGTAATTTTATGTTGTGTGTATTATTAGGGATTAAAAAACGCCGCGATAATACTTGCATAGATTACTTATAGGTATTTAGTTAGGTAGGTTTACGTTTTACACATTTTTTTTTCTTTCAAGTAGTAATGTTGTGTCTATTTTACACATTTTTCTTGAAATTTTAAATAAACTGTGTGAGTACAATGGAAGGAATTGTCCGTGTTCCATCGGAGATGGTTAAAATCATCCCTGTATTCAGTGGTGAGGCGCGAACACTCCCGTTGTATATTAGGAAATGTAAATACATTTTAACTTTGTTCTCGGGAGACGCAGAACAGAATGTTTACTTGTTCCACGTTTTAACAAGTAGGTTATCCGATAAAGCCGCATTTTTAGTAAGCGAGAGGATCACATAGAGTCTTGGGAAGAACTAAAAAATCTCCTTATTCAACACTTTGGTGATCCACGCACGGAAGAATGTTTAGCCTTAGAATTAGAAAGTTGCAAAATTAATAAGGGCGAAAGTTATATGGAATTCTGTCATAGGATTCAACATGTAAGAAGTGTTTTGTTTTCCAAGATATCGGAATCTGTACACAATGAACCTTTGCGTAGGGCCAAATATTCAATTTACAGTAGTAGGGCATTTAATGTATGTCTCCTAGCCGGGACCCCTCCATGGGACCTGGAAGCGAGAGCCCTTGCGTCATTGTTCCAATGGCGCAAGGAGGCGCTGAAGCGGGACCACAGGCCTGCGTCTCGAGAAATCGAGGACCAGCGGTCCGAACTCCGCCAGGATCTCATGGAGTCATGGAGGGTGCGACTTGAGCAACCCAAGTGGGGTACCACCATCATCGCGGCGGTGAGACCGATCATGGACGATTGGCTGCAGAGGCAGCATGGTGACCTCACGTATCGTGCGACGCAGATCGTTGCCGGGCATGGATGCTTCGGTAGCTATCTGTTTCGCATGCATCGTGAGGTCACACCCCGGTGTCAACACTGCGAGGTTTCCGACGACGACACCGCACTCCACACGTTGGTGGAGTGCTCAGCGTGGGCGAGCCAGCGCCGGGACCTCGTAGTGGGTCTGGGCGTGGATACCCTCTCGCTGGAGACCATGCTTCAAGCCATGGTCTCCAGCCGGAGTAGGTGGAACGCGGCCATGTCCTTCTGCGAGCAAGTCATGCTCGCGAAGGAGGCGGCCGGAAGGGAGAGGGAGCGTACCCTCCCCGCCGAGTTCCGTAGTCGGCGGCCAGGGCGCCCCAGACTACGCGACTACGCCCAAGACTATCGACCTCCATGATCGGGGCCTGAGGACGGCGGGTTCGCCATCCGCCGTCCTTACAGAAGCAGGCTAGAAGGGTTGCGTGCTGCGGGGCCTTTGCCCCATAGCACGCAACCAGATTCACTCACTGACGCGGGATAAAACCCTTTCCCCAACGACGCGGGATTCTCGTCCCGACACCCGAAGAGACCACAGAGGTGGTCAAAGTCCGCCGGGCGCCACTGGACATACCCTCTGCTAGTAACCAGAGACGCCCGGCAACGGACGTTAGAGCGGCCGCGGCCTTGGCCGCGGAATTAAAAAAAAAAAAAAAAAAAAAAGGCATTTAATGTATTTTTATATAGTTTACCCCAGTATTTAGTTAGACTCGTTCGGTTACGAGACGTCTCAAATTTAGAAGACGCGGTAAAAATAGTTTTGGAAGAACAAAACTTCCAAACTGTATATAACTCAAAAACAAACGACAGTCGTCAGTTTAATAGATCTAATAGGTCCCACATAGTTTATTCTGAAAACCAACGTCAAAATATATCGAGTACACATGTACCGAATAACAGTGCAAATGCGTCCTTCAAACCAAATAGTTCGCAGCAGTTTAGAAAATTTAAACAACAAAGCTTTGGTCAAAATAATTATCATGCATATACAAGAGAGAACAATAACCGTTTTTTGTCTCAACCAGTTAGTAGGCCATTGATGTCGGTCGCTCAAGAGAGTCAACCGGTCATAAATCAATCACGTTTTTTCACCCCTGCAACTAAAGTAGCACCGTCGGGTTCGAATACCGATGTAACGATGCGTACTGCAAGTTCAAGGCGTGTAAACTTTACAAAAAATTATAGTCATTCTAACCAGGGTAAAATGCAGTCGAGGAATGATTGTCAGAAGTTATCCCCCAGGTATGGCCCTAATGAAAATTTTTATACAAGGGCCTCGTCAATAGAGAAAGAATAAAATTAAATTATAATAGCATTTTAAATTTACCGTATATAGTTTTACCAGAATTAAAAGCTACGTTTATGATAGATACCGGTAGTGAACGGTCATTTATGAGTCCCCGAATAGCAAATAAATATTTTAAGCGTTTTTTAGAACACGAACCTTTTGAAGTAGTTAGCACTCACGCTTCAAGTGTTCATAGAGAAACTATGATTATTCCTTTACCAAGTAGTTTTAGATGTAACGAGTTACACAAATTTTATGTTTATACCGTAGATGATAAGTATGACGGTTTAATAGGTAGTAGCTTACTACAACAATTAAAAGCTAACGTTAATATGGACAATCTGATGTTAGAGTTAAAAAATACAAAAATTCCGATTATGTATGCACCGACTAGGGAAGAGGTATATCAGTTATCCTCTCGCAGTGAATGTAGGGTTAGGCTCCCGGTCAACTTGTTGAATGGAGATGCTATATTAGGTTTTAAGCAATTTAAGGAAGGCATTAGAATGCCTGCCGCATTAGTTAAATGTCATAAAGGTTACGCCACCACTGTTATTCAAAATTATAACAGTGAACCTTTGGATTTAGTGGTAACAAGACCTTTTAGAGTAGAACCATACCAACAGAACCCGACTTCTAGTGTAAATTTCACAGAATGTAATAGGGATATTAATGATTTACTTATTAAAAATTTAAATAAATTACAATTAGACCACATGAATTTAGAAGAACGTAATGTTATTGAAAGCCTCTGTATGGAGTATAAGGATATTTTTTATTGTGAGGATATTCCATTAAGCTTTACTAATCAAGTTAAGCATAGGATAAGGACAGTAAATGAGGATCCTATAAATATTAAATCATACAGGCTTCCTCCTGTTCAATCGACAGAGATTAGAAGTCAAGTAGAAAAAATGCTTAGGGACAACATTATTCAGGAATCACACTCTCCCTGGAGTGCTCCCGTGCATTTAGTACCTAAAAAGAAAGATTTATCCGGTAAACAAAAATGGAGGATGGTAGTGGATTTACAGACGTCTGAATGAAATAACCATACAAGTATCCTTTACCTAACATCAACGACCTGCTCGATATGCTAGGGAAATGTACTTATTTCACAACTCTTGACCTAGCCAGCGGTTACTATCAGATAGAGGTAGCCGAGGAGGATAGGGACAAGACAGCTTTTAGCATAAATTCAGGTCATTATAGTTTTAATAGAGTTCCCATGGGATTGAAGACCGCTCCTGCCACCTTCCAAAGGGCAATGGATAACGTCCTGCGAGGTCTACAAGGCTTGCATTGCCTAGTATACCTTGATGACGTCATAATCTTTTCAAAAAGCCTCCCAGAGCATGTAGAGAAGCTAAGGGCAGTTTTTGATCGATTCCGTCAGACCAATTTAAAAGTACAGCTAGATAAATCACAATTTCTTAGGAAGGAAGTTCTTTACTTAGGTCATACAATAACGAGTGAAGGGTTAAAACCAAATAACGATAAAATTGATGCCGTTTTACGATATCCTATTCCAGAGACTGTTACGCAAATTAAAAGCTTTTTAGGACTCATAGGATACTATAGGAAATTTATTAAGGACTTCGCAAAAATAACTAGACCCTTAACAGTTTGTTTAAAGAAAGGTCGTAAAATAATTATTAACGATGAGTACAAAGAATGCTTCGAAACTTGTAAACAACTTTTAACTAACGCACCGCTGTTACAGTACCCTGACTTCAGTAAAAGTTTTATTTTAACTACTGATGCATCAAATTTTGCAATAGGGGCTGTATTGTCGCAAGGAGCTATAGGGTCAGATAAACCAGTCGCTTATGCGAGTAGAACTTTAAGTGATACAGAAACTAGGTATAGTACTATAGAGAAAGAGTTGTTGGCCATCATATGGGCGGTTAAACATTTTAGACCATATTTGTATGGAAATAAGTTTACGATATTTACAGACCATAGACCCTTGGCATGGCTATGCTCCTTAAAAGAACCTAACAGTAAACTTACGCGTTGGCGGTTGAGATTAGAAGAGTATAACTTTGAAGTTAAATATAAAAAAGGGCGTCAAAACACGAATGCAGATGCCTTATCAAGAATTAAGCTAAATGCAATCAATGACGAGTTAGACGTTGTTTGTGAACGTAGGTGATAGACAGGAACGTATACTAGAGAACCTTGAAACCCTCATAGAACCGATCGAAATTTCATGTTCTGGTGACGGGGCCACAGCCAACTCTATGTCTCTCTCTCAAATAGGGAACACGAAGGTATTCCTATTTTAAATGAGGCAGTGGACACTAAGGCTAGGCAGATACTAGTTCACTCTTGGTTCAAGGATAAATTAGTAGTAAAAGATATGTCAAATAAAAAACAAAAAATTATTGAAGTTCACGTACCAACTAATAATGAAAAATTCGTTAAGGAGTTTTTGAAAAAATATATAGACCTTAAAAATAAATATTTTATATACTTTGAACACCCCTCTTTTAGAAAAACTTTTTCAAACATCGTTATTAAATTATTTAAAAAGAATACTATTAAGTTAATCGAATGCACAGAAAGAGTTGTTAATCTTACGGAGCCCGAACTTGATCAAAAGGAAATAACCATGAAATACCACGACGGAAAAACATGCCATAAAGGTATCAAAGAAACGTTAGCCAAACTTAGGAGACAATATTGGTGGGCAAATATGAACGAAACGGTAACAGCCATTATAAACGCCTGTGAGACGTGTAAAAAAATGAAATACGATAGGAAACCTATTAAACCATATATTCAATTAACTCAAACCCAAAGTAGCCCATTCCAAGAAGCCTTTATGGACTTGTTATATATTGAGGGAAAATACTATTTAACAGTAGTAGATGCTTTTAGTAAGTTAGCGCAAGCAATAGAAATACCAAATAGGAGTACACCATCAATAGTTAGGGCATTAATTAAATACTTTAACTTGTACGGGTTACCTAGGAAGATTAGTTGCGATTCAGGCACTGAATTTAATAATAGTTTAATTAAGGAAATGTTAAGCTTATATAAAATTGAACTTCATATAGAAACTCCGAATAATCCTAACTCTATGGCCATAGTTGAGAGATTTCACTCTACTATCATTGAAATTTATCGTTTAGCTAAATACGATAAAACCGATTTAGATGCGTCATCCGTCATGACATACGCTATTATGGCTTACAATAGTAGTTTACATTCAGCGACAGGTTTTACGCCTTTTGAATTAGTATTCGGTCATACCGATACTGGAGATGTATTTGATATAGATAAGGAAAGAAATTTGACACAGAAATTACTTTTAGATCATAGAAAACGCCTCAAGACACTCTATGAATTTGTTACCGAAAGGTTAGAATCAGAAAAAAATTAAGTTAGAGATAAGAAAGGTGGTGAGGAACCCCCAGTCTTTAAAATAAATGAGAACGTATTTATGAAGAACACGCGAATTAGAAAATCCAAAGAAAAACCTCGATACGAAAAGGCGAAAGTCACAGGTGAAACTGAACACAATATCGTGCCAGTTCAATTAAATAAACGTGCAACAAAAGTAGCAGTAAAAAATGTGAAACGTCCTTCACAGGTTATGCCTAATACTGGTAGTGACAGTAGTATTAATAATCACCCTGGACCTTCAAAACCTTGGTCAGAATCCGAGAATAGCGTGTCTGAAGAAGGGAGTATCTGTTACTAGAATGTGACAAGATGATAAAATGTTTATATTTTACTTTAGATTTTTTTTTTTGTTACTTATAAAAGTTAGTTAGTTATAAAATTTTAAAAGATCATTGAACATTAGGTTAATGGAAAAACAATTGCTACATGTTGTTAAAAGTAAAGTTTCATTGATGCAACGAGCTTTCGATATTAAATAAGTGGATGTCTCAGTAACGTACCTACACCATGTTGAATGCTATGTAACGAATTTCAAAAACTTTCGTACTTGCTATGTAGTAGGTAACGTAATTATAACCAATAGCGATAGGTAACGTTTATAAGCCGTAGGTTATTTATGTTTATTATTTTAATTATGTTGACGTAATGTATAATTACAACAAGGTTATACCTATCCCTATTTTCCAATCTTCTAAACCATTATTCCCAAGTATATTTCCTTACCTAATGGTAAATAGATTGAAATGCATATCCGCAGCAAACCCATGTGCAGAAGCTGAAGAAGTTATTTTGTGCGGCAGATGATCTGCCCAGTATTCGACAGAGTCATTAAGAACATCACGCTGATGAATCTTTTTAAATACGAGACCAGACACAGACACAACAAGTGAGGACGAGAGGTCTACAACCATTATAATAATATGTTTCTATACACTCCGTGTTTCACTATCGCATCGCCAACCTGTGTATCCTGTGAAAATCATCAACAGCACATCGAGGGAAGTCTACCGAGCCAAACAGCCTGGAGCCCACAAGAATTAGCGGAGCCCACCGAGCCTGGAGTCACAAATGCACGTTCAGCAATATTTTCGGTTATCACTTCAAAAATAGTTGCTGATCTGAGGGGGGAGGAGTTATGTATGGAGCCTATTGACATACCATTCTCACATAAATTATTATATTATTCATTTGTACTTAACTTAAACTGTATCTATTGACATGTGTTTCTAATAACTCTGTATAATTTATGTTAAGCACAAACTTTCTATAAGTTACCTAAAATAACATAGACATGTCAGTCCTTACAATAACTCAATATAAGCAATACAAAACTCTTGTTCGTTAGACCCGAACAATAAATAACTCTTACACTTAAGAACTCATATCTTAACTTAAAACAATGAGACAAATGTATCGACCCTCTCAACGGGGTTTACTTGCAATATGAGAATAAAACCCAATAACTTAAAACCATACAATTTTAAATGTCAATGTGTCAAATGTGAAGCTATTTGTTCTTCTAATTTATTATTATCGAGGGAGACCTTTTTGTTATTTCTCACCCTCTCTCACCCAATGCTTGTTAGCTTTTAACTAGTATATAAGAACCACAAAACTTAGAATTAATTCATTACTGTTTTAGCTGTAGCTCTGCAACCTTCAAATAAAGTTTTATTTAAAAACTTAGTTGGCGTTAACATAATTCGCGCGATCCATATATAGTTTACCATATTATAGCTATTTCATAGATTATTAACATCGAAGTGACGTTAAGTAAACCTATAATTGTTTAGACTCCGAGATGAATCGAGCCACGATTATTGTAGTCCAATCGTGTTTTAAAGTAATTAATATGTTATCGAATTTAAATATTGAGATCAGGCGAAGCTGAATTTCTTAACACAAATATACAAGAAAACATTTAGGACCGTGTTGTTAAATTACTCCACCCCTAAATGCTATAATTATTATGTCCCAACTAGCAAAAAGTTGCTTTAAGATTGTCATTAAAGCCAAAAACTTTGCTTTTATAGAGGTCATAAAAACGTTAATAAGCCTGCATTTGGGCGCTTTTTATAAGAATTTTCTTTCTTGTAGACGTTATATAGTTATTATCGTCAGTTAGTTGTCATCAAAATTCGACTACAAGGGCGATTACTCGTATAATTGTTTATCGTAATATGTGAATAAGAAAATTTGCGTTTTTTATCTAGTATATAATAAATTACATCAAAATGGAGATGGCAATTATATTGTGAACGATAATTAATGTCCACCAATATAATCTTACGTTATTCTATGGTGTCTATTATTGTTAAATATACAGAAGAGATAACTGCGAAAGAAGTTTTGCGACAATTGTGGGTAAGTTTTATGAAGAATTTTTAATGCGCCTTTTGAATTCTTCCATTTATATTAATAAATAATTTATTTTTATTTAATTATTTTTACTGTTACGTACAATAAGAACACTTAGCAAATCTATTCCTTTTATAAAATATCTATAAGCCTTTTACTTTTATAATAGCTTTTGAAAGTGCGTACAGTCAACCACATTGGAAGATTTAGGGTTCCACACAAAATAATTTAATATGTTGAATTACACCTAGCATTAATAGCATAAGATGAAAACACTGTCTGTCTAAAATGTCTGTGTACGCCTAGGTATCCCCGTTCATTCATAGTGAGACCGTCTTGGCACGTCGACAGACATGTTGCATCTAGTTTTTTTTTTCTTTTTATCTTTGAAATTTTTGGAAAATTATTTAGATTCGTCAAAAGTTGGTGTGACTCTACCGAGGGTTCCAAAATGCAATGAGACTGAGAAGAGCCCTCAAGAAACTCAGTTCGGCTTTTTTCAAAACATTTCATCTTAAATCTAATAGGTACAGAGTTATTTAGAAAGGAGCAATTCGTGTTACAAACAGGCAGCCTTGTCATCTTACTTTTTATTAGATTTTTAAATTTATTGACAGATAAATTTGCTATTTCGGTTGGCAATGTATTGTACATTCGAATAAAGTTCCCCGCAAAAGAATTACTCACTTTATGAAGCCTAAATTTAGAAATAGCCAGTTATTCCTTATTTCTTAAGTTTAGATTATGATTATCACTATTTATCACAAATTTACTTTTGTTCCTGTGGGTATACAATAAAATTTCATAAATATACTGTGAATACACTGTAAGGATGTTAATATGCTTAAACTTATCTGTTAATGACTCCCGAGACCCCATTCCATAGATAGTCCGGACAGCCCTCTTCTGCAACACAAAGATGCATTCAATATCGGCAGCGTTACCCCACAGTAGTATGCCATATGTCATGATACTGTGGAAGTAGCTGAAGTAGACAAGACGCGCCGTTTTAATGTCTGTAAGTTGTCGGATCTTTTTGACAGCATAGGCTGCTGAACTAAGCCCTGGCCGAAATTTTCCCGATATGAGGCCCCCATTGCAATTTGGAGTCTAACGTTATGCCCAGAAAGACAGTGTCATCGACCAATTCTATTATATCATCCCTAACCTTAACTCTGGTTTTAACAAGTCTTACATTAGGTAAGGTGAATCTTACACATTTAGTTTTATTTTCATTTAATAATAAATTATTAGCACAAAACCAGTGGACTATCCTAGAGAGGGCAATGTTTACATCGTCAAGTTCGCGCTGTCCACGTTTAACTTTAAATATTAAAGAAGTGTCATCAGCAAACAAAACTACCTCGTGGTCGTCTCTTATGAGGTGAGGGAGATCATTAATATATACTAGAAAAAAAAAGGTCCCAAAATTTAACCCTGCGGTACGGTACCCCCATTGCTACAGGAGAACCAGGTGACTGTTTACCATTGATCACTATTTTCTGGACCCTATCACTTAATTACTTAAGTTTGACGAAATTTTAGGCCGTCCCCCGGATTCCGTAATGATCAAGTTTCTTAATTAAAGCCTGGTGCTGAACGCAATCGAAGGCCTTAGATAAGTCACAGAATACTACATAAGCATCATATGACTCATCCCAGGCCCTGTATATACACTCTAACTCGTTTTACGAGTGCACTCGGTAAACGTACTGTCAATCTACGCCACCTACTTTAATTTTCTGAATGTTAATTGTTATTTTTTTTATTTTAGGACGCTACTTATCAAATAGTCCAAGTCGCTTCCCGGTCCAAGTGCCCGGGGCTTCTGAGCCACTGGTAGTGCCCGGGGCTTCGGAGCTACTGGTAGTGTCCGTGGCTTCTGAGCCACTGGTTGGGTCTAGCTATGAAGAGTCCAAAGTATTGTCCTTTTCTCAACTGATTGAAAACTTGACTGCAAAAATTACTACAGTAATATTACAGATAATCAAGCCATTTTGCAACAAAATATAAATGTCGTTCTTGAAAACCAAAAAATGATTTTTGAAAGCCAGCAACCAATAATGTCTAAATCTATGACACAATTCGAAGAGTATATGAAAAGGTCCTCTCGGTCCACAATAAATAATAAAAATGTTGATTTCAAGCTAATACAAGACCATGAACAGTAGCAATGGTTCCAACTTTCTTTAAAAAAATCTGAGAAAAAAGTAAAATATAAGACCATATTATCTACTGTGTGAAAAGGGCAAAGGAAGAGGTATTAATAACGCGTACCTACACTTTAATAGACGCTATATTTGACAGAAATTTTCAGAAGACATGTTCATGGGCCGGTGGATCTAGAACAACAGAAACAAAAATTCTGGGCTGTTCTCTCTGAGACAGTCTTGATAATGCCTCGTTTAGAGGCGAAACAATTGTCGACGTTTTGTTGTCTTTTTAATTCTGCGAAAAATTAATGCTATTATATAATTTTAAAAAGTTTTTTCTTAAAACATTTTACTTACCATTGTTTTGTCATGGATTTTCGCCAAGTAACGCCTGTTTCTATCCAACAAAAATTTGTTTTAAAAGCTTTATAGAAACGATTCAATTTTTTTTAATTAGTACATGACTCTGACAACAGTTTTACATTAAATGACTGCCACATTTTCTAATAGTCTATTTTTTATTATATTATTAGTCATTTCTTATACTATCACTATAGTCTTCGTGAACAGTGTTGTTTTCTGAATTTGGTGAACATAATTCTACGGTACCACTAGAATGTTCTTTCAGTTCTGCCCTGGGCGAACTTGTAGCAGACAACAAACTTGGTGACATCATAGCTTTGCATTTTTTTATCACATTTCTTCGATAAACCCCCACTTCGCTTAAGTTTTTCAAATTCGTTTGTTATAATGCAGATATTACTTCTCCGCTTATAGTAATAGCGATTATTAAATGGCGGTGTTTTAGTCATGTAAAGGTCTAGTCAAGTACATTAATAGGAATATTATTCTTATAGTTATTTTATAGCTTGCCTTTTGGTATCTCTTTAAAGTCGCATCAGTCATTCCATTACAAGGGAGTAGGTGTTATAGCAGTTTTATTAATTTTAGGAAAAGTATGCGGTTGTAGCTTCGATATTATACGGCTAAGATATTATTTAGCTAAAAAGCCATATTGTATACTTTTATATGACAACTGGCTCATAAAGGACTTATAAATCTGTTACATAATAGTGTATATGATAATGCAACAAGGTTATTACGTTATATTAGCAAAATATGCTTATAGTATGCTATTACAAGAAAATTAGTAAAAATAATGCTTTAATAGAACTGGTAAAAGAATTATTTCCTTATATATATAACTATTTTGCTAGTTGTGTATTACCTATCGATATATGTTGTATATGTTATTACCTATTTATAAACTCGTGGGGAATGCTAGAACCTAGTAACATTACCCTATCGAGGGAATAAAAATAAATTGTCAAAAATGTTTCTACCTAAAATTCTCTTAAGGGGTAGCCACCATCTTGTGCTACGGCCTTAAGCAGGAAACTATTGTTTCATAAGTTTTATATTGCTAATATCCAGAAATTTGAATCCAGGTCAATATTATTTCATCGACCCGACACATTTTTATTGTAAAACCGTATCGCTTGGGTCACGGCCTTAGACGGGAGACCGACATTTTTTATAAATTCATAGTGCGTAAATTCAAATACCTAGATCATATTCCACCTATCTGGAATAATCACTTTTCATAATATTTTATTATCGAGACGGCCATAGAAGGACTGTCGTTTTAGGGTTCCCTAAATTGGTGAACCATTGTAAGATTTAATTATTAATGGGAAATACACTTAACGCAGACTATAGGTAGAAAAATAATCTTTTGAAATGTACCCACAATTGAGTTGGGCCTATGTATGAATTTTTTATTATTTAATTATTAGTGAATTTTTTCTTTGAGACTTTCTGCCGCCGGTGGAAACCGATATATAGGGACGAGCCAACTACCTGTCTGTGTTTTCCTGTTCCCATGTTTGTATAATCCTGTGTAATGTGTAACCTTGTCATGTACCCTCATGTAAATAATTGTGCAGTGTATCCGACCATTAGGGAATCTGTACGGAGATTTACATGTGGGGCCTACGGCAAGCGGTGCCGAGCTAGAATCTAATCCGTTGCTTGTGTCCTTTCCAGAACTACCTTGGGGCTTAGTATAAGCCATATTTTGAGAAACCTACACCAATTGCTGAGCAACCAGACGCTGCGCCGGCGCTCCTGTGGCCATCGACCCGGAGCGACTCGTCAGCGAACTGAATTATTTGGAGGACACCAACGGATCTTGCCGGCCAACCGCCCGCCGCCTGTGGACCCCAAGTTAAGTGCACCGGGCACTTCCGCAAACAGTATTGTGATCTTATACTTTCGACACACACATAGATAATTTGCTTTATATAACCCAAGGTTCCCTGCTAATAAAGAAACGTTATTACAAATACCATCTATAAAATAAAAAAGATTGTACATTGATGGTCGACATAGAAATAATTCGTAATAATTAATACAAAAGCATCAATGCGCCGTTGTCGCATCCCTCGAGAGAATAGGAACTTAGTACGGAAGCGGTTGAAGCGCCCAGGTGTGCAATGACAGAGGTGAAGTGGTGCCGTTTTTAAAACACTACCGATCAGTGTATCTAGGTATTTTTTATCTAAGTTTTCAACCCATAAATTGAACATACAAAAAGTAAATTAATCTATATCTCTCTATCTCTTATTATTAAATCAAGATATATAGTCAAAGTGGTCATTATACGTAGGTCACACTATAAGTTTTGCGTAACTTAAAAAACAACATGTTACAACCAATATATTATGTTTATTGCTTTTCAAAATACTCTCCTTTACATTTTAAACATTTTTTCATGCGATCGAAACATTTTTTAAAACAGGAGGACCACAGATCTGAAGGCATATTTTCTACGTGCTGATTGAACGCTATCACTGCCCCTTCGGAGTTGGTAAAAGTGAAACCTCTCATCAAATCTTTGATTTTGGGAAAATACAGAAATCACAGGGTGCTAGGTCGGGGCTATGCGCAGGATGGGAGACGAGTTGTACTTTTTCGGAAGCTAAAAATGACTTTGTTTTGTTGGCCGTGTGTGAAGAAGCGTTGTCATGATGTAGGAGAACGCGGCTTCTGGGTCGTCTTTCGCGAGTTTTTTCTAACACCCTGGGTAAACAAATGGTAAAATACCACTCGGCATTAACACTCTTTTGATCTTCAAGTGGAATTGTACAGATAGGACCCTTGACTGAGAAAAAAACGCGATCTTTTTTTTACCAACGTTTCTCGCCTGCCTCACTTTTGTTGGCTTGTTCTCATTTTCAAACACCCAGTCACATGATTGCTGTTTTTTTTCGGGTTCAAAACAATAATTCCACGTTTCGTCTTCTGTGACAATGTCATAAACAGCATTAGAATGTCCGTGGTCGTACTTCAGTAGCATCTGTGAGCACCATTCCACGCGAGCCCGCTTCTGCTCCACTTACAGTTCATGAGGGATCCAATGACAACAAAGTTTTTTTTAATTCTTTTAATCCTTAGTGTAAAATTTTCTGGATTTGACTCATACCAATCCCCAATAGTCCTCCAATTGTCTCATAGGTAATCCGCGGGTTTTCTTCAACTAACCGCTTAACAGTAGCCACATTATTTTCGTTGACGGCAGTTGAAGGCCGCCCTTCACGAAATTCGTCATGTAAAGAAACTCGACCTCTCTCAAATTCAGCAAACCATCGCCTCACGGTGCTCAAACAAGGTGCTTCTCTCCCAAAAGCATTTCGAAGACAAGCGGCACAGCCTAGCGGAGAGAGAACTTTTAAAATCATAAAAAATCATCGCTCTAAAATCTTTTCGACTTAATTCCATTTTCGTTGCATACGTAGAACTTTGATGTGTGATAAAAAACAATTGACAAATGATTTCCCGCCAATTGTTTTTTTTTTATTACTAAGAACGTTGCAACGTTTAAAAAATATAACATTCGAAATTCAAATAGTTCCGATTAGCTAGAAGTGCAAAACTTTTAGTGTGCCCCATGTATAATTTAGAATTTTAAATTATATACAAAAATACCTTCCTCAAGAACCACTCTATCCATTGGTGAAAACCTCATCAAAATCCATTGCGTAGTTTTAAAGATCTAAGCATACGTAGCATCTGAAGCGACTTTGTTTTATAATTATGTAGTGATAGTGATGGTACGGAACCCTCCGCGCGCAAGTCTGACTCGCACTTTGCCGGGGTTTGTTATTATTTCGTACCGGTGGCCTTACTTTAGATAGGTACAGGAGATAAATAAAAACAAACTATAAAATAAATTAAATACTTGTTTATTTACACGAAACACGAACCAAATCTATTTGGATTCTGGTAATAATTTTGACGAGTTACAGCAGTTTTTATGCCGCAAAATTCTCTTGCACACAGGCCAAATAATTCTGGACCGTGCTTGGAGTTACTGGTCACTACGCAAACATTGAATTACATTTTTCAACATATATTTCTTCCGAAATATGTTGGAAACAAAGTTGTAGCGTGTGTTTTTTTGTAATCAAAAATTAACACGTGTAAATAGTGACCTAACGTTATCAAGTATGATGGTTTATACATTTAGGAACAGTATGTAAATATTCACCGTTTATACAGAAATCAGCCACTCCAAGTCATAATAAACACCATTTTCAATTCTTTGGGGGTTACGTGTCCAGAGAATTTCGCATGTATAAAACTAATTTTGATATTATTATTACATTTAAAAAGTGCAAGATGCTTATTTTAGAATTGTAATACAAACGATTTATGAAAAACAACCACTTTTTCAGCAGCACTTACTATTAATAGGCGACCTGCCTTATTTCAAAGAGATTATTATACTATGCCGAGGCAACGTAGCACGCGTAGGTATAGAGAGCGCTCTTCGAATAAACTACTTATTATTTTAGGCCCAGATTACTTTAACCTAATTAAATGTAGCAGATAATCATACTTGCCCATTAAAACTACTAATAACCTTGTCTTTTAACAACAAAATAAAAATAAGTACTTATTAAAGAAATATAGTTATTTTAACAATTTATTAGAATAAAATATTTTTGCATTCAAATAGAATCCCTGTATAAATAAATCCTTTCCTCAAATAAAAACGGATTGCCCCATAAAAACATTAAGTATTACAAATTAGGAAGATATGAGTATAAATAGAGCAAGAGCTAGTAATGATCTGAACTTATCTGTTTGATTTGTTGATGTGAGGAATAACGACGTCTATTGTCAAACACTTCCACCATACAAAATTATGACGTAATTAAATTATGGTCATGTTGAGTTCTATAAATAACCCATAAATTTAATTTTTGAACTATGGCTACCTACTCCACATATTCCATGGAAACCACAATCATATTAAAGTTCATATTCGGCACATAGCGATTCATATTTTACTTGACTAAGGTCAGATCACCACTGGCTCTTGGACCAAAAGGATAACTGCAAATAATATAGAATGACTAGATCATTATTTTGTGATGATACATTTATAACGTAAGAACCGGCTATTCCCTTTTTAATATGTATAGTTAAGCGCTCTCTACAGATACGCCACAGCACTAATTATAAATTGCATGGTATTTGAATATTTACCAATTGATACAATCAAAGCGAATATTTTATTGAATATGTAATGTAATCATTGTTAAAGTTTCTAGTACTAACCATACAGCTGCGGCTTACGACGTATACATCGCGTTTAAAAATACAAAAAGCAATAATGTCATAAGTATTATTATTATAATAGCATGATGTTACCAGCTGTCACAAACTTTGTAAGCAATGTACACTTGCATAATATCATGCACTAAATACGACTGATTCTAAGTATGAGCGTACCTAAGCAAGCTACAACTAACTAACTTCTACAATACGATGCAGCTAATCTATTCCGTATTGTAAATAAATAACTATTGATAGTTAAAATAGATATTATTTTCAATAAACTTAACACTGACTACGGGTTGAAGCACTTGTATTTATCTCAAATTTATTTGATTCGGTCAAGGAATGACATGCAGTCAAAATCATAACCTTTGCTGTTTGTTGCACCGTAGTCAAGTAAAAAGCTTCAGTTAATATTTCGTGTGTATCAGATACATTGAGAGGTCGATCGGATCAGATAAAACTGCGGCTTGAACTCATTGGAGCACATACACTTTACAATCGCATTACTTTTAGTGTCTCCGGCCGACTGTTTCGATGTTACCATCAGACCAATGCATGATGGGAATGATGAGTTTAACAAACCCGCAATCCTGATACACACAATAATTCTCTTTCAATCTAGCTACCTTTAACAGGCATGTAATTAAAAAGCATTAAATTTATATCACACATTAATTTACTTAAGACATAATTATAATGCTATAAATGAAATTGACTTATTTTTAAAATCAGATTATATATTTAATCATGTAAATTACAATTACCCATTTAGCAATTCAATGCTCAACATTAAACAAAATTGTTGTTGGAGACAAAGGAAATATAACACTGGCAATACTAATAAATAAAAATTTTGTAACACAACTGAATAACTTATAGTTAAAGTTTTGAATTGCCAAAACTTAAAATAAGTCCCTATGAAACCGATTGATACAAAACTCATATAAAGATTGCTATTATATTTATATTCTATGGTTTCGTTGTCTCCATAGATCTTCATTAATGTGGTTGGCGCGTTTGCTAACCGACATAATGAACACCGTATCGAGCTGAGACAAACATCAAAAGCCTTCTGTACACAACATGACAATACACGAGCAAGCATTTACTATCCGTCTAGGTAGTCCGAGTAATCATTATAATTGTATGCTTGTCATGAATATTAAGCTATAATATCAAATAAACTAACATTAAGAAATCAAGGTACAAAATCTGATTGGCTGGGTAATAAATCAAATTGCTTATTTATAACAAATAAAATTTATATCTAAACGCTTTTAACGCATAAACAATAACTATAAAATAAAACAGGACATTAGACAGTTACAATAACGCACAGCTCACTCCATCGTTTCTAGGGTGTACATGACAAATGCTACGTCACTACCTTCCTTAACGTAGCTTCCTAAAGGGCCCCATACACTAACTGTTGAGGCTGTGTGACTTCGATTCCATAGCCAATTTCAACCTTATCAACTGACAGGCAGATCTGTTAATATGTGGATCCCTTTATATTGAGAATTCGGAAACAGAACCAATAAAATATAGAGAAACTATGAGCGATTACATTTAATGGAATGTGTGAATCTATATCGAAATTGTAATGAGAGTCGGGGGGCCAATTTATTGTGTTCAAAATGAGACATAGCATCGTCAGGTGTACGCAAAACTACAATGAGCAAATGAGAGGTTCGAGTGTATCTCTCAAATGATTGACAAATAAGTAGCTTATATAGCTCTCATTGTAGCGACAACGAGAGAAAATAATGATAACGTTTATCATCGGTGAGTTAAAGTTACTAAAATGGCAACGCTTCTAGCGACACTCCCAAACTTTGACGGTCTGATCGACACTGCCGGATATCACGTATGGCAGGCTCCTGTGAAAATCTGAAAACATTGGCATATTTCATTAGCACTTACGATTTGTCCTTCCTGAGAAACATTGTTTTACTTTTAAAATGTGTATTTGTAACATGCCCAAGAAATATGAAAGGCTCGTCATATCAAACGTCTTAGCTCGCCATTATAGACGTAACAGGCCGTTAAACTGATTAGTGGTTTTATCAAGGTATTGTAGGCGCAAGCGG
Source organism: Nudaria mundana (assembly GCA_963556515.1). Classification (NCBI taxonomy): domain Eukaryota; kingdom Metazoa; phylum Arthropoda; class Insecta; order Lepidoptera; family Erebidae; genus Nudaria; species Nudaria mundana. The sequence goes on from OY748296.1 coordinate 7,463,634, forward strand.
TGCACCTGCCGATCAACAGGGGAGACTCTGGCAAGTATAAAAGTGGCCGGCAAAGTTTCTGGCGAAAAGTAGGCGAATAATATGTCTCCGTCTATCCTTTCGGGAAAATAGTTGTGATTCTATGTATGTAGTAGGCCTAGCGAACGCCCGCGTCAAGTAATTTTATGGTACCCAATTCCCGCGGGAACACATTCCCGGGATAAAAATTAAACTATGTAACACGTTAATACATCAGCTATTTGTCAGTGAAAGTCAAGTTAAAATCGGTTCAGCAGTTTCAGAGATTATTATAAAACAAACAAGCAGACCAAACAATTTAAAAAGTTGCGTTAGTGATCTAAGCACCGTAACTATTATACATTCATATGCATTTTAATAAAAAGCTGTTAATTTGGAATTACAATACACACAGAAACGTATATAGACGTTTCTGTGTGTATGTATAAGCCGCGCACGATGTGAGTGGGAGAGAACCTTGTCACAAAAACCGATCCGTGACGTCATCAATCGTAGAAAAGTGCAGATAACAAAACAGTATTGTAGATTAATCTGCGTCACTATGACGTCACCAACATGGCCGCCAATCCCATTGTCATGTTGCGCGGCTTATACGTATGAGTGTGTGTGTGTGTGTGTGTGTGTGTACCGAGGCTGGTGGTGAAGTGGTGGTGCGCGTAAAGCGTCTTGAGACAGCGCGTGTGCGCCAGGTCCCACACGCGCAGCGTCTTGTCGTCGCTGGCGGTGAGCAGGAAGCGCCCGCCCGGGTGCCACGCCACGCCGCGCACCCAGTTGTCGTGGCCCACCAGCGAGGCCAGGCACGCGCCGGTGCACACATCCCATATCTACATCATAACAATACAATACATTATAAAAACCGGCCAAGTGCTAGTCGGACTCGCGCACAATGAGTTCTGTACCAAATCGGCTACATAACTTTTAAAACCAAACCGCAAATTCAAATCAAAAATTCAAATCGGTTAAGCCGTTTCTGAGATTAGCGTTCTCAAACATTCAGACAAACAGACAAAAGTTCTAAAAACTATTGTTTTGGGTTTTATTGCGTTCATGAAACAGTTTCTCTATTATAATATTCTATTATATTCTCTATTATACCATAAAAATTCATCTTAAGATACGAAAATATGAAATACTAGTGGTCGCCCGCGACTTCGTCCGCGTGGTAATTTGGATTTTTTCCCGTTCCCGTAGCGCCGCGTCGCTTAATTTTGAACAATTCACACAATATCTTTATAAATTGTAGCCTATGTGTTATTCTGATGTATAAGCTATATTATTGTAAAGTTTCATTAAACTTCATTCAGTAGTTTTTACGTGAAAGAGTAACAAACATCCATCCATACATACTCACAAACTTTCGCGTTTATAATATTAGTAGGATATTGTGTTTTGTAGTATTGTTAATTATAGAGGCAACAGAAATACAGCATCTATGAAAATTGCAACTATTTAATTTAATTTAATTGAGCCTATCACGGTTCATGAGATACAGTCCAAGACAGACGGACGGATGGAAAACGAAGACTCAGTAATAGGGTTCTCGTTTTACCCTTTGTAACTAAAAATACATAAATTTTGGTAATTAATTTGAGACTAACTGTCTAAACGTGGTTGGAAACCAATACTCAGTTAAATCGTAATCAATGGCAATTTAAATTACATCCAAACTTTTACTTAGTGAAGTCTAATCTTGGAAAACATGAGTATATTCTGATATAGTTTACCTTCACGGACTTATCCCTGGAGCCACTGGCGAGGAAAGGTCCTGCGTGATTGGCGCGTCTGTTGTCACTTCCGGCCGCTTCGTTGATAGCAGCGGCGGCCGCCTCGGGAGCCCACGAAACGCATTCTACCACGTGCTCGTGCTCACGCAACTCCATCTTAAACAAAATACGGTTAGCTATAGCGAATAACATGGTACACAAAGAGAAAGTAAATTTTGAATAATAAAGAACGTTTGGTGCCAGAGAACCAGAGAACTTCGTACCGACACAGAATCAAATAATTTATCAGATTTAGCACTCCATGGATTCATCGTGCGTGATAAAGTGGCCAAACCGTTCCAGCCGCACTTCGAGTCTCACTGTATGATGGAATTCCTCTCGCACCTACTTCTACCAAATTAGTTGTAAGCACACAGCTATATTTGATACCTGATTGGTCAGTTCATAGTATTCGTTCGTTTTCATAGCCATAGCGGCTGGCACGTAAGATTTTGTTGCATTTTATTAACATTTCATCACAAGGCAACGGGTTTCAAATTAGTTTTTCAAAATCACAATATAGCTGCTACTTTTTATGAAATTAATTCGGCCATTTTGGACATAACCCATTTAATGGGTTATGTCCAAAATGGCCGAATTAATTGGGTCCCATTATAAATGTGCCCGGTAATGGCAATAGGCTTGTAGAAATCCTAATTCTAAGTGACATTTCTCAAAAGCATCTATATATTTAATACGACAATTTGTCTGTGTCTGTCCGTCCGTCGCGTTTTTTCAATTTACATACATTTGCATGAAATAATAAAATACTATTTTTTTTTTTTTGAGGCGATAGAAAGTTCGTCGGGATAACTAGTACTTTTTAACACAGACTATTATGGTCGTCCTCAAATAAGTAAATCGGTTACCTTGCATTCGTTGGTGTCAGCGTTCCATATGCGTACAGTCTGATCGTTGGAGCAAGACGCCAGCAGCGTACCGTCCGGCGACACGCGCACCATGCGCACCCACTCGCGGTGACCCTTGTACGTTTTTGTACAATACCTAAACCAAAACGACTGTACTTAGTTCACCTTCTAAAAAGTGTATCCAATTGCCGGACGATTAAAAAAAACAGTCATCATCTGATATATGATAGACATATTATGCAACATCTTTTTTTTTTGTTTTTTTTTTTTATTTATTTATTAGACATATTACAATTTTTTTTTTTTTTTAGTTACACATTGCTCCACAAAACCGTGTTGTCGGTTTGTCTGTGGGAATAATTTTATATCACTTTCTGATGCAACTTCCTTCGGCAAGCTGTTCATTAAGTATGGTAAACGTTTATTTAGTGATCTGTCACCATAATAATTAGTTATCCTGGGCACAATAAATTTCCCAGTGGTCATGGAGCGGGTGTTATGACTATTGCTTACTGTTTCCAGTATATGCTCCCAACTGCCATGGTTGTTTACGGCCAGTAAATATTTATGTTTTAGCCTAACGGGCAAAATGTTACATATTTTATATAATCTAGTGTAGTCATTTCTACATTCATCTTTAGTTTTTTTTATTTACTAGAAATTTTAGAAATCTTATCTGCAACGATTCTATTTTGTCTATATATGTTTTGAATGTAAGTCCATAACAGTCAAGGGCATAACTCAGAATAGGTTCCACTAGTGACATGTAAAGGCATCTTAATGTGCCAACAGGTACCCTAAAGCTTAAATGATAAAACTTTCCAAGTAGTACCCTAAGTTTACCACACAAGTAATCAATGTGCTGAGTCCAGGAAAAACGTTCATCCACCTTCACGCCTAGGTAGGTTACACTGTTATCTCTAACTATTGGTTTACATATACAATTTAGCATATCCTTATGTAGGCATGTATAATCATGAAAGTACAGAATAGGTTGTTCCGGTGGGACCAGGTAAGGTGAGTGAATAAGCAACAGTTTTGTCTTTTCTGTATTTAAAATTATACCATTGTCGTGCGACCACTCAACGATTCTGTCTATGTCCTGCTGCACTAGTCGACAAGTATCACCCATATCAGTACCGGCGCGGAGCGTGCACAGGTCATCTGCGTACATGTGTGCCGAGCAGTGCTGCAGGACATTGCACAGGCTGTTGACGTGCATGAGGTAGCACACCGGCCCACATCCTGACCCCTGGGGCACCCCGCACGGCACCGCCATCTTGTCACTGAGCGCATCACCCACCTTTACCCGGTAGGAGCGCGCAGTGAGATAATCACGAAACCATTGGTTCAGTGGTTCTCCCACCCCGCACTCTCCCATCGCGCCAAGTAGGGTATCGGTTTCGATCGTATCAAATGCTTTTTTATAGTCGTAAAATATCGCTATTACGATTTTTTTATTATCTAGATAATTATTAATTTCGTTGGTTAATTTTGACAATAAAGTATTTGTACTCTTTGATTTTAGAAAACCATGTTGGCAGCTGGCCAATATATCATGTTGTTGCAAGTATTTACTTAATTGATTCACTATACATTTTTCAATTATTTTATCTACACTTGACAATAACGCGATGGGTCGGTAGTTTGAAACGTTCTTACGATCACCCTTCTTATAAATAGGGCGGATTATTGCTTCTTTTAATTGGCTAGGGAAACAACTCTGTTCAATTGACATATTAACAAGTTTTGCCAATACTGGACTTATTTGTTTAGTTAAGAACTTTAAGTCGGACATCCGAATGAGATCACAGCCGGGCGACTTATTTGCATCCATGTTTTTGATTATTTGTTGAATCTCGATACTGGTAACTGGTTGCCATCTCATGCCCATGTTCGACTGGTTGACATATACCTCACGTTCCAACATTTTAGTATCACAAATATGCTTTATATTCATAATTTCACTTGAAAAATTAGAAGCAAATCTATCACACAACTCTTTAGTAGTACCTGTTTGGCTATCCAAATTCCTTAGGATTTGAGCATCCAACGACTTCTTTGTGGTGCCTAACATAGCATTAATAGTGTCCCAGAGTTTTTTGTAATTATTTTTACATTGTAAGATACTTTCTTTATCGTACTTATTTTTACATTTATTTACAGCTTTTTGACATTTATTTCTATATTTTGTATATGTAAGACGTTTTAACATATTCTTTGGTTCATTGTACCATACTTCAAACAGTCGATCTCTTTCTTTTATCATGTTTTTTAAGTTAGTGTTTATCCAAATTTTATTGTTTCTGTTACTACTATTCGTTTTTATCGTAATGTAACTCTCGTTATAAATTGAAGTAAATGCCTGGTATAAAGCATTGTACAGCTCATTAGGCGATTCTAATAACATCATACTAAGAAAATCGATACGTGACAATTTGTCTCGAACAAGTTTATTGTTTAACACTCGTTTATAATCAACGTCATACGAGTTGCACAGTGCGCTTTGACCACTACAGGCGTAAACACTATGGGTACGTTTCCACTCCACCACAGCTGAAATTATGTAATGGTCAGAAATTTTATGTTTTATTACAGCTGATTCTATAGTATATCTACTATTTGCCGATCTAACGTAAATATGATCCAAGCATGACTGCACCGTATTTCCCATTACAATTTCTTTCCTAGTTATATCTTTGATACATTGTATAAAACCATGTTCGGATAGCAGATTCCTGTATAATGCAACATATTTATCATGATGATTTAATAAGTTTATATTTATATCGCCACACAAAATTACCGATGATCGGAGCGGTAGACTTTCCAATAAACAACGAAATTCATCCAAAAATAGGCTTGTCATATCTTGTTTCCTAATTTTTGGGGGTCTATAAATCGCAAATAAATAAATAATTTCACTGTTCCGTTGCAGTGTAATGGAAACGCACTCCGCCGTTCGCATTCCAACTACTCGTGCCGATTCGTAACTACGAGCCAGCAGTTCCCTACGCGTGAACACCAACACACCGCCACCTCTGCTATCTTGTCTAGTGTACGCATTCAAATCGTACCCACTTATTTGAAATAAATTTAACATCGAGTTGTTAATATTGGGTTCTGTAATTACTATTATCTCTAAATGTTTAAGACTAGTACAAAGTACTGCTAACAATTCGTTAAAATGTTTTTTAAGAGAACATATATTTAAATGTAATACACTTAGGGTGTTCTTATTGGCATTTAAGCTTAACCAGACTTTAATATCATCGATACAACTGTAATTCACACAAGATTCAGTAATAAAATCTGCAGCATTGAAGTTATTGAATTTTATAATAACATACTAGACAGGTATACATTACATAATTGAAGGTAAATACCTACCTATTTGGTCGGTAATAAATCGCATAAATCGGTTTCTGATCTGATCCATTTTGCTTTGTCACCTTCTGATTTTTTTGCCAATACCTTCCCGTTTGTCACCCAGACGAACTGATAGAAACCCCGTAACTGATTTTTAGCATTCCAGAGCAAACTTTTGGTACTCTTAGGTAGGTCTTCGTTAATAAATATTTTACTAGTCATCGACCCTCCTGTAATTATATTACTTTGAATATCCGTAAGTGTAGTACGTTTGGACAACCACAAGTTACGCGCTTCAACTGCAGTAGATTTAAACCCCACTAGGATAGTGGATGGTCTCGTCCCTTGCTTTGATGGTTGGCTTCGGCGAGCCCATTCAATGTCGTCACTGCGAGTACCCATCCTATTCCCAATCTTGGTCACCAATTCCACTACATTTTCGTTTTCTAGTTGTTCAACACCTACTATTTCTATGTTTTGTTTACGCGATGATTGCTCGAACTCATGTACCTTCTGCTCAAGAGCTACGTTACACTTTTCCAAATATACACATTTGTTGTTGATGTTCACTACTTTCTTCTCAAGGCTTGTGATTTTTTTATTGGCTTCTTCTTGTTCAGATAGTAGCGAATCATACTTATCAGATAGCATACTGATGCTTTGTTCTATAGTGTCGAGGTGTTTTTGGAGCGCAGGTATTGTGTTAACCTTTTTCTGGATGTCCTTTAGTATTTTTTTGAGACCTTGGATATCTTCTTGAGGTTCATCACTATCCGACCCTTCATCATCACAATTATTACAATATATCCGGTTTATTCCTGATTTTATGTCCGCTAATAGCCCGTTAACACATCCTTTGTGGAAAGTCCCTTGGCACGGCCCTTGGCATATAAAGTGATCACCTTTTTTTGCTAAAGTTTTTTTACATTTTTGGCAACCCATGGCACATATGGAGATACCCACCACTCAATAAACGATTATAAAAACTGCGATCAACAAGCAACAATGTGTACGTGCGCACCGTGAACGCTGCGCGCGAGACTATCTGTCCTGGGTGTGGCAAAATTCGTTTAAATTACAGAGTGGTTTTGAATCTATATATTTAATACGACAATTTGTCTGTCTGTCTGTCGGTCCGTCAAAATATTCTTTTTTTTTTTTTTATAAATATTTGAGGCGATACAAAGTTCGCTGGGATAAACTAGTATTCTTTAATACCTGGTAACGGCAATAGGCTTGCCGCCTATTACATGGGACAGATAAAATCACTATAAAATTTATGTATGTTTGTCTATCTGTCTTGGCTTTAAGTTGTGTGAGCTGGTCAAACTGTCTGTCCAATTTCATGCTCTAATCTGCGTCAAATATAAACATCCAACAGAACAACACACAGAAGGGGTATATTAGACGTTTTAGACGTCCATTTTTAACCCATTGTATATTTGGTTTCACCGAGTACTCGTAGGTATCTTTGCCAAAACCTCACCAGTCTTCAAGCAGGTGCATGCCGATGACGACATCACCCTAAACTTCTTTGGAGACCTCTTAGAAGTACTACATGTCTCTCAACTTAGTAGCTAGTGGTGTTATAGGAAACATTACTATGATAAAAAGTATAGCCTATATCACTCAGGGAGAATGAGTCTATATACTTGTGAAAGAATTTTCTAAATCGGTTCTGTAATTTCAAAGAAGACCTACTCTTAATAATATTATTATAGAAGTACAGATATCTCACCCAGTGGCGACCTCCCAAGCCTTGATAGTCTTGTCTCGACTGGCGGAGTAGACGATGTCGCCACTCGGCGAGAAGGCGACCGACGATACGTTGTGGTCGTGTCCGTGCATCGTCTTCACACATTCAAATGTTTGGTTGAAGTCCCACAACTTGATCGACATATCGGCGCTGCAAGATACTGGACAACAAATAGTTTTAATGAGATTTGGATATAGTTTATACTCTCGATTTAGATAAACATTGTACCCTCTACGGTGGTAAAGAATATAAAATAACTGTGATGTGATGGACACGAAAGTTCTTATATTTCCAAGAGAACTTATTGTTTTTCTTCTTAATTATAAAGTTAGGAAGTAAATATTGTACTTATATTTAGAAATAGATTAAAAAAACTACCATGATTTGCGATTGTATTATTTCATGTAAATATTTTCTTAATCCCCTGGATGAGTACTAAAATCTGAGATTAGTTTTTTGCGCCGGAACTGGGGCAATATTGCGCATTCGCCTTAGGTACGGTCATAATTTCAGACTTCCATCAGAGACTAGTTTTAATCCCAATCCATGACCCAGTGGAAATGGGATTAGATAAAAACACAAAACAAGCAACATAGGTATATGTATACATAAGCACAATACATAGTTAATAGATATTGAAATTAAAATATGTAAATTTTATTTACCAAGGAGTTTTCCGTGATGGTCGAAGGCGATGTCCTGAACTGAGTCGGTATGACCCTTCAGGGTTCGTTCGTACTCGCCACTCTCGAAGTCCCATACTTTAATGGTAGCGTCCTCGCTTGAGGACACCATTAAACTGAACACCGGATGAAATATTACCTGGAAAATATATAGTACCAATTTAGTGTGGATTGGTTTCACTATTGATTGCTGCTGTTGTGACGACATGAGCTATGAAGATTAGACCTAATGTAAAGTAATGATTCAAATATTATGAGAATGAAAGTATAAACACTTATGAAAGTTAAAGCAAAATAAGTATACCAAGATCGTAGTAAGTGAAAAGCCATGGTCTCTGCCTACCCCAATGGGAAAGAGGCGTAACTAAATTATGTATGTATGTGTGTATAATTATAAAACAATAATGGAATGTTATCTCGAGATCGTCTAGAAATATAATTATCTAATGAAACCGTCCAGTTATTAAACTTGTAATGTAAACATGAGGTTATGATAACGACCTTTACGTCTACAACCGACGAGCTTACGTGCAATGTCTGAGAACAACGCTTTAATGATAAGATTGTACAATAATCTCATTACATTTCAGTAGCATGGGTTTAAGAGACATATCGCTTATAACATAATAGCAGGTTAGTGACTAGATAAGGTACTAAGCTTTGATAATATATTTTTGTATTTCAAAGCAATGAGTTTGCTTAAACTAGTCTTAAAATATTAAGCTGGAAATTATAAACAGATCACAAAAACTGATGTCATCGGCAGGATTCGATCCCACGACCTTTCACTTACAGGGGGAATCGTCTGACCACTGAGCGATGATTACTCGACTTGAATTGATAATAGTCTTACGTGGTAGGTACTTAATTTATATAAAGGTATCATCAATATATTTATCACATTTATTGATATGTATAAATATGAATACGTGCTTTTGTAGCATCCATAATACAATGACTAATTCAATTAGAGGAAGTTGATACTTGTATCTTACGATGCCCTCCCACGTTTCTAAGTTTTTAAGTTTCCGGAGATTAATTTGTTTTTTTTTTTGTAAATAGATTGTTCTTGGTGATAATAGCTCTATCATATATGTAATGTAGGTCTAGAACTCTGTTCACCAGTTCGGCAACGGAGACGTGGGAGAGACAGGAATAAAAAAAAAAGAAAAATAACTTTATAATTTTATCACTTGCATGTATTATTGTACAATAGCAAATATATATTTACTCAATATATATTTACCCGAAGTTACTATAAATAGCAACAAGATTTACTCGAATCACGAAATAATAAGAATTAAAATCTGTCTGTGTATGATATAACTCGGCATCGTTTGCCATTCTATGCATTATTTAATTTTTCGAACAAATATTTTAAAAACACAAGATAAAAAATAATAATATTTGACAATGGTACAATATATTAACGTAATTTTAAGTTTAATATAATTATAGCGACGATAACTACGCTTCACGGTTCATCCGCCTCAACTTGGGGTTAAGTTTCACTCTTGACTTATATACTAATTATGTCTGTTTCCGGGAGATAATGTTATATTATGAAAAATCTACATAACGGTATAATAAGCTTTGAAACTCAGGTCATAGCAAGCCCGGACGATCTTGAAACTTGTACTACGGGTTATTGAAATCTGGGCATTAGTAGTAGTAGTCATGGTAAGGCTATTAGATAGACCTCTCACACGAGTAATCCAAGACTATCAGAGCATTGTTCAACGCTCAGCAGTAAGAACAGTTGGCAGAAGTGTTGTGGCGATATCTACACTACTATTATAAAGAGGAAAGATTTGTATTTTTGTGTGTATGTTTGTAATGAATAAACTCAAAAACTACTGTGCCGATTTCAAAAACTCTTTCACCATTGGAAAGCTACATTCACCCTGAGTAACATAGGCATTTTATCCTCGTAATGTGTTTCTACGGGAACCGGGAAAGAGTAAACTAAATCACGCGGGCGGAGCCGCGGCGATCAGCTAGTCATTTATAAAAATAATGAAAATCTACCTTAGTAATTGTAGCCCGGTGTCCAGTAAGACAGAACTTCTCTGGTGGTCGGGGTATCCACTCGGCGGGTGTGCGTTTGGCCCGCGTAGGTGCGCCTTCGATAAATTCCTTCTGAGCCTCCGACAGCTTCGATTCCAATTCCATCACCTGGGAAGATAGAGTATTATATTTTAATTAGGTAAAACATTTCTAACCAAGTAGTTTATACGCGCTGAATCCAAATAAATAATATCATATCGTCACTTTCAGATATCGCTACGTACTAAGCCATTCATAACTTATTAGGTTGTATGTAGATGCCTAGTGGTACCATTGAAGGGTCCTGTGAGAGAAATGGAAGATAACTAGCTATAATCTATCATGATGATGACACGTCCCATCATAGTTACTTTTTGTAACGCCATTTTAATACTGTGTGTGTGAGATTGTGATTAAGTATTACTACAATAAATTAAAATGTAATCAATGGACTAAGTAAGCATGTCATGTCAATTTGTAATAAGGTGAGTTGTAGCACGACCGACGTATCGACGGGTCGTCTTAGAAAATCATTCAGGGTGACCTAGAACCGTCCAGCAATAAGACAGATCGATATAACACTAAACATAGCATGTGTCGTTATAAATAGTCATGCACGTTTTAGCCATCAATATACGTTGAATGGCTAGAAGTTTCTCGTGGGTTTATCACCATTGAAATAGACAAGAAAGTCTTCTTTCAGTTACATAAGGGTATTGCGTACCGGGAAACTTAATATACGCCATCAGCTTTTGTCGAATCGATTACATGAAATCAATTATAGAAAGTATTACAGTTTAACTGCAGTACTCGCTTTACATTTCAAATTATAGGAACCCAGTGTGTTTTTAAGCTATTAAGTAATTTAGAATATTGGAAGATGCCTGTCTGACGTGGAAAACATATTCATTACCTAAACATTCGAACTAGTTAACAATTTGCAACAGTTCCTCGATAGTAATATCACTGAATGGATTATGCAAATCGTCGTTGCCTTAGTATAAGTCTGCGTAAGGCGTAAGAAAGAACGAAAGAGTTCTTTTTATGGACAGGGGCATCTGAGCCCCATGTTTCATGCGTTACTTGGTGGCCCCTACGTCCATTGTCGGATGCCCCAGCTACACACTAGGAAGTATTCTCTGTGGCGCCGGCGGACTTTGACCACCTATGTGGAGTCTGTCACGCGGTTGGGTCGGGTGTTATCCCGCGTCGGTGAGTGAATCTGCGCGCTGTGGGGCCTCAGCCCTGCAGCACGTAACTCTCCTAGCTTGCTTCTGTAAGGACGGCGAGTTGCTAGCCCGCCGTCCTCGGGCCCCGATCATGGATGTCGATGGTCTAGCTAGAGCATCTGCGGCGCCCTGGCCGCCGACTTCAGAACGCGGTAAGCCCCCTTTCCCACTCGGCCGCCTCCTTCGCGAGCATAACCTACTCGCAGAAGGACACGGCCACGTTCCATCTACTCCCACTGAAGACCATGGCTCGAAGTATGGTCTCCAGCGAGAGGGTATCCACGTCCAAACCCACGACTAGATCCCAGCGCCGACTGGCCCACGCTGAGCACTCCACCAACGCGTGGAGTGCGGTGTCTTAGCCGGAGGCCTCGCAGTATTGACACTGGAGTGTGACGTCACGATGGATGCGGTGCAGATACTCACCTAGGCATCTGCCCAGTAATGATCTGCGACTCGCGATATGTGAGATCACAGTGCCGCCTCTGCAGCCAATCGTCCATGATCGGTCTCACCGCTGCGATGGAGGTGGTTCTCTACTTTGGTTGCTAAATCGCACCTTTCATGTCTCATGAGATCCTGGCAGAATTGGAAATGAATGCTGCCTGGAATAGTGTGTACTTATTTGTACTCTAAATCATTATACTGTGTATACGTTTCAAACAAATAAACGTTGATGTTACCTTTTTCTGCAATCTGATGACCGAGGTCCATTTCTTCTCAAGGAGGCCGCCGAACTTGCGATCCATTTCGCCGCTCATATCAGCCTCCTTCTTAAACGCTTCCAACGCGTCCGTGTAGCCATTGCTACCTAAATAATCTGCGATAGCTTTGTTCCTGTAACAATAACACATTAAAATTATTTTAAGTATCTTAATTCCAAAATACTAAGGTCTGTGGAAAGACAAACTAAGCTAAGTCCAATGTAGTAGGCATTTGGTATTATTATAAGAAATATTTTAAATTTTATTTACGGAAAGAATATACTAAAAAATCATGACACGCAATCAAGTTCCTTAAGTTAATAACGGATGTTGTTATGTCTAAGAAAATAATAAAAACAAGCAAGGCGCCCTTCACTATCGCAGTGAAGGCATAAGACGACTTCTTACTATTATGTGATATCAGATGTTAAAAATAAAATAATAAATATAATCATAAATTTTTAATTTTTAATTTTTTTGCTATGGTGTTTTATTCTGTACCAAAATTCAATGTGCCAAATCATAACTTTCTAGCACTTGTAGTCCTCGAGTTGAAAAGTGCGGACAGACGGACAGGACCGGACTATAAGACTTCTCTTACATAGTATACTTGTCAGTATAGTAAGAAGTCTAAAAGGTTGGTTCGAGCAACGAATGGTGACACCAAAAAAATAATGAACAAAAATGATGATGCACTCAAGAATGTTCAGTCAATTTGGATTTTCATAGTCACCAGTTTTAGTTGAGGATTAACTACGGGATTGCTGTGATTGGGTAGGTGTGCAACCCAAGTAAAGATAATGTAGCTAGTGGTATCAATATTACAGTAATTAGTGTGTTGCAACAACAGCATATTCTACTTATGGCACATAATTATGGGCCGATGTATCTAAGTATACGAATTTGCTAATACCAAAGATATTAGACTCTAGCTAGATTATAGAATAAATGAATAAAAAAAACAAATAACATAAGAAATAGGTACTTGTTAACAATATAGATGGTAAAATGTGGGACGGGCAGACAAAGTCTTAAGTAATAGGGTTCCCGAAACAGAACTCGTGTATTTGACAACCCTTGTCGGGCACGGGCACTGTTTCTGTTTATTTCTAATACATACTAGATATATTTTTTCAACAGATAAGAGAGGAGAGAACGTGAAAAAGTAAGATTATGTCACCCAATGTCCAAGGAAATAAACCGCATTATGATAATACGCTACTATTACTACTTACTCTATTTCACATTTAATAAAATAATTAATTAAACATTCATATAACGTATTCACAAGGTCACAGCCAGTCACAGCCAGTCACAGGCATGTAGGAAGTCCTGCAAACGATGTCTCTAAAAGGCTTTGATTATTAATACCATACATTAATATAAACAGCTGTATTAATGACTTAAATGTCCGGAGAGCTTGAATACTGTGATCGATGAGAGAAGATGTCAGTCTGATTTTGGATGTGAGTCAAAAAACACTGGGGGGGGGGGGGCAATTTGTCCTTTCCGGGTACCTAGTGAGTACTTTTGTCTGAGCCTCGATCTAAATAATACTATCGAGTACCTATACGATTTTTTTTTCGTACAGACAGTAATATTAGTTTCATAATTGTAGATTACGCAGTTACTAGAGTCGATTTATCAACTGATGTAACCAAACGATCTCTCTGACCTGACTGCGCAGGCGTCGTCCATTGATATAATTTACAATATGTGAGTATGTAGTCTATTAGTTAATGTAGGTAGATATCTTTTTTCAATAGAAAGAACCGAGTTCAAAGATGAACAACACGATTACTTTAATTAAAATTTTAACTAAGTAGAAATAATACTTAAGTAAATCAGTTTTCAAAAAAGTGGTTTCTATGTTTTGTCGAAATGAGCTTGCAACTATCTTGGGGTATAGTGGCACAAATCGGTATTTCACATTTTTATGAGAGAGTGCTATAGAATAGAGTATACTTTATTGTCCACCAATATAAATACAAAAAATATACAGAAACTTGTTATCAATTTAGTATGTACAATTGGCGGCCTTATAACCAAGAGTGCCAAACATCGCCAACGACGATCTCTACATCTGAGGTCAGAGAACTATACATACCAGATTTGGTACCAAAATCTTTTAAATGCAATTACAGTAAAAACTACAAGAAACTAATTCAAATCCACCTTGTAGAGCCGAATCGCAAACATTTAATTTGATTATCAGTAGTTATGTAACAAACAGATAATCGGGCCACGATACTATTGATTCGACATACTTTCTTGTGATTCAGATTGTTAGTTTACAACTGGAGAAAAACGTCGACTACAAGTAAAGTTAGTAAAGCGTTTCTTCTGGAGATAAGATTGGAGATTGAATTTAGTTACTTATTTTTTATTGGATAACGCCTACACATAGGACAAAAATTACGACATACTTCGTGGCATTAAGCAGAGCCGAATTACGAGGTAATAACATCGTTACTTTGTCTATGTTTGTCAATATGGATTGGAGGTCAGTGACGGCAATTATAGTAGTTAACGTTATCTGGGACCTCTTGAGCGAACTACGTTTTTTTACTATTGTGAATTGTGTAACTATCGAATGGTATGGTACAAATCTGTGGACTATTGAGAATAAAAATGAAAACTGCGGTAAGAAACTAAATTATTTCTTTAGACAACCAGATTCTTGGTTTTACATATTTTATTGTCTAGTGAGCCAAATTTTAGTGATTTGTTAGCAACAAATAGATTATTCGACGTGAATACCTGTCATGAACAACTGCACACACATAAAATTATGTCTGTCTTGCAAGTATAGACAGAGGCGTCTATTACGTCTACATTTCTTAGACCTTCTATAGAGTTCGATTATAGGCGTTTCCACCAGAATAAGGTATAAGAACCTCTTCCATTCACCAGGTTGTGCTGACAACATACAGCATCAGCAGCATAACGTTTTGTTGCGACACTATTTTCTATGTGTTTATGAAATAGGAAATAGACACCACCCGTAGCTTCCTCCTTTCTTAATAAAACAATCTATTAGTTTCTATGCGGGTGTTATTACGTGAGAACAACAAAAAGATTGGCAAAATGTATGAAAACCAAGATGGTATCAAATTCTTGAAAGAACGATGAAAATGTCTGGAGCCAAACTTTTCTGCAAAATTATTTCCCTAACTCTTTACTTTAAAAGATGAGGAGACTTCAGATAGGCAACTGTACAATTCGTTTATGAGGGCATAGCGAAAGTGGTTTCGTGTACAGTGCGTATACTCCGTCCGTGGTGCCAGTGGTGCCTACTGATCTGGGTGCGCTGAGAATTGAGAATATAACTTTCTCGTTCGGTACATTTCCGACGTTATTACACCGATTGTAGCAAACGTAAGCTTTCGGCGCGATAACCTTTACCGGCTGTACAATTTTACATTTTCGTCGTGTGATGATAGAACTATATCCCTTTCACTGATGTCGCCAGCATCCGCAAAGCTCGCCCCTGGTTCGGGCGTGAATGTGCCGAGGCTGTCCAGAAAAAACAGTCGGCATATCGCGCCTGGGTCAGGGCTCGGGCGGCACGTGACCCGAACGTGAACCGCCTCAAAGCAGCGTACAATCGGGCCACTAGGTTCAGCAAGAGGGCCTTCAAGAGAGCGGATGCCCAGCGCGTCGCGCGGCTTGGTCAGGAGCTCACATCCCATCCCACGGGCAGCCGTGGATACTGGCAACTGGCCAAAGCCGTACAGTCAAATTTTTGTCAACCCTCGCTGCCACCACTGCGTTTTCCTGATGGATCACTGGCTCACAAAGCCCAAGAGAAGGCGGACATGCTCGCAGACCTCTTTGCGGCTAATTCCCGGGTCGATGACCGTGGCCTGCAGCCCCCCGCCATCGCCAACTGTGGCCACACTATGCCTGATATTGTTATCAGGCAATGTGATGTACGGGCAGTGCTGCGGTCACTCGACACGCGGAAAGCCAGTGGCCCTGACGGCATTTCGGCGGTGGTGCTACGAAAATGTGCTGCTGAGTTGTCTCCAGTATTAACGCGTCTGTACCGCCTGTCATACTCTACAGGCCTCGTGCCGGAGGCCTGGAAGGAGGCGAACGTACAACCGATCCCCAAGAAAGGGGATCGATCCGATCCAGGCAACTATCGACCCATAGCTGTCACCTCAGTCATTTGCAAGGTGCTCGAGCTTCTTATTAATAAGCAGCTCATGCGATACCTGGAGGATCACTCGCTAATCAATGATCGGCAATATGGCTTCAGGCCAAAACGATCAACGGGTGACCTCCTGGCATTCGTCACGCATGTATGGGGTGAGGCTATGGAAAGGTTTGGCGAGTCCTTGGCTATTAGCCTGGACATCGCCAAAGCTTTCGATAGGGTCTGGCATGCTTCGCTCCTTTCCAAGCTTCCGGCATATGGTCTACCTCCTCAACTGTGCAGCTGGATTGCCAGTTTTTTAAACGAGCGCCGAGTGCGGGTCCTCTGCGATGGCCAGGCTTCTCGCTTTTTGCAAGTGAATGCCGGGGTACCGCAGGGGTCCGTACTGTCACCAACTCTCTTTCTTCTGCATATCAATGATATGCTTTCCCTCGGGAACATTCATTGCTATGCAGATGACAGTACATTGCACGGGAGTTACTCGGTTCGTCCGACGGCGGGGCGATCTGTGATAGAGGAGGAGAGACGACATCTCGTGGGTGATCTCGACCGAAGCCTCGACAGTATCTCCCAATGGGGTGCCGAGAACTTGGTCGAGTTCAATGCCCACAAAACACAGGCGTGTGCATTTACAGCGAAAAAATCCCCTTTCCTTCCCCTACCCACTCTTCAGAATGCAATATTACCAATGAAGGACAATCTAGACATCCTTGGCATAGACGTTCGTCGAGAGCTCAATAACACAAAATACATTGAGAGATGTATTGGGCTAGCTTCGCGGAAACTAGGAATACTGAACAAGGTAAAGCGATTCTTTACACCGCACCAGAGGTGTCTGCTATACAAAACGCAGATTAGACCCTGCGTTGAATACTGCTCTCACCTCTGGGACGGCTCCGCGAAGTATTTGCTGGACGCACTCGACGCTATGCAGCGACGCGCTGTTCGCATTATAGACTGTCCGGAGGTAACGGGAAGCCTTGAGCCGCTAGCCCAGCGCCGAACAATTGCTTCCTTGGCCGCGTTCTACCGTATTTACCACGGTGAGTGTTCTGAAGAGCTCTTCAACCTGATCCCACCCTCTCCCTTCCGATCCCGAACAACGCGTGCCGGGCAGAGATGTCACCCTCATACCGTGGAAACCGTCTTCGCGAGAACCGAGCGTTTTAAACGATCGTTTCTCTGCCGAACGATGGTGGCTTGGAACGCCCTGCCTGCGCACGTGTTTCCTCCTACATATAACCCTGGGCTCTTTAAGCGAAGCGTGAAGAGGCACATTACAGGGTCGTCAAGTTGAGGGCCACTCTCTATAGTATTCCTGTGTACTGTGAGAGTCGCCCTCAATTGCCAGACGTCGCCTCAGCTTACCATCAGGCGAGTGGCGTCAATTTGTCGACCTAAATATAAAAAAAAAAAAAAAAAAAAAAAGAACTGTAATGAAATTCACGAGTCGCAGTTTCACTGTCAGGGTCAGATCAGCAATCATTATATCAAAAAATACAAGTAAGTATTAACTTACACTGCAAGCTGTAGAAAAAATAGGATATACAAAAAGATCGTGATCTATTATTCACGCATGTTGGGCTTAGTAGATTAAGTCTTTTCAAACACAGGCATATAAGGGGACGGAAGTAACGTAACGTAGGTAACGAAAAATACTTAAAAAAAAATACTTAACACAATAAACTCTAAGCTTAATAAAATAATTAATAAATGTTTTTGATTTAAAACAAAAATTAAATTCAATAAATCCCTTGGCATAAATTCTTTACTTTGTTTTTTTTAGCCTCTGAAAATATTTACAAACATATCTACTTCCTACATTTGTTTAGCAAGCGCCACCCGTGCCCTATTTACAAGGTCGTATTACCATCGAAATAAGGTGGCAACTGGCATGCGGCATCTGATTAGCCATTCAAATATATTTGCATTGTTCGCGTTCAGTTATCGATATGTCACAAGAGTTTTGTAGATTCCGCCAGATCTTGATCAGTTCTGAACTTCTGAATACGAATGTACGAACAGGTGACTTAATCGTTATGATTGTATGCTTGAGGATGTTTAAAAGGAACATCGTCATAGTCACTGTTGCAAAAAAATATGTACTTGTTACCTTCAAGGCTTCGAGAGAGTTTTCAATCCCTATGTTATTAATGGTGGCGCTAGGAAAGTTTTAAGTCACGAGAAACGAGTAAGTACTCGGTTTATTGCGCGTATATTTACGGTGATGACCTCATTCAGTGCCATAGGTATTATGTTAATAGGTAAGTACTGAAAATCGATGTTTGTCAATGACTTTACGAAGGAAAAACCATAATGGAAGGGATGGTGAGTGAATGAAATTACGTAAGTATGTAACTGTTTTACTTATGTTGTGATTTCAGTGGGTGTAATATGACGTGCTTGAGACGTGTTAATAGTACAGTTACATTTATAAAATAAGATCATTAATGTCTACTGGCAAAGACATTATACACGTTTATTTAAAAGTATGTAAGAGTTTTCGTGGGCGAAATCCTGACATACTACTAAACACCTATATGTATCACGCTTTTTACAAAACGTTATAGTAATATTTTCAATTGCCTTCTTTAACAATTTGTAAGTTTATTATAAGTTAATATGTTTGTATTTATGTAGTTATAGTTTATGTAAGTTTATTAACCTCAACAACAGTATTAACCTGCACACACACTTGACTGGTTGAACTCCTAGGCACATTGGAAGAGATCTCTTCAGAGAGATAAGTTGCGCCTTTGTACACATGTATATAAAGTTTCCACTCACAATATTGTATATACTGTGTGTACATAAATGAATAAAACTCAACTAATCCTAATCACTCTCAATCAATTTCTGATCCAGTTAAATATCAACCAAGCTCGTAACATTAAATTATCTGATTCTTAAATATTGGATGGAACTAGGCGTTACTTGGCTAAAATCCATGACAAAGCAATGGTAAGTAAAATATTTTTAAAAATATGTTTTAAACTTATTTTAAATTTTTTAATAGCACTATTTTCCGCAGGATTAAAAAGACAACAAAACGTCGACAATTGTTTCGCCTCTAAACAAAGCATTATCAAGACTGTCTCAGAGAGAACAGCAAAATTTGTGGTTAGAACATATTTGCTTATAAGTAAACGTGTGCAAATTTCATTATCGCGATGTAGGATTTTTTCACAATAACTAACGTGGGTAGAAACCTCAGATCATGCTAACTAAGTACCCAAAAATAGGTATTCACCAATACAAGACTTTATCTTCTATTATTTTAAGAAGATAAAGTCTGTATGGTAGTGGTAGTGAATTTAATAAAATGCATTCACAATTTAATAAAATGCATTCACAGTGGGCACCTTGATCCCTATAAAAGGATACTAGGGAAATACATTTAAAACTGATTGGATACTCAACACGGTACTATTTTAATTAATTCTATAGAGAAAAAAAGGCAGCGTTAAATATTTTGCAGAATCGGCATAATAATAAATTATGATAATGAATTGAAAAATTTATTGAATGCTCCAACGTGTCTGAGAACGTCGCTCGGCGCCTTGATGGATGTGACCAAGTCAAGTAATTAATGCTGTCTGTTTATATGGTACAGAAGCGAACGTGATTAAAACAGTAAATTATCAATCGGTGTTTAAGTTTGTTCGTTTGGACGTATTAAATAAGCATCTGATGGCCAGATATAATGATTTATGGATTTATAAGGTTACTAAACAAACCTATAATCTATTTTTGTATTTCAAAGCAATGAGTTTGCTTAAACTATTCTTAAAATATTAAGAAAGAAATTATAAATAAATCACAAAAACTGATGTCATCGGCAGGACTCGAACTCTCGGCCTTTTCCTAACAGGGGGAATGCTCTAACCAACGCTAACATTAATAGCACGATCTACAAATTATGAATTTGATATGAAGCAATAATTCGATGTTGTTGGTATTGGTCACCGTAGCTCAGTGGTCAGACCATTCCCCCTGTTAGGCAGAGGCCGTGGGTTCGAGTCCTGCCGATGACATCAGTTTTCCTGATTTATTTATAATTTCTTTCTTAATATTTTAATCAATAATCATAAAGGAAAAACGCATAACAACAACGGAAATAATTCAGCATGGTAAAAAGTCATTTGAATTAGTAACGAGGCTGTAACAAGTTTGTGAAAATAACCCCGTGTCAATGTTGACGCAGTCTTTTTTAATATTTTTCATATTTACTTAAATCAACAAACAAGGGTACACGAAGGGTGTGTTACGCCACGAACGTAGAAGGACCCACAACATTTACCTTTCGACTCAACCAACAGACACACTATTCCCTATTGTCATCATTTCTAACCAGCCGTTGCCCTCTATTTGTGGTCGGACATCGGAATTTATTTAAACAGAAGTGACCTGCCCTCGTTTCACTTTTACAGGCCAATGACACAAAATTTAAAGAACATACACTTAGCCATTGTATGTATCGTGTTTCAAAAGATGCGACAAAAAACCAGCTTCATTTTCGCTGAGGAAATTGAAAGGGCGTTGAATAAGCTCACAATTTTCTAGTGTGAAGCCTTACATCCTCCGGGAATTTTGGGTACATCCAGAACTTCATACGTGTGCAAGCGGGTGATGGCTTGGACTTAGCTATTCTTGGTGAGGTGTCTTAGACATACGCATTCGGTGGGGGACTTTTTATACTACAAAGAAATCTGTTTAACTTAAAGAAGAATGGATGGAAAAGAATAATAATTGTATGTGCAAACGTAGTAAACGTAGTGTAATCAATGATATACGTTAGGATGTCATTAGCCATCTATAAATTCAATTAGACTTATGGAAAGATTTTTAAGAGCTATTCATAAAGCGCTTTCTTAGTGTAAGAGAACGTTTAATAGGTACCTAAACGTATACTACAACCTATATCTACAATCCTTAAAATGTCTGGTATTGAGCTAATTATCAGTTCAAGGATCTTCATTACACGTCGAGACTTCCAACTTCCAAAGCATGACTAGTTTAAAGTTCTATAGGTAGAGTACCTAGGTAGGTAGGTAATTTGAGTGCAATAACCGCTAGGTACGAGATTGAAATATTCGCGGCCTAACACATAAATACTTGAACTATTTTAATGTAACTGACCTCATTTGATTTGTTTACTCTCTGGTTGTCACATTGTAAAATTTTATCGCAATAGCATTATCTGTATTTAAATAAGAATGAATTTAGAGAATTTTGTGAGCCTAAGTGTAGCGTTTTTAAAGAATGGAGAAAATTGAGCAACATGCTGTCATGAAATACCTGTTTAAAAAAAAAACTAACTCCAAAAGAGATTCACGAAGATATGTCTACAACATTGGGGGAATCTGCTCCGCGTATATGACTGTGAAAAAGTGGGTTGCTGAATTTAAACGCGGACGAGAGAGTATTGAAGATGACACTCGCTCCGGCCGGCCTATGACGTCTAAGACCAAAGACCTTATAATACAACGGACATAGGATCTAGAACAAATCGCAAGAAAATAATGTCCCGAGTCGACCTATACATTATACATAGGCATACATAGATATAAACAAATTTCATATTAAAATTTAAACCTTGATTCAACGGAATAGTGTTCACTTTTGTTTGCACTAATTTATCGCATTACGTAGCTTCTATCTGTCCGCCTGACTAATTCACCTTATGCAGCTTATACTTGAACTACGTGAACATAGAAACAATGGAGTAGGTTTATTTTGTTAAAGTCTTTTAAGGATTCCATGATATGTACCTACGGAGGCGTAATAATTAATGTAAGACTACAATAAATTCCATAATCTTATAAATTGTAATTACTTGTTTATGTTAGACGAAATAAGCTGAAAAACTAATTAACGACTGACAAAGATTTTTTTTTTCGAGTCAGTTTCATAATAAGTAACTGTAGTGTATGAATAACAAAAAGGGAATTAATGAATTTAACTAATTATAATATTATAAATGCCAAACTTCTTGCGGGTGTCAAAGTTCTTCCGCTTTCATTACTATTTTCATAACGCTATGTCGCTACGTCTACTACAAGATAGCCGTGTTTCAAGTGACTGAATTAGTTGCTAAAACTGCGCATCATTAATTTATTTTTATCTTATGGTTAATTTTTGGGATACGAAATTATTGGCTACTAGCTGATCACCGTGACTCCGCCCGCGAGATATAGTTATCTCGGCCCCGATTCCCGTGGGAATACATTACCGAGAATCCAAATAAAAAGAAAATAACAGTACATACACGAAATAAAATGACATGTGTAATTATATTTATGACAAAACAATGATACCCTGTGAAAATTAAAAACATTTTTGGGCTTATCTCCTCCATTCAATCAAGGGATTCTTGTACAAGTTTCATAAAGATCGGACCTCTTTTTGTTATGTCCATAAAATGAGCCGAACAAACAAGATTGTTATTTTTTGGATAAAAATATTCTTCTCGCCGTGCTAGGGCAATAATATTTTTCCATTGTGCACAGTGTACTGGATCCCGAGGAAAACTGAAATATATGTTGGTTCATATAACGAAAAAAAAATAATAAAGAGCCAAGGCGTCTCCACTATAATCTTTGTTCCAAATAGTTTTATCGCTATCGGTAATCCGAATAAATCTGAATGGTCATTTTGTTAGTACATTATTCAGTGAAAATGAAATGGTCTCTTTCTTTTTACTGAGCTTGGGATGAGTTCGAAAGAGACAGATAGGTACTTCGGTATTGGACTGGATTGCAATATTTACTTTTGTCTTTTAATTTATTATCGACGAAATACTGTATTTTAAGTGAAATAATAAATTGCAAATAATAAAACAAAAGCTTATTTACTGAAAATATGATACACCGTCTTCAATTTGCTTTTTTTTCGTAGTTTTTACACGTTTTTACAATACAGTACGGCATTGTGCAACGTGTTGTCGTTCAGTTGTCAAAATCAAGACTGGCGCGCGATTGTTTCTCTTTTAGCGTTTTGTTTCTCTTTTAGTTCGGACACTTTTGAGCGATGATCCGAAATCCATTGTATTTAAAATCATTGTCTAAGACTGAAGAAAACATCGGGAAAATCTGTGATCTGATATTGGCAGATTGGAGATTGACCATCTGGGAGATTGCAGACACTATTGGCATCTCGTATGAACGAACACAAACATCATAGTCAATGAACTTGGATTTTTTAAGGTTTCTGCGCGGTGGGTACCCAGATTGCTTTCAGTTGATCAAAAACGAATACGGCTCACGATTTCTTGCGACTGTTTGGAAATGTTTGAGGCTAATCCACAAGATTTTTTGGCCAGATTTGTGACAATGGATGAAACTTGGGTACACCACTACACCCCAGAGTCAAAACACCAATCTAAGCAGTGGAAAAAACCTCACCTCAAAAAAAGCCAAAACAATTTTGTCAGCTGGCAAGGTGATGGCGTCAGTTTTTTGGGATGCTAAGGGTGTCATCATGGTGGACTACCTTGCAAAAGGTGAAACTATAAACTCGGCTTATTACTGCACCCTCTTAAGTCGTTTGCGTGAAACAATCAAAGAGAAAAGGCCAGGATTACTCAGCAAGAAAGTGTTGTTCCATCAGGATAATGCACGCGTTCACACGTCTGTTGAATCAATGGCTCAAATTTGTGATTGTGGCTTTGAATTACTGCCCCATCCCGCCTATTCCTCTGATTTGGCACCTTCAGACTATCATTTATACCCAAACCTAAAAAAAACACCTTGGAGGTCAAAAATTTTCATCAAATGAGGAGGTCGAAGCTGCGGTGGGTGACTTTTTTGAAGGCCTTGAAGAAACTTTTTTTATGACCGGCATACAGGCATACAGGCGTTGGAAACCAGATGGAAGAAGTGCATTGAGTTATAAAATTACTATTATATATATATATTATATTGTTTTCTTGCTGAGGCCGCGAACTTTTCAATCCACCCTCGTATCTGTGTTTTAAGAATAAATAGCATGCATAGTATAATACCGTATCTTGTCAATATTATAGATGCGACAGTTTGAGGTTTGATTACATATTTGTAACTCCATCGCGTTCTAAATACTTCTAACCCACAGGACGGATTTGTATCTGTACACACGAAGAGACACGAAAGAGGACATTTTCATTCCTCTTAATACTACTAATAATAATCACGTGAGTAGAGTCGGCAAGTTTGTTTGGCCGCATAATAAATACTGATGTGCGAAGAAGAAAAGAAAACTTATAGGCAATAATAATGTATCATCGATCCTACCTTAAAATGTTCCTGGCTAAATTACTCTAACACAATAACGGGATAGGAAATATTAAAAACAACGGGATTGATGTAACGAATCAGAACGATGTTACAAGTGTAAAAGAAACGGCATAATTAAAAAACCCGTATCGGTATGAGTGGCACGTACCATACAAATAATTTGTATACGCTCGTGACTTGAAATATAAAGAAACCTTTAACTGCTGTCTAAGCACAAGAACACATCGTTCAATGAAATTTCGGTAAAACTTCACGCTTTTACTAAAATAAATGCATTTTGTTGATGCTCATCAATAGCTTCAGATAACAAAGATACTGAAATACGAGTACATAATGTAGTTATAGTTAGAAAAGTAATATTTCGAGTTTGTGTAGTCAGTGTTTTTGAATGAGAAAAACCGGGCAAGTGCGAGTGGGACTCGCGCAGGGGTCCGTACCAAAAGGTAAAAAAAAATTGTATATTGTTGTATGGGAGCCCCCTTAAATATCTAATATATTGTTTTTAGTATTTGTTGTTATAGAGCCAACAGAAATACATCACCTGTGAAAATTTCAACTTTCTGACTATCACAGTTCACGAGATACAGCCCAAGACAGACGGACGGACGGACAGCGAAGTCGTCAGTAATTTACACTTTGGGTACGGAACCTTAAAAAGCGATGGTAACGAAGAACCAATACATAATAATAAGGCGGGTAATGCAAAGAAACAGGTCTCCACTATACGCGTAAAATAACATTTCTTTAAGCGAATCGATTAATGGTGAGATTTATAAAGTTTGTTTGGACTTGGCTAAAGCGCGGCTTAGCAAAATCTTAGCTAAACATAATTATGCAAAGCATAATCTTTGTTTTTTTTTCGTGTCTTAAACTAAGCAAAGCTTGTGATATGAGTACTAGATAAACTGATATAAATACTTATATACAATTTTTTTTTGTAAATACATACATATTATACATAGGAAACATCCAGACTTCGGTACAAACGTATCTGTCTTCACACAAAGTTTGTCCCGACCGGGAATCGAACCCGAGACTCCGGCGTTCGACGGCGGGAGTCGGAGCGGATGCACTACCGACCACGCCACCGAAGCAGTAAATTTAATACTTATAGTCATAATGAGCTAAGTTTACCTTAAGCTAATGTGTAATTTAGCCATTAATGCTTATCTGACAAACTGTAACCTACAATAATATTACAGAATATGGTAAATTACATTTGAGAACAATCATTATTTTTATTAGGTAGAGTTATTTCTGAGTTTTTCGTAAGTCGCCGTTTTTGTGAACTTAGACTTGGCTTAGCTTAAGCTAAGACACAGACGAAGAATGTATTATAAATGTCGATTTTGTTTCAAGTGTAAAGTAATGGCTAAGCTAAGACCAAGTACACTTTATAAATCTCACCCTTAAGAGATGCAATAATCATCATTATGATTCGACTTCACAAAGAACTCATTCAAAATAATTTGTTTCTTTTATACACAATTACTTCAAATACACTTCATCATTATCATGTTTTGGTGACAGAAAGGAATAATAAGAATAAAATAAATTGACCGTCATGAGACGGTAGTACTTTCACTTGGAAAATTACAGGTAAAAATTCAAAAACACAACTAAAATTTTCCAAATTTCATGAGTCGGTCATGATTTTATCGATTAGAAACTCTTTAACTTACTGACCGGTTTCGCCTTATGGCATCATCAGAGGTCCTACTTAATCAGCTTAATGTCATAATATTAGAGTTAGCGATATAAATTTTCATCGCGAAACCTGTTGTCAATAAAAACGGATTGGGGCCAGTTTAGAATTAAAGTCAGTAAATATTTCTACTAGATAGGTATAACGTGAGGATATAAGGGTGGCCACCCACGCGACAAGGCATATCGATCGGTCCTGCTGGCGCCGGCTACGTCATAGCGATACTGCGGCACAGTATATCCCTCTTCTAAAAGGCTCCCTGAAGGTTGACTTTGAAGTTAAACTATTTTCAAATTATATAATATTAGATACTGTCGAGACATTGAACTCCGTGTAGAGTTTGAGTATACCAGTGCTCGTGGTTACTGAGAAACTCCCGAAATGTCAGCTTCAGTATATCAATAAATGGAAATTGAATCTTGCCAAATGTGTATACTCGTAAATATGGATCATAATTACTATACTGACAATAATTCAATACTTATTTATTATACATATTATGTAGTTTGTATGTCTGTAAGGAGTGACAGTTCTAATAACATTTCAAATTATAATTAAAATATGTAATTGAACTTATAATTCGTTTGAGATTATAATGTACAAAATGGGAGTAAAGCAAGTGACACAAAATGTAATATCGGCAACCCCTTCTAAACAACGAAGTTCATTTACTTAATTAGCCAGTATCACGTTCATTTTACCAGAGGTTTACATTGATAGCCGTAAACGATGGCTGAAGGCCAAATGAAATACGCGGAAAGTCCTAAACGTTTTAACAGGGGTGTAAATGCCATCAATGTGATATTTACCGAGGGGCGAAAGTAATAGTCCATAACTCCATAATAACAAATGACAGAGAACCAGTACCGAAGAAACCATACAAATAAAAATCAAACTAAAAACGTTGACATACTAAAGTTCACACGTACACGGAAGTCCCATAGTAATTGAGTTAAGATCGTGACTGGACATTCAAATCCTCTGAAGTAAGCTGGTGAACTTATATTACATTTTGTTATCCACGTTTTAGTAGACCTATTATTTGAGCATTCATTAGTACGCGGTTTGAGTTAATTAACAGTGTTTGTAAGTGATTTGTATGCCTTTTCTAAAATCGAACAATAAACTGTTTCCGTGATAATGGTGAAGGATTTTCTTAGGTAACTTTCCCATTATTATGTTAGGTATCGACGAACAATGATGTGAATTGAAAACTATGGAAAGCTTAAACGTATCTACTGTTGATCTTGAGTAAGATCGTGAAGTCGGTGGCGTCGCATGCTGTTCGATTTGACTAGAATAACTAGATTATAGTCTAAAAATTAGCGTCCATAATGTATACGATTCGACTTACTATTACAAAATCCTACTTTTGCACGTTTATACAAATGAGGTTCGCCAGTGAGTCTAATTATTTTAAGATAGAATAGTAGTCGATATAGGTAGAGTTTACAGAGCTAAATGCTCTCAAAATTAAATCCATAGAAATCTATTTGTAGAGAAATAACGTCACGCATGAACGGCTGAATTTCCCAAATTATTTTTTTTGTTGTGTTCGATATTATCAGGAGAAGGATCTTTGGACTTTTGTACTATTTGTGTAACCTTAACCTTATTGTGATTGAAATTTTGAATTTGAGGCGGTAGGTACCAAGTTCGCCGGGACAGCTAGTACGTAGGTAATATAAATGGGATAGTGTCAAGTTAACGACG
This sequence comes from Nudaria mundana, assembly GCA_963556515.1. Classification (NCBI taxonomy): domain Eukaryota; kingdom Metazoa; phylum Arthropoda; class Insecta; order Lepidoptera; family Erebidae; genus Nudaria; species Nudaria mundana. Next base: position 7,491,924 of record OY748296.1, read on the forward strand.
TTATTATGACGTTTCTTCAATTATTTTAAGAATAATGTCATGCATAAAGTTATAAATAACTACATTATGTTATTTATTACAGTACCAAAATGTTGCACTCTGAAATATGCATAAATGATGACGCAGATGTCGCGTAAGTTGCATCGACTGAGCACAAACTGCATTCCTGGCAGTCCAAACTCAGCCATAAACTGGGAACCTCACTCATCATATCGAAATGTTTTTGCACAAATTTATTTTTTTACCCAAACTATTGACTAACTTCTTTTTTGCTATACATTTTTTCATACATATATATTTTTTGCATTATTTGACATATTTTTAGTCATCGAAGTATTATGTGGCATATATGTTTTATTTTATCGAACAATTTTTCATAGATTTACATAATATCTATTTGTTATTGGCCGAAGCCTCTTTTGAACATTGCTTGTTTCTGGGAAAACTGCCAGTCGGCGACGATGCGGAGGAGTTCTTTGACGCCTGTAGACAGACATATACCTACATAATGTAGATTTTAGTCTGTATAGTATAGTTTTTAGTAAGTGTAAATAGTATTTTCTTCTAATGATAATTGTCTTTCTTGTGTACCTATTAATGAATACTTAATATATATATATACTATTCTTATACATAATTCAATAATTGAAAAACCTGATTATTTATAACGTCATCGCACGCAAATCGAATTAAAGACAATAAACATGGATAAATATTTCGCATAATTAGATTGGAATCGGCATTTAGAACGTTTAACACTGACATCACAAATTATCTATAGGCGACAATGGTTTGCGATGACTCACTTTCCTAAATACGATATCCTACAACTCTGTGCGGTGACATCTAACGTACATACGTAATATATTACGGACATGCCAAACATTCATAATGTATACAAGGTCATCACCACAATTTTAACTTGAGAAAAAAACGGCTAAGTCCTTTTCGGGCCACGCATAGAATAGGGGACGACGACACTCTGTTTTAACAAAAAAGTGGGCAAAAAGTGGAAACCTCTCGATGTCTTTAAAAGACCTTTCCAGTGATACCCCACAGTATGAGTACGACGCGAAAAAGAAAATCTTATCCAAATTAAGTGTTAGAGCGACTACCCCCAAGAAAAATAATTTTTCATGATTTTATGTTGGCACTTTGTCGGCGTAATAAATACACATGCATGCAAAGTTTCATCTTACTAACATCCACCGTTTGGACGATAAGCCGAGGACGGACAGACGGACGGACGGACATGACGAAACTATAAGGGTTCCGAAACTTGAACTATGGAACCCCATAAACGTTTTTTATGGAAAAAACGGTTAACGATACGACTACACGCGTAATTCACCCTGACGTGGGGTTCTGTGAAGTAATCGACACGAATCAATCTGATTGAACTATGTCATAAATTAGAGCTTTCTATAGCGTTCAAGTGTTATGCAACATGTTATACCTAATCTTGATTGATTATGGTAATAACAAGTTATGAATTTATGACGCAAGTTATTTTTTTATGTTTGGGCAAAAGTCAGCTCTCAACATGACCGTTCAGTGAAGCGAACTGGAGGTAGGTATGTATGTACCTATACCTACACACCCAGAGACAGGCTTTGTAAGATTATTATTATGGTTAAGTCTGTTAGTTATTCTGAGGTTTAGTTTGTTCAACTACTTTCACTATTAGGACATGATTATTACCTACGTAACTGAAAAATCTGAAGCTTGTTATATCAATACTGGATGAACTGATGGAACTTTATGAAAAGTTATGTGCAAGGCGAATTTAATGCTACCAGTCAACGCAGGTTATGCAGAGAAGTAGTTCTGAGATTTTCAGGAAATGGTACGAACAAAAGGATGAATCAATACGTAACTGTATTCACACACACACACACACATACACATATCACGCCTTTATCCCCGAAGGGGTAGGCAGAGGCGCATTACACACCCACAATTTGCCAGTATTTTTAGTCCCACGTAATAGGGGGCAAGCCTTTTGCCGTCACCGGGAAGAATTTTGCAACAAAATCTTACGTGCCAGCCGCTATGGCACAGCCAATTAAAGTCCTGGGTGTCTCGGACTAATACTGTCCGGAATTAATACGGTTATATTATGCATTTATAATTATTCAAATATGGGATCTTTTTAAATGCATATATTTGATGTATAAATATTTAAACAGTATTTGAGTGACGTTTCAGTATTCAGTCGTAAGTCTTCTAGATACGAGAGTGGATTGAAAAGTAATCGGCCTAACCAAGAAAATAAATACATAATAAATGAAATATATTTTTATTTTTCAACGTAATCACCATCTAGTTCAATGCACTTTTGCCATCTTCCCTTCTAAGCATTTAGCCCGTTGAAAATAAATGATTCTTCCTTAGAGTCAAAATATGCGTCTACTGCTGCTTTGACCTCGTCATTTGTCAAAAATCTTTGACCTCCCAAGTGCTTTTTTCGGTTAGGGAACAGAAAAATGTCTGACGGTGCCAGGTCAGGTGAATAAGGTGGATGCGGTAACAGTTCAAAGCCACAGTTGTGAATTTCTGCCATTGATTGGACAGACGTGTGAACACGAGCGTTATCTTCATTCCTGGACGTTTTTCTTTTATTTCCTCTCGTAAACGACGTAGTAAGGTGTCCCCTAATTTTTTGATTTAAGAATCCTGCTGCGAGATATTTAACTTTAAAGCCCACTTTTTTGTTAAAACAGTGTCGTCGTCCCCTATTCTATTAAAACCTCATCATTAGATTTTTGGAAAACCAATAATCCTAGCTGGAAATCGAACCCGTTGATTTTGAAAAAAAAAACACACCCTTTATTATTACGATAGTGTGCTGATAAGGATCAAATTCTGCGAAGTAATGACATATACGGCAAACTAAAGGAAAGAGCTCATCTTTAACAAAATACAAGTACATTTTATTTTTCTTACGTTAACTGATTAATTGTTCAAAATCTAGACCATTGTTTTCAATACATGGCTGGATTCGAGACCCCAAGGATCGTTTTCTTATACACTTTAAGAAAAAATAAATTGAATTTAGAACGAAATTAAAAGCAAGATTATGTTCTACTTTAAAATTTTACCAGTCTGCCAGAATCATTCAGAACATAATTTAAAACACGGAATAGTTACGATCTTTTCTGGGATTTCGAACGAAACAAATTATGATACAAAATTTAGGTACATGAAATATGAATTTTATTAAAATTCCAAATTTTCCTAAATTTGCCGTATATCATTACTTCGCAGAATTTGATCCAGCGACACCATCGTCTGGTGTAATAATAAAGGTTTTTTTTTTTTCAAAATTAACGGGTTCGATTCCCAGCTAGGATTATTGGTTTTCCAAAAATCTAATGATGAGGTTTTAATAGAATAGGGGACGACGACACTCTGTTTTAACAAAAAAGTGGGCTTTAAAGTTTAATATTCATAAAAATCGGCCTTTGAGCATTTTTCGTTATTCCTTATAGTTTCGGATTTGGCCATCCAAGCCCTTTTCAAAAATTCACCTGTATAATATACACGCGAGATTAAAATGAGCTGATAGATCTTCGGACACAAAATTGGAAGCCAAGACCATCAAATTGCATTTAATATTTACGAATATTTTAAGAGAAAGAAAATAGACTCGAATACCTTAGAATAAAAATAAATCAAATATAAATTAAAAAAAAAACAAAATTACTTAAATTATTTAAATTTATAAGCAATTGTATTCTTAATACTTTACAGAGTAGGTACCTTACAATAAAGAACGCTGTGATTTTTTTATTAGCAGTTATGTACTACGATTGTAGTTGTAGCTACATCATAATACGTCAATATCTTGGGACCTATCCGTTTCTAAAGTTACCAGTGTACATCATGCTGTACCCCCCGCGTCCCTGTCACCTCGCAGGCGATATATGAGTTAAATGGTTTATCTATAAACCACAAGAGATACCATCCCTTTCGTCCACTTGTAGGATGTCCGGAACTGCCACCATGGCGGGTCTCTCACCGCTTTATAGCAGTATGATCTACGCAAATGGACATTACCTACTCTTCCGAGTTGGAGCTTGTGGTTTATTTGATATGAAAGGCTGTGTAAAAGTGACCCTAAAATCTATCTTATATAAAGGTCTTAAAAGCTACTATCTTATGTAGTTTTAGGTTTTATATTTTACTATTTTATGTACCCATGTAGTCAACGTACATAATAAATAATAATAAACATTTTAAACTTGTTGTTTGCACTTGTAATAATAACAAGGCGTGTGAACAACATGACCACATCTTTGTGTAGTAGAGTATCACGAATTAGATCTCGGTTCGCCTTTCACTTCGTGAAACCGTTTTGAAGGTATAAGGAGCAGCAGATCGTTTTGGGTCACGGGTGCATAGTCGATTTAAATGTTATTCCTATACATATTAGCAACGAATTATTGTTCGTTTATCCTGCTAAAAGTTATGACCCGTTTTGGCTAATTTTGATATTGAAATTTAGAAGTTCAGGGAAGGTTTAAATAGTGAGAAAACTAAATAATAAGGGAGTGAGAAAGAAAATACTAAAAACAGTTAAAACAATGTTTTGTCATGAGGCGGTATAAAGTTCGTCGAATCAGCTTGTTAATCAATAAACTTGAATCGGATGACGAAAGATCATGTACCATGTCGACGACGAATGACGAACGAATGAACATGTGATCATGTCGCACATAAATCCAGTTTGAATGAGACATTCTTGTCGCTGGCTTTTCAATTATTACTTTATAATAATTATACAAATATGCACATCAAATGGTAAAGCATTAGAGATAGGTAAATTGCCATCTAAGTTGAATTGCATACCAGTCAGATAAAGTTTAAGATTCTTAGAAGATCATCAGGTATGCAGGTGAACCGCTATTCGCAATTGCAACATCAATAATCGAATAATAATGATGGGATTTGTAGGTTCAAGATGTAAGCCGTACACCAGCATTGGATTGAGGAAGGCGCCAACGGCAATGTGGGGTCAACGACTTATGAGAACAACTGTCACTTTCAAAGGTCGCCTCCCAGCCACGCAGGTTGATTACTCCGGCTGATGGTACAACTTATATCACATGAAAACAATAGAACTTGTCTATTTCAATTATTAAATAAAGTAATAACTAAGTAGTAACTAACCTTTCGGAACCGTCAAAATGAATTTGTAACAGTAAATTCGCAAAAATGATACGGTGATCATACGAAAATGTTATGTTTGTGAGATTGGGACCTCGATAATGGCAGTTCAAACGGTTAACACGGAAGGAAGACAGTCGTTAACCATAGGAATGGTTACATACAAGAAGTTTATTATGGCTATCGAGAAATTAATAGCGAAGAACTATTTTTATTTAACTTTGCTGTGTAATCATCACTTGATAAACATCCTTTAATTGTAATATACATACATGCTTCCGGATTTCAGTCAGATATCTTAATTGTGTAACTGGATTGTGAGCTTCCTGACAATCGCATACCAGTTCTTGAGGTAGTACAGAACTTTTCATGTGTATGTTGTTCGATAAGATGTCCGACTTAGCAACTACGCTTTTAGGTATAGTCTTGGCTTACAAATATTATAATGTCAGGTGGTTAATACAGACTTATTTAATTTTAGTCTTTTCTTTTCGTGACTGTTCATCAGGGAGTACGGAGTTGCCATAAAAATCAAGTGTTAATGGCATGCCACGGCGGCGCTAGAATTAATTCTCGGCGGATTCCGTAACCTTCTTGGCTACTTTAGCTCTAGTGACGCCGCCTAATCTTTCTGTTTATTTTGTAGTGTAGTTAGATAAATTACTGTGTCGTTTGTTTCCTTTACTGTGCCTTTACATATTATTCAAACAATGAGTAGGAAGTACCACTTCATGACAAATATTTATATCGGAAACTTGGCGATAAGTGTTGTAGTACCAGCGTTATCAAACCGCGGCTCCACGATCAAATGATCAACACCATCATCTAACAGATATTTTGATATTTTTACATAGGATATTGTAATTAATACTAAATTCAGAAAGTTCGTAGCGGAGTATTGGTAACATTGCGTTAGTACTTACTGAGTGCGACCTTGTTGCCGCCGCAACTATTTGCTTGACCGAATTCATTGAAACTCAATTCTGTTGTTCCAAAAACGCAATCGTATATTTTGAAGACAATGCTCCTTGTATAAATACTACATAGAATGGATATAATGTATCATTGTAATTATTTACCGAGACGGTGCTATCTATATGTAACATATTTATAAAGGGACACTCAAGTTGATTTTACCTTGAAATTTCTTATTTCAACGGCACATACAGAAACTCATTTTAAATTCAGCTTTCTAATTCGCATTTCTAATGAACTTAGAACAGTATACAGTGAGCAAATTGTTACTATAATGACCTCAACGTGAACCAGAGAATTATTGTTCATTCGATTTGATGAAAACGCGAGAAACCTGTGCGTTGATAACGTGGAGACTATCTAATCTAATATTTTATGGAACTATAGTGTAAATAGGGAAACGAACGATTCATTATCCGTACTTATGACAGCTATAAATTCCGTAAAAGCCGGCACGGTCGCTTAATCGTTGGATAATTGACCAACTTTATAGCATGGAGTTTTTAGGTACTGGTCTTAACGGTACATACAAATTTTACAATATGTAAGAGGCTTATGTCACATCCCAGCTTCCTTTAACAGGGTTATGTTTGACACAAAACAATGAAAGCCGCTTATAAGCCGATAATTTTTAACGATCTAAATGTCACTTCAAAAGAACCTTGCACGTGGTGCGCCTGCTGAATGACGGACGAAGCTCTGGCTGCAGCTCCTGTTTCTGACCCGTATTGGTTACCCAATCCACTGGTCTCATGACACAGGAGTCGAGAGAGTGGGTCTGTACCTGCGCAAGTATCTATCCACTTTAATATATTCCCGCGCTGATGACCCCTGGCAAAGATTTTGGAACTCTGGTTTTCTTACTGTGACCGCACTTTCAAAACTATATTTGGTTTTGCAAGTCACATCCGGGCTCATGACAGGAAGTAGAATTCCGACTGATTATCCGTCGCCGTCGACGGATACGTCTTGAAGGACATCTCTCATCATCAACAATAGATAAATACTCACAGCTCCTCTCGTTGCCGTTGTGACAACACCATTTTCATTGTGGTCGGGTGACGCTTGAGGCGGCGGGCCCGTTTGGTTCACTGCACTAGAGTCTCACTGATTCACGCGGGCGACGGCAACAACGCCGTGGCCATTATATCACCTGTGTACAAACATTAACTTGTGTTTACTAACAATATTTTGTCACTTAAACTCCAAAAAAGACACGTATTGAATGGTTGTTTTTCTGCTTCGGTGGCGTGGTCGGTGGTGCATCGGCATTCGACGGAGTCTCGGGTTCGATTCCCGGGTCGAATAAAATATTTGTGTGACCCATAATGTTTGTTACAGAGTTTGTTACGGATTAATATGTGTATTTCGGAATATTTAGTATGTTAATCAGTAGTATAGATCCCATAGCATAAGCTTATAGCTTAGTTTGGGATACATGACTTTGTGTGAGAATGTCCTAAAATGTTTATTTATTATAAAGACAATAAGAATTACAATATACATAATTATACACTAAAAAATTTACATTACAAAACATCGTTTAAAAAATCTTCAGCGTTATTTCCGACTGGGAATGTTCCCAGAATGCTGGCTGTGTTGCCACGTTGGATGGCAATAATACTTATTCTTTGGGCCAGAAAATAGCCAGCCTTCTGGTCCTGAGAAGCATAGATTAAACGTTTAGCAATGTCTCTATTTATTTACATTTTACGTGATTAAAATCATAAGATACAAAGATTGTAATTATTTTGGTGTTTGTTAGCAACCCTAACCTATAGATAAAAGTTAGGTGCATTCTATTACCATAGCTTGTTGTCAAACTGGGTCTATTCATCTCATGGGCATTTTGAGAATAGATAAATTTTCGGCACTTGGTGGAACTTATACTTAGTAATACATTTTTTTTTAAAACTCACTCGTAGAAATACTTTTTACCACAAATATTTTTATATTTAAGTTCACCTTATGGCATAATCAGAGGTGTTTAATAATACCCAATCACTCACACAATTCACTTTTGTAACACATTTTACTAATATCATTTACTTTTACAACATATTTCGCTAATATTATGATGTAGAAACTCATCTTCACGCTAATGTGTGAGTGTTTAAAGCGAAACCGGTCAGGGTTTACCAAAAACAAAAACATATATATGGAATAGTGTACAAGTGAGTTTTTCTCTGTATAAGATTGTTATAATTTCGTGTGTTAAGGGGCCCTAGCAGGGTGCTAAGTGGCCCAATCAACACCTCCAGGACCCAGATGTGGCAATAAGCTTGCCCCTTATTATGTGTGACCAAAACTGACTAGCCAACTGTTGGTGTAGTGAACATATCTGTCTACCCCTTCTGGGATAGAAACGTTATTATTGGTTCTTGTCTATAATTTTAATAGTTAATCTTGTAGTTTACAGCAGATTAAATCAGACAGACAGACAGACACATATCACGCTTATATCCCATCATGCAGAGGCCATCACACACACACAGTTTGCCAGTATTTTTAGTCACACGTAATAGGGGCCAAGCCTATTGCCATCACCGGGCACACATATAATGGGTTAAGTCCAAAATGGCCAAACAAAGTAAAAAATGTAGCACTTAGATTAGCATTTTGAAAAAAATTTTAACGTGTTGCTTTGCGATGAAATGTTGATGAAAGGCAACAAAATCTTACGTGCCAGCCACTATGGCACAGCCAATTATAGTCCTGGGTGTATCGGACTATTTTAATTCCTCTGTGTTTCGGACTATTTACAGTCCTGGGCGTTTCGGACTATACAAATTAAAGATGAAATCAATGTGGTATAAACATGTTGCTCAGTGTTCAGAGCATTCCCATTGCTAAGGAAAGGTTCAAGTCTTACCGATGACCTTTCAAGTTTTTGTGGATGACCTTTCAAGTTTTTGTGATTAATAATTTCTATCTTAATAACTGTTACTTCACTCAACAATTGATAGACAAGTCAAAAGCTATTCAAAATACTTTAAATCTTTGCACTCACGTATTGATATTATAATGACAAGAATAACATAATTACATCACTGACAGGTAATATTATCATAAAACTTCTGAGTCTCTAAGCATATATTTAACTATTACCACACAGAATCTTGTTCTTTTTATTTGTTTAACCCTGAGAACTGTTGTCCACTTGAAACTCTGTTTCAAGTGGACAACAACTGTGTAAGCTATCTTAGATCTTATGAACAAAAAATTAGGCTCCGCTATAACTTTAGCTGATGCTTTGACAAGTCATATTATACATCAAAATTGGGATAGCAAAGATAAACAGAGTATTTCAAGGGGTAATTTTTTTATCTCAAGCCCCTGAACCGAAAGTAAGTGAAAGTAAATACTTTACAGTTTCAGTCAGTTGTAGTAGTAAAACGAAGTTCGTCAATAGTTAGTAGGTAGGACCTTCTGTGTTAATTGATGCTTGTAGCTCGCAGCACATGACAGCTGCGACAAGGCGACAGTGATATCGCCAGTCTATTTGTTGTACAACGAGTCTACGCATTCATAGGACAAACTTATATTTGTTGTACAACAAGCAGACTTTAGACCCGCCCACTTTAGTAGACCCACCTTTACAAGTATAAAAATTATCTATTTCTTTATCATAATTTTATTATATCATATCTAAGATTAAATTTACATTAACTATCAAAATGCTGAGAACGTTTCAATCCAATATTGTCTAGTAATTATGAATATTAGTAAGCATATTTAATACAACATTCTGCTAACTATTTTATTATGTACCTATGTAAGTAAATAAATAAATAAGGGCATTCACACAATGCCATCTAGTCACAAAACTAAGCAGAGCTTGTGATATAAATACTTATGGACATTTTTATGTTGAAAAAGCTTATATATGATACATAGGAAACACCTAGACTTCGGCACAAATGTATGTGTCATCACACAAAGTTTGTCTCGACGGGAATCGACCCCGAGACTCCAGCAATGAAAGCGGATGCACTACCTACCACACCATTGCAGCAGTCGAAGTGTTACTCTAAGTGGTAAAATCTTATTCAATTGAGGCATTTATAATTTGTGACAGAGTGCCAAGCCTCTCTCAAGTATTGGTTAACCAATGAGACTAATAATAAGAAACTAATTATCAATACTGTTTTTAGTTAGTCACAGTTACATCATATCTGATTATGAGTAATTTGAGACTAATCAAAAATTGCTTTGGCTTCTATGTCAAGGGTAGAACTATAAATGTGGCTTTAATTTGGCATGCTGTGGAGAAGCCATAGTGAGGCATGTTACGATGAACTTTGAGGTGTAAATAAGTACTTACTGTAAACATAATAAGAGAGTAGAAAATGTTTATAAAATATTATTTTTAAACTTATTTTCTGCAATCGCTGTATTTGTATCATGTTTCCGTTACTGCACGTTCTTATATATAACTGTGTAATTACAAGAGTTTTGGTACTAATAGAGGATTTATGTAATTGAGCAGTTATGATATTTTAAGCTAAAAAAGTTGACCAATATTAAATAAAATGAAATATTTATATTTTCCATTTGTACAATTTTGCTAAGAAAGCTTTACCATTGTCAGTGTAATGTAATATGATAAAAAAATACCTGAGAAATGTGAATGCAATAAATGACTCAGAAATTAAACGTCAAAACCAATAGGTTACTGTCATTTTGCCACATCAACTATATTACTGAAACTTGTTATAATTGGTTATTGGGTGAGCCAAACAACGGTATAAATATCTGGTATAAATGTTAAATAGTTTATAAGAGATAAATTTAGTAAAGAATAATATAATGGAACGGCCATATTGAACGTCTGCAGCTACCAAATTGGTAGGTAATTTGTTGATTTTACTTCAAGAAGTTCTACTTATCTAGAGAGCAACGAATAATACTTACAGAACACAAATACACTATAAATTTCACTTTTGCCTGAGATAAATATCACGCACTCTACAATCACACTTCACACAAGTCAAGACCCAAGGCAGAAAACCGTTTTCGTTGCAATGGCTCAAAACTCACCCACCAATCCAATACCATACAACATGAAGTTTCGATTTTCTTTCTTTATTCTTTGATGGTTACCTACTTTATTTAACGCCATCTATCATTCACATAATGAAACAAAACTGAATGAGATAGAGATAGGAAACAGAATTTGCACAACAAAGACGAATTCTTGACATTGCCATACGCTAAAAATGTTGATATTCTTAGGGTTCTTCTCTAAGGATTTCATTCAGAATAGTCGATTGTCAACAGTTCGATTAACGAAAGTTTCTTCCCTATTTATTTTGAATTATTTTCGTGTTTCGGTGCCAGTTTATCTAACCAAAAACATAATTATGTATATGTATGTATGCCATACGTAAATAATTTTGAATGGATTCAGGCGTCGTCACCTGACGAAAGTCCATGATAAAAACAATGGAAAAATAAACTTAATTATAGACTAAAAATATTTACATTACAAAATATCATTAAAAAAATCCTCCGCGTCATTGCCGACTGGGAAGGTTCCCAGAATGCTGGCTGTGTTTCCACGTTGGATGGCGATACTTATTCTTTGGGCCAGAAAATAGCCAGCCTTCTGGTCCTGAGAAGCATCGTTTAGGCGTTTAGCAATGTCTCTATAAAGGCGGCGAGCACTCGGACCCCATGACCCCAGTGTCTCAACCCCAAACGGCTCAAATATGTAATCACCTGCTAGGTTAGCATATTTACGCAGTTTAAGGCCTTCAGCCGATGCAGCAGCAGCGCCGGCACATCTGGATGTGCTTGGAAGGTGTCAACGCATGTAGTGTCCCACACCAAAGGCCTTCCCATCTTCCACGGTAGCAACGACATACCGTCCGATCTCCTTCCATCGCTTCGTGCTAAACCATTTGGTTCACGTACGGCCGGAAGACCTGCGGTGGAAAGAGCCCTACGAATTATGTCGTTTAGAATAGCGTGCCGAGGTATACGACCTGCGCTTCTGCTACAAGAAAGGCTATGGTGTACCAGATTATCGATGGCTACTCCATAGGTGCAATGATGCGGGGATACACAAGGTGTACCCAGCCGAAGGCAAGTGGCAATGCGGAAGGTTGTGTCGTCCAACATTGTACCGATGTTGGGCGATGGGAGCGCCTGAATCCATAACCCGGACTCCCATTCTCCAACAGCTAGTAGGCGTGCACGCTCTGAAATATTGACAGAAGTGTCCATTAGTGTATTAATTCTCAATTTACAGAGCGCTGAATCCCACAGTCGCTGTGAGCCTAGGCGTGAGGGCAGGTCAGTGTCGGGGCAAGACATCCTCCAAGCATTTATGGCATCGGTCTTGCATCGCACCTCGGAATCAATCAGTGTATTTGACAAAATTTTCCTGACTAATTCTTCGGTGCTATGGACCGACGACAGAAATGCTGGCAGACTGACATCTGTGACTCTACGAATACCTAGCCCGCCCAAGCGAACTGGAAGAGACGCTTGGACCCAGGCCCGGTCATTAATATTTACATTTAAAATTTTACACAAAGAATTTTGTATTAAGTTGTCTAGTCTGCCCAAAATTTCTACATTTTTCCAAAATTGTCCTGAACGGAGGGCATGTGTAAATTTGGGTACGAAAAGACAAAAACGAAAAATAGTGAAAGCTGAATGAATACTGATATTACATAGACTATCAATAACCTGATCAAAATTTTGAATTTTTTCCTCGATAAAAGGGGAAAAGCCATCTTCTAAAATCGGGGACCCTAGGAGACGTAAAGAAGTTTTGTCCAAAACTTTTATGTTGGGGGCCAAACAGTTGAATTTGGAGATTGTTGTTAATTTATCTGTGTTTTCAGATATACAAATCTCACATTTATTCGGGTTCAGTTCTAAGCCAATTGACTGAAACTCGTTCTTTATTAAGGCTAAAAAAAAATTATGTTGAAATTTAAAATTGCAATGATTTCGCTAAATAGAAGACATGACAAGACTATCTCAAAGAGACAGCCAGTAGGTGAAACATATGTCGACTTTTAACATGTCTTCTATTTAGCGAAATCATTGCAATTTTAAATTTCAACATAATTTTTCCATTGTTTTTACAAATTATTTTATTTTACACAAATACTTTTTTTGGCTTCTGTACCGAAAGGTTAAAACGAAAACCCTTTTACTGAGACTTCTCTGTCCGTCCGTCTGTCTTGAGCTGTATCACACGAACCGTGATAGTAAAGAAAGTTGAAATTTTCACAAATGATGTATTTTTGTTGCCTAATAATAACAACAAATACTAAAAAATAGAATATAATAAATATTGAAGGTATTGTATGGGAGCCCATACAACAAACTTGATTTTTTTGCCGTTTTGGTACGGAACCCTTTGTGTGCCAGTCCGACTTGCACTTGGCCGGTTTTATACAAACCGGTACTAGAAAATAAGACTGACTTGCAGATTGGTTTACAATAAAGTCATAATTGGTTTACAACCAGCCGCTCCGTTTTCAAGAGGAAGGTTTATGAACTGTATATGGTATATGGATTCCTAAGCAGAATCAGTTTGTCTTACTTTTACTTTTGTCACTTACTCTTTATAGTAGTCGTAGCTTTATATGTAATTATATTTGTGTATCTATTTTATGTAAATTGTATGTACTATGTAGGTATGTTTTAGTATTATGTAGGTTTATTGACGTCATATGTATGTAGCATTTAAGTTTATTATTTATCATGTTAATTATTGTGTATCGCTTCATCTTCCGATTGCATGATTTACGTTACGGGCCATGGCAACCACTGAGCACTTACTACTAGTTCTCTCTGCATCACCCAAAGGTTGACTGGTAGATAATGCCTGTGGCATTAAGTCCGCCTTTGTACAGTTTTGTGCATAAGTTTTTATTAAATAAATAAATAAAGGGTTTTTGCACATTTTGGGTAGAAGAACGCTGAAGTAAAAGACACAATAAGTCGGCCACATACTCCATAGGTATACTCTAAGTTGACTTTATGGATTGTGGAGAGAAACCTCCCCTCCCCCTGAATAACATCGAAGTCACCACGGCTTATAGGGGGCGGCAGCCAGTAGGCCACGAACATGCAGGTTTCTCACGCCCCCATTTCCCCAAGTACCCCTTTCTCGGCTGTACCAGCGTCCTGTCTACACAAACAAAGTGACAGCAACCTACTGTGCACTCAGCTTTTACTAGGAAGACGTTGAGAGACACTGTGATGCATGTTAGATGCATCCCAGCAGCTTTGGGAAGCCAAAACTCCAATGACTCACTCACATTCTAAGAGTATGTGATTGAAGTTGTTGTCTATGATGGAGGCTCCCGACATTGAAGCGTTGTGCAGACTATGCTGTAATATATCGCATCATAGCATACGGCACAACAATAGCGCACCCCACTGCACCACCCGCCCCGTCTTCCGTGCTGCCCCCTTTGTGTCTATCGTGTGCACACTTCAGAGGATTGTGGTCAACTGAGCTTGCTATTTACTATAACCGCTTGCTATAATATAGGCAAGGCTAGTCAACTTTCATTTCAATGTGTAGTTTAGTTTGTTTAGTCGATATTTTGAGTAATTTCATCAGAAAATTGTTTATGGTAACTTAGTAAGGTACGTAGTTTACATCCTTATTTCAACAAAACAAATGTCCGAATCGTGCGCCCATTTCGTAAGTTCCTTAAATGATAATTTTTGATTGACGCCTTGCAAATTACAATTATATTTTTGACGATACGTAACCGTACGGGAACAATTTTTAAACAAGATTATCAAGCTGTATTTAGAGTTTTATAGTGAAATTATTCTAAGACATTTTCTTTCTACATCGCCTCCTAGACATACGTCGACGACAGGAATCAAGTTTCATAAATATTGGTGTTTGCATAATTGTCGCGGTATTACCATCAAATTATTAGTTCTGCTCGTTTTGTCTTGATTAACATTGAAACGGTGGTTGGTCCTCAAATGGCAGTGATAAAGTGTTCACCTTTCACCTTGCAGCAAGTGATTTTGGTTTCAATCACCGATGTGTAACTCGTTAAAAGGGGAACGAGGCACGGATGCTGACTCTGAGGAGCAGTGTGTGCGATGGTGATAGCAAAGATCAAGAAAGTTAAGCCCAGTATGAATAATACAATGAAAAACATGGATTACAACTGGACACCCGGTTCAGAGGGACCAGAAAACCAGGAAGGTGGAGTTCCTAAGGCGGTCTTTAGTCCTCATTCAAATTCACTGGCTTTTGAAGAAAGACGTGTTACATTAGAACAACCAGTTAAGGTAAATAATTTTTATTGTGTACAGAACCCAAAAGCTTCATCATAATGACATAACCATTACTGCTTGATATTTACGCTTTGCCAGGTAGTTTGTTTTCCAGAATCAACCACTAAACGAATGCCTATGTCTATTATTAGTGGCCATTACATTCTGAAAACGGTTACTTACATTTTATTCATTTGAAGTAGGTATTTTATGTCATATTTCAACACTGCAGTTTTATCATAACACAAATAGCTAACATAGGCTACCGGTATGTTATATTAAACTTATTAGTTGACTGGGTATATTATAACTGCACTGGTTTAAACCGTGATTATGGCATGTGTTACAACTACAATATTTCTGTTACCAGCCACATATAAAAAGTAATCTAATCTACTAATCAGTACATTATGTTCTGCAGAAAGTGGTGGTAAAAATGATCTGTTTTAATATTATATACACTAGCGGGCGCGTGTAAAATTATATACCCAAATCTTCCTCGAGAACTACTCTATCCATTATTGAAAGCAGCATGAAAATCGGTGCAATAGTTTTTTGGGAAAAGACATACAGACACGACAGAGGACTCTATTACTGAGACTCCTCTGTCTGACTGACTGCCACTGTAATAGCTTAATTGTTGAAAATTGGCACAGATGATGTATCGCTGTTGCTGCTATAACAACAAAACTAAAACAATATAAAAAATATTTTGTGTACATATATGCAAGTTCAACGTGTACTTGCCTGGTTTAAATAAAATTATTGTTGATGATGGAACACAGTTTGTCGGTGTCCATTTTAGATTAAAAATTACTATTCAATGGGGTCCGTGGGATACCTTGGCTAAGGTAAATCACTGTGCTAGCGACTAGCTAGATACTTTGACAATTTAAATACAATTTTTTTACTATAATCTTGGTCAAAGTCTAACCTGTTGCATGCAATCATCAGTACAATTTACTTGAATTCATTGAACGGTAATTATCATCTACTGAGCCTTTTTTTCCAACTCAGTTGGGGTGGGCTTTACTGTCTATGACCTCGAGAACCCATGGACGATATCTAAGTTCTGTATGACATTGAAAGGTGATATGATTAACAAATATTTACAACTATATTATAATTGACTGCTTCGGTGGTGTAGTCGGTAGTGCATCCGTTTTCGACACTGGAGTCTCGGGTTCGATTCCCGGTCAGTACAAACTTTGTGTGAAGACAGATACGTTTGTACCGAAGTCTGGATGTTTCCTATGTATTATATGTATGTATTTACAAAAAAAAATATGTCGTGTGAATTGTCCTAACATATTTTTTTTTTATTTCTTACAACAATAATAATGATATATCATGTAGATCTCTTTTTTTTTATCTCAATCAGTTTAAATCTATGTTGATAAATGCTTATCTGGACAGGAATAAAGATATATCTCTTTATCTAGATTCATCTCAAGTATCAGTCTAGGTCTTATCATAAATTGTTTATCAAAACATTGTACTAGATATTTTTCTCACTTTTTTTTGTTTCGAAAAATAAGTCAACTACATTCCTGATAGTAATTTCTTAAAATTTGACACATTTGAAGAAAAAATATATTTTTAACATACTAAAAATATGATTTGCATATCAAAATATACTGATTGCACAGCAAAACCTACTAACGTCTTAGGGCAATCCGACTTGGATAGATTAGGTTAGAAGACTAAAAGCAGGAGCTGTGCTCCCACCTTTGGTCTTCGTGGTAATTTTTTCACACCTAGAAATGGTCTTAGATCAATCCGACTTGGATAGGTTAGTATAGCTTAGAATTTTTAAATAAATAGCAATGCGTCAGTAACTTAAATTGCTGCTAAAATTAATACATTTTGAGGTAATTTTTTGCTGCGCAATCCGTATTTATGCTTAGAAAAGGGATCTTTTTATATTTTTTTTTATTAGATTTTAGATACTACCCTTATAATTCATCATACTGCAGATTTACTCTACTCGTATGCTAAGGCCAATTACTATCACTACATATTATAAAACAAAGTCGCTTCCTTCCTTATGTATGCTTAGATCTTTAAAATTACGCAACGGATTTTGATGCGGTTTTCACCAAATGGATAGAGTGGTTCTCGAGGTAGGTTTTGTGTATATAATTTGTCAAGCGGGCGTCCGCTAGTTAATACATATATTAAACTAATCCCATCAAGGCAACTACAGTTTATATTCTATTTGTATAACCATTGCCATAGAATTCTTAAACACGCTTATTATACGTTCGTTACATTGGCAAGGTACGTATGATTGTTATTACAAATAAGAAAAGAACGTAGGTAATTGACAACCGCGTCACATTCGACTCGTATTGTGCACATTTGCTTATTTACTTTGTATGCAGTTCAGGCAAGTTCGTCAACGGGGAGTAATCTCCGTGACGAACTCATCATGACCCCAGGCCTGCGGTGCTTGAGACAGTCACAATTGTGCACTGGCAATTAAATTTAATTAGATTAAATTGTGCTATTTTAGACCGAGCATCTGCCGCCCGTTGATATTTTAAGAAAGATCTTATCAGAATTGTTCATATTAGGATGGTTCTATAACAATTATGGGGGGTTACTGAGGTTTTTTTAATTGCGCTCGTAACAAATAAATGGTAGCGAAGTAAGTTATTATTTAAGCTAGTAAGAGCACAGAATAGAGATGATATACACATCGCCGAACGTCGCATAACTAACAGAAAATGACTGATTCTTTAGGTAGGTATGGAATTCATCAATTCAATGTGGAATGAATGTATTGTATTACTGTAATCATTTGGTTAACTTAATTGGCACTTTAAATATTATATTAGTATGTAATTATTACATTGTACATAATAAGTAGGTTGCACATAGCACATTGCGAAGCTTAAGGAAACACAATCCAGGTCGACCTTAGGATGAATGACTATTTCTTAAGACACCGAGACCCCCGCCCCGTGTCTCGGTGTTCGTCCCGGTTGCCATACGGATTCGGATTGATACAAACATCTGTGTCAGTCGCTACGCGTAGTCGATATCGCCCTTGGGGTGTGGAGATCAGATGGCGGTCGCTTCACGGAAAATATCGAAGTTCAGCCGCATCGTGGTTAGACTGGAAAGCCAACTCCAACAGCTTTGGCGAGAGGGTTAGTGGATGATGATGTAAACAGTTTAGTGATTATTATTGTTTGGACTCATGGTAAGTTACGAAACCTTCGGAAGGTCTTATGTGAACTAGTGATGTAACGAATGATAATTTTTCGACATTCGCGAAGCGATTATTTATCTGAATATTTTTTTTTTATTCTGCGACTCAGGGCCGCGGCCTCTCCTACATCCATAAAGGCAAGCAAAATATACGGGTTTGACATTACAATAAGCCGCGTTGAAGCAAACATTGACCGTTGCAAAATAATTTCATGAGGTGTGTTACTGCCGGGAACCTCCTAATGTGCTTCTGGCTTCGACGGTAGTCGAGGGGCCGGTGCACCTTGAGCAACCGAGCAGTACATCTACCATGATGCCACGGGAGATACATATTCAGGGGAGATGTACTGTTGCGGCGAGAATGGAGGTGGTGACAACCGCAACTGCTAGTTTGCGTCTCAGATAAGTCTCCGAGTAACGCACCAGGAGGCAGCTCTCAAGGTCACGACGGGTGTTGCTCAAGTTGTGGATTGGATAAGGCGGCGGCTGGGACTGGAGGTGGCCCTGCACAAGTCCCAAGTGACGGAGGCGGCAGTCGCGCTTTCGCGGCCGAGGCCCAACCTAAAGGGACCTAATGCTTCCAGCACGAGACTGTACGGGGCTCCCGTATGGGCGAGCAACAACGTGTCTGTTTTACAGACTGTTGAAGATCTTGGCAGTCTAGATCTGTGTCGTTTAAGGGGGACCATGGCCTCCCCGCGGTGAACCCTATTGGTCAACCCTTTGCCGGTTTGCCGTCGACTTACAATTTCGAAGTGCGCAAATGCCTCGTCTAAAAAATACTTCAATGAATTGAAGTTTTTTTTACAATTGACCGCCTTAACATCCCGGGTACGCCCGCGGAAGGATAACCGAAGGTGCCGGCGGACTAGTTGCCACCGGTGTGGTCTTTGGGGGGTCGGATGTCATCGGGGATGGGTTTATCCTGCGTCGATGAGTGAGCTTATGTAAGACCACGCCGTTCCCAGGGCCTGTTATATTTTAATTACACCAACACGAATTAGAAAGACTGTTCCATAGTAATTACTAATTTGTTATTAAACGTCTATTATAAATTATGAATCTTGTTAGTTGTAGTCTATATTACAATTTCCTTTTAATTTATCAAAATCATTCGCCGATATCCAACATCATGCGAATATTCGCGAATGCGAATGCGTGTTGTAACGAATATTACATCTCTAATGTGAACCTAATTATTTTCACCTTCACGATCTATTAGTACGGTAGTTAGTACCAATGATATTTTGTACATTGGTAAGGTTAGATACAGACTAAGACTGCTCTAATGACTTAACTCGAAGTCTCGAATAAAAATGTTATATTTCATATTATTCCGGTGGGATTATTGATAGTGCACACTCCTGCGTAGCTGCAGTTTCTGGTTCCTTCCCTGAGATCCGCTATATACATATACATGACCTATGTATGAGTTTCCAGTTCTTATAAAACAGGCTGTGGAAAATTTGGGACTTATACGGTTATGTAGATAGAAATGTCCTAACATATTATCAAATACAAACTGTTTGTGAATTTTGGTTCCGATTTCTGTCTGAAAAATGCAAGTAACTAGATAATATAATGTAGTTGT
The DNA here is from genome assembly GCA_963556515.1 of Nudaria mundana. Classification (NCBI taxonomy): domain Eukaryota; kingdom Metazoa; phylum Arthropoda; class Insecta; order Lepidoptera; family Erebidae; genus Nudaria; species Nudaria mundana. Next base: position 7,512,148 of record OY748296.1, read on the forward strand.
AGGTTATACAAAGGATATTTCTGTATGAGTGTGAATAACCGACAGGTCAGACATGTAGGTAGACGCAGTTAACTAACTGCAGCGACAAACAAAGTTAAGATGTAGAAGATTACAATAAAAATAGATAACCGACTCAAAATATAATTGTTTATTATTATGAAAAGTTTTGACAGCGTTTTACAGTTACGTAGGGACATACCTAATTTTTCAAGTCATTACTACTCGTATTATGGTCGTAGTCTAGCGGTCATGTAGCCTCGAAGTTCGAACCTCTGTAGCTGCGTAGATATGTGGCCGTTCTCTGCTGCGTTCGTTAGTCGCTAATGTTGCTATTTAGCTACTTGACAATGGAAACGACGGTCTTTAGTATTCTTTAGTCCTCGTTTATTATGATTTTAATATCATCATCCACTGAGCCTATTGCCAACGCGGTTTGGGTTGGCTTTCCAGTGTAACTGCGATTCGGCTGAACTTCGATATTTTCCGTGAAGCGACTGCCATCTGACCTCCACAACTCGATGTTCGCATGACATCCGGGACCGACGGCTTAACGTCTTAAGAAATGGTCACCCATCCTAGGACCGGCCTGACTCGATGTTGCTTAACCTTTGCAATGTGTCAACATTGTCGGTTACCACTAGACAACAAGCCCGTTCGTCGTTTATTATGATTTTAATATCATGTGCTCTAGTAAGGTAATCAGTTTATTCTGTGATAGATTAGCGTTGTAGTCACGAGATGACTAATCGTTATCTGGTTTAACTTACCTACTACACTGCGAGGTCTTTACTAGAGTAAGGAGTTACGTACCTATTTTCTTTGTTGAGACAAGCTAAGGGATAAATACACGAATGCAAACCCGGTTGTAAACGTGGTATTAAACCGAGCGCTTTGCTGCTTACACGGTTAAAACCAACAGTGTTCAATAGAACACCGTTACATTAAACAGCCGTTTTAAACCGTGTATTTTCTAAACAAAATGCTTGAGATGTCTATAGGGATAGGAATGTAAAATGGCGTAGGATACTACTGTCTCAATCTTGACAAAATAAACCAGGCCATTGTTTACATCATAAACGCGTCGCGAAGTTGTGAATCAATAACTGAACAATTAGTGCGTGCATCGGCGTAATTATGTTATGGATGTAACATTGCAAACTTGAATTGGTTTATTTATACAGTACAACAGGTTTAAACATAATTATCCGTCCGTTCTTTCAACGCTTCTAAGTATTAAGTACCGTATAAGTATAAGTCAAGTTCTAAAGCGTTTTGTAATTTGACTGCTTTGGTGGCGTGGTCGGTAATGCATCCGCTTTCGACGCCGGAGTCTCGGGTTCGATTCCCGGTCGATACAAACTTTGTGTGATGACACATACGCTTGTACCGAAGTCTGGATGTTTCCTATGTATAATATGTATGTATTTATAAAAAAAAATGTATCTAAGTAATTATATCAGTTTATCTAGTACTCATATCACAAGCTCTGCTTAGTTTGAGACTAGATGGCGTTTTGTGAATTGTTCTAACAATATTTATTTACTTATTTAAAGGCCCTAGTACGTACTCAATAATTGACTAAATATACCTTTAACTAATTAGTACAGTAGATAACTAGGTATCATAATGTAAATTTTAATAGCACCAGTTTGAAATACCGATAAAAATATGGTAATTAAAATACTGATTGATAAATAAATGTACTATTTCCCTTATGACGTCAAACGTTTTTGTATATATCCAGCCTGTATGCTAATATTACTCAAGTCCAACTACGAAACGAAGGATCCTCCTATTTGTGCTGCACTTATTTGTCGTCAAATCTTGAGTTCTTTATCGTGGTACATGAACTAGCATTATCTAATATACAATATTTTAACTAGGTCATGTTTAACGCTGAGCTGTATTCTATACTTTCCTCAAACCTGCCACTGACCCAGGTCAGGCTTAACCCTAAATAAAGAAGATGCCTCTAATTAAAGTTTTGGATAATATCAAATAGCCATAACACTAAATAGTCTCCGTTCCTGTTCGTTAACGGTTTAGCATGGGCCAGTTAGACCGTGACGCGTGTGCCAATTGTTATTTTGATGTTCTATTTGAATGCTGCTAGTTTTAATGCTTTTATCTGGTCTTACAAAATGCATTATTGGTACTTATGAGTTCTACGATGATACATAATTCATTAATGTCAAAGAAAGTTTTACCCGTGGCCCATAAAGTTATGCTACGTGGACCGTGGATTATAGCTAATAATATGAAAGTCTGGGGTACTAATGTTGTAGTAATTGCTTGAGCTCTACTTGAGAATTCATGGTAACGAACACCCATCGTTTTTGGGTTCTTTTTGTGGAGTATATATTTGTTACAGTATACTTTTCATCTGCTACTTCGTTTCTACGGACTCGTCTCCAAAGTTCTGAGTACCATTTAGATCGCGTCTTCAATTTTTACACTAACTTCCTGTAATTTATTATTTTTTAATTAGGTAAGCTACTGATTGATTTTCATAATATTACAAATATTAGCTAATTGATCACACTTCCGCTTTCTTCACTTTGAGTTAATTTATATCAAGCCCACGTATAGCCAAGCGAAACGCGCGACTGTAAAATGTTCGAAAACAGAATATTCAATCCTCTGTCACCTCTGTGAGGCTCTATGTTACACCTATGCCGAATTAAGGAACTTCGTTCCAAAAAAACCTTAACGAAGTTCAAGATATTTGTGCCCAAATTACAGATTTATTCGACAGTAATAGTGGCATTTGCTCTTAGGCAAGTTACAATTGCGTGTAGGTATGACCATCCCACCCGATCGAAACAATGATACGGGTGTCGCAATAGTTTAGGACCCACTCAACATTATGTTACGGAACCAGAATTTATACATTGTGTACTGTGTTTGACGATAAGAAATTTTCTTTAACTTATAGGCGCGGTTATTGAATAATAATACCCTAATTTCGGTCACTGTTAACTCAATAAATCTGTAAATCTTGTGTTATCTTCATGGCATAATAAGGATATGTCGTGACGAGTGAACCGTGAGATGTAGGCCATGTCATTGTATCAATGAACCAGCCATATCTTTATACCAAGTAGGTAGGTACTTTCGTTACTGCGGCTTTATGTTTTATTACAACCGCTATTGTTTTATATTAAGAGCGACACGTTATATAATCGCATGCTATTTATTTTGGTCAATAAAATAGTAGGCAGTGACACAACTTGTTACTGGTACGCCTACAATGGCAATTAACCTGCTTCCGAGGCAAACTTTCACGGGACCATAACTTTTTTAAGTGTTTCGTTTGATTAATTATTTGTCAATCAAAAGAGTTTCCATTGCGAACGTGTCAAAAAGTTAGCTCGTTCTCCTTGTTTCCCCAGCACTAGCCCAGCTTGTTAATAGTATTCTTACAGCAACTATATGCAGCTATGCATATTATAGAAGTACTTAGTCACCCATTGGTCGAATTAAACCATCATTCATATATAACAATCTTATTGTTCCGGCGAACTTCGTACCGCCTCAAACAACCCTATTAAGCGAAGGCTTAATAGGGTTGAACTTCTACGAATATTTAAAGACCAAAATTGGTCAAATCGGTCCAGTTGTTCCCGATTTTCAGCGAGCCAAACGATTGAATTGATAAGTTTATGTATTGTTCTCCGTATAATGATACTATACATACTTTACTATGTCACATTTCACGTTAAACGTTCGCGCAATTTTATTTGCTGTGTAAGTACGAAGTTGTTGTTTCACGTATTCATATTAGATTTGATTAAAAACAGCGTCTTTACGGAATGGCATACTACAGCTGACATTGTTCTAAAGAATTAGCGCTTTGTTTCTTTGAGAACCATTGTTCGATTCGAAGTTCCCAGGTCTGTGCAAGAATTTCGTTTATAATGTGGCGGCCTTAGGGGGGGGGCGAACAGGGCAATCGCCCGGGGCCTCGCGCTTGCAAGGGCCTCGCGCAATGACGCCATGAAAAAAAAAATTGTTTAAATATGTTTTTTTTTAATTTTTGATTTTATCTTTAATTATTTATTAAGATTATAACATAACGGTAAATTAAACTAAAGTTAGTAAACTATTTCATTTTTGAAAACATACCTACCTAATTGAACTCTTGCCACCTTGGAACTATTTTGCTTGCAATGAGTTCAAAGTCTACTGTACCGTGTACCGTATAACAACCAGACCTAGGTAGCTATTTTCGCATCCCTTAATTTTCAAGAAAGAAAAAGGGCCTCGCCATGTCTCGGGGTACGGAGTCTGATTACGGCCTTATACGCCCCCGTATGAGCGGCCAGACTGACGGCCAACAACGTGGCTGTTTTAAACAGACCGTTGAAAGGTCTTCAGCGGTCTGGCAAGATATTAACAGGGTAACGCACGATCTCCTTAGAGGCTGCATGTCTCTTAGCCATGCAGCCTCTGATGGGATCCCCCTCCATGGGATTTGGAAGCAAGAGCCTTTGAGTCATTGTTTCAATGGCTCAAGGGGGTTCTGAATGACCACAGGCCCGTGAAATCAAGGCTCAGCGCTCCCAACTCCGCCAGGATCTCATGGAGACATGGAAGGTGCGACTTCATCAACCGCAGTGGGGAACCACCACCATCGCAGCGGTAGGACCGGTCATGGACGAGTGGCTGCACAGGCGGCACGGTGACTGGAACCATCGTGAGATCACGCTCCAGTGTCAACACTGCGAGGGGTCCGGCGAAGGCACCGCACACCACACGCTTGTGGAGCGCCCAGCGTGGGCGAGTCAGCGCTGAGACCTCGTCGTGGCGTCAAGGCTCAAGATGAATACTCTCAGTGGAAACCATGCTTTGAGCCATGGTCTCAAAGCCCTCGGATCTAGGTGGAACGTGGCCGTGTCCTTCTCCGAGCCCGTCATGCTCGAGAAGGTGGCGGCCGAGAGGGAGAGGGAGTGTACCTTCCCTGCTGAGTTCCGAAGTTGGTGGCCAGGGCACCGCAGACTCATCTACGATCAGCTGTAGTACTGAAACCCGCAGAACGCACTTTTCCACTCTGATCCATCGATGGAATTGTTCAGTGGATTAAAGTGGAATAGAGCCATTTACTCACCGACGCTGGATAAAACCCGACCCCAATAATACGGGATAAAACTCCACCAAACCCCAGACAGAGGGCACATAGTTGGCCAAAGTCCGCCGGCGCCACAGGGAATACTTCCGAGTGAGTACCTGGGGCGCCCAGCACTGGACGAAGGGGCGGCCGAGGCATTGGGCCGCATTATAAAAAAAGGGGCCTCGCAAAGACCTGCCGCCCGGAGCCTCGCAATGGGTAAGGCCGCCACTATGAGATTCACTAAGGCCGCGGAAGTTCTTGATGGACCACTGGACGTGATTAACGAGATCTTTGTTTATAAGCCTGTTGGTTTGATCCCATTTTTTATGTACGTAATATTTTCGGCTTACATTTACTGTAAACATCAAATCCGATTTCGCCAAAACTTTCAGAGTTCAACCGGCAGCAGTGAATTCAACAGCATACTAAATAGTTTTACCTCTCTAGTATAATAATTGCTTGCCAGTATTATAATTAATGACAGAATTTATAAATAAATATTGTAATTAACAGTAATTAAAAGCAACTATAAACGTCTCTCTGGTTTGACCAGTTATTTTCTCTGACCTATAGAGTTATGATACGTTGAGTTCAGCTCTTCTCAACTAATATAATTGCACTATCAATAGTCTGCAGTTTTGATTCATTGGGAAAACTTAGATTAAGAGGTATCGACACACACACGCACGCACTCACGCGCGCACGCACACGCACACACACATATCACGCCTATATCCCCGAAGGGGTAGGCAGAGGTGCATTACACACCCACAATTTGCCAGTATTTTTAGTCCCACGTAATAGGGGGCAAGCCTATTGCTGTCACCGGGCACATTTATAATGGGTTATATCGTATATATGTATGTTAAAATAGTCGAATTAATTTAATAAAAAGTAGCAGCTATATTGTAATTTTGAAAAACTAATTTGATACCCGTTGCCTTGCGGTGCTATGTTAATGAAAGGCAAATATCTTACGTGCCTAATCCTGCTAAATGTTCATGCTTTCAATATCTTTCGTTTGTCAAAACCATGCCCACTTTAGCGCACTGACACTATGAAATCTATATTATACTAGGCAATAAAAATGTATCCTATTCTTTTGAGAGTAGAAAGAAACATACCAAGAACATACATGGTAAGTAAAAAAGTCATGAACTACCAAATAATGTGGTTATTCTAATTTACAAAGCAGTTGTGGTATATATTCTCGTTTGCCAAGGCTACTTTTGTTGAGTTTCTAAGATCAATTTGCATTTAACTACCAATTTTATAGATTTCCTCTTGGCAACACTTGTATATGGTTTTACCCCGAATTTATGTTTTTTGGATATCCTACTTTGCTTAGTGGTCAGTGTAAGTCTACTATCGATATTACCCTTAAACTTGCTAACATTCCACTTGAAGTTATACTACTACTGACTAATATCATAGAATACTGGGGGGTTGTAGATATAATTCCGTGAATTAATTGACCACTGAACTTAGGCTTTAATGATGGATGACTATTAAATGTAATTCTGCTGTTTCAGATTGGACGAAACGTGTATCGAGCTACGCCGAGCCCTACGAATACTATCTTCGAATGCAGAGTCTTGTCTCGTCATCATGCCACGCTGTATTATGACAAGGGTCACTTTTACCTGGTGGTTAGTTTAAGTTTTGATATTTTGCGTATTTTATCCCTGCAAGAAAGTTCCGCGTCGTGACGAAACTTCATAATCATAACATAGTGTAAAAAAAGTCGCTTCCGTTGTATATATGCTTAGATCCTTAAAACTACGCAACGGATTTTGATGCGGTTTACACCAATGGTTTTTTATATAATTTGTCAAGCGGGCGAAGCCGCGGGTTAGTTATGTATATAGTATTTAGTTCTATCCCATTTGAGCACATCAATCACTGCATCACCGCCAAATCTCTCCCTACATAACTGACACGTCTCTTAATCATTTAATATACTAACCAACCACTATTAATTGATAATTGTCAGGTAATAATATAATTGACCATCTAGGACGATTGTATTTATGGGACATGAACGTACGCAGCTTCGCTCATGCTTAAATTAGCATACTTAAACAGCGTAAATAGATATACACGTTTCTCCGTTTCGTAGTACGTTCGTAACCTAAATGTTCTGTGAAAATTTGTTAACAATAGTGCAAAGTAAAGTGTGAACAATGCTTGGATTGTTTGACATAACAGCAAGTAAAATTAATTCGTTGCCATTGTGAACTACGGAATTATGTTGGGTGTCATTAGATAATCAAAGGAACTAACACATTGCACAGGTTAATAAATGCGAAGTACATCATTGGATCTTTTGTTTTCCGTCTCATACGTAAATGCCTAAAATCTACATCATAAAATTAAACAAACAGGCCGCAACCTGCCACCTGAAGTCAAGGACCGCTTTCGACATCTATCCACAGAATGTGTTTAACTTTACCTTATTGCAAAACTCTGTTACTAACTCAGGCGTAAATAAGACCCGGTTATCCAGAATTTTCCAGGCGTAATGATCACGCAGTTTAAAGAATATGTCCAAATAACTTCCAGTTGACTGACAGAAATCCTGTATTTCAGTCAGTCAATTGGAAATAGTGATTTATCGCCTTTGGTAAATGAAATTACGCTTGCACCAGTTATTGCTATGACATAGGTATTAAGGTAGTACTGCGAATAAACGCTCTTTTAATTGAAGCTTATGAAAGAACCGAGTACCTATTGAACATGTCGTGTTTAGACTTTTAGACTTAGCCTAGTTACGTTTACATTCGACTTCGTTAAGCGTGTATGGGAACATCCGCCCACTAGTGATTTCTACGAGCTCTACTAATGCTAATTCTGCCGAACTGTGACTCCGGTTTTAGAGGTTGTTTGCTTACAAACGTATGAATTGTTCACGTAATTGGCCTCGTAAAAATTTACAATGAGTTGTAAAGAATGAAGACAGTAACGATTGTAACCTCGTGTAATGAGACACGGACATCCATATCTGATTATGTAAGTGACACTGGATAGTGACATTGTGTTGCGAATGGTTTGTTCTACACAAAGCTAGATAAGGAAGTAGGTATTAGCCAATATGCTTAATCACTAGATAGAAGACTTATTTCCGAGTGAAACTTAATGAAATGTGGGCTTTAGTCTTTGAGCCGGTACCTCATCAATGGTTTAGCGCAAAAATAGATTCAGTATGCGAATCTACTTTGCAAACGAGAAAGAGTAAACTAGGAGCACTCGTTAGTACACGCATAAGTCAAAGATAGACAGGCGCAATCGATACGATCGGACGTCTATTGGATATTTTTTTTTTAACAATGATATTCATGGTTAGTTCCTCATCAAGATGAAATGCTCTGACTCTGACTAACTTTGCAACAGTCCAGAGCCCAATTTTTAACAATGTAGAATTTTCTGTTTGGATTATCTCAGGTGACCGAAATTCACTAACTTTTTAATACCGTGGTTAAGAAATACAGCCACTGTATAATACTGTAAAAGTGAATATATTTAAATGTTAAATTAGGTGGAGCAATTGGTAACCATCACGTCTTAGTTTAGTATTTAATTTCTGAGACTGTCAACGTAAGTTAACGGACTGGTGCTCTGTCATCTATCCTTAAAAATAAAATTTGGTTTTCCGTTTTTACAGTATTAGGTAGTTGTAGTAAGTAGTGATTTTAGTGAAACGCATACGAGAAAATACTCAGCATTGTATTCATATTCAGTTCAAATGTATAGGTCGTGCGAACAAATTTCCCTCGGAAGTTGCATTGCATCGCCACGGTTGTGCGTAACTGGCTGTAAACAGAAATCTTAATCGCAAAGACAAAGAGCTTTAAATGTAATGTGCTATATAATCTGCAACTGGTATGCATGCAATTCCAGTCATCATATACCAAAGATGAACACAATTGAATATCTGAAATGAATGAAGGTTCCAACAACATGTAAAAAAGATATTCCAAAGCTATGAGCGACATCGATGCAAATGATGTAATTTGTCCGTCAGAGACGTCATTCTTCTGCAAGACAACACTTATCGAGTACAGCCGTTCTAACTCCACAAAACTTGAAAAACCTTGGCTGGACAGCACTTGAGTATCCTTACTATCCAGACCTCGGACCCTGTGACTTTTATGACTTTGGTCCGCTTAAAGAAACTGCGAGGTCGAAGATTCGGTGGTGACATTACGGTTGACGACGCCTTCGTGCGCAATTGGTTGATCTTAGCATACTTCTTGCACTTCTTCAACCAAATGTGTTCATTCAAGCTCGGCGGTTGCGGGTACCCTTAAATGGATACAGTATATACTCTGATCTCATCCACCTTATAAATGGCATTTTTGAATTAATAATGTATATTATAAATCGTAAAAACAATAAGATTGTCTTGTTCCGGGTTCGATCTGGCGACTGATTCCTTCCCTCCATCCCAGAGGTACGTTTTACCATCTGACCAAAACCCACTATCCTGAAACAGTGTTGGCGTTCCATATGAATGAAAATAATTTCATTCAGACCGAGCGGGATCCACGTGGGACCGCGACTAGTTCTACCAAGGAGTCATTCAACCAATGACATTATAATATTTATTATTTAAAATTCACTAGGCACGTGAATTTTAAATAATAAATATTATAATGTTATGTTACTTGTGGAATCTGTAAAGTGTATCTCGTATTCGATCAAACGACACTGTTATTATTATAGTTAGGAGTTATTCGTTCAAAATATTTATTGTTTGTTTACAGGACAATCAAAGTAGCAACGGCACGTTCATAAACAACAATCGGTGCTCCATATCTAAAGAGCAAGAGCCACACGAGGTTTTCTCTGGTGACGTAGTGCAGTTTGGCATACCGGTCGTGGAGAATGCCGGCAACTCTGAAAAGGTTAGTTTCGTCATTATTGGTGTACGCCCTGCCTTCTGAGCATGGCATTGGAAGAGTTTGTCGATAACCAATGATATCGCAGTAAATGTCGATTTCCTTAAAGTTGTACATGTATATATGTATATAATTATGATTTAGTATTTAGTATTCTTTCTCTAGTCGTGTCGTTAGTGGCGAATTAAAACAACTGAACATTTAGTAGAAACAGGCTATTTAGTAGTTAGTTATTCCAATTTTAAAGTTTTCCATTTTCAACTGTCACCAAGTGAAACGTCATTAAACATTTCTATATGCATGCCACACAGTGTTTTATACCGCTGAACAAAGATGCGGGTAATCATTACCAACGTTAAATAGAGAACTACCCATCTCCTCTGTAGGCATCGAAGTGGTACTTAAACTCTAATAAATGAAGCGTATTATTCAATCAAAGATTATATTGATGAAAGAAATGCTTGGAAATAATATTCTACACATTTACTGCGCATATATATACATATAATCAACGTAACGGATCTTCGAAGTGTACATCTTTGTGTTGTCCACATATATAGATAAATCCATTTGGCCACGTGTAAATTGTAAAACTTGTCTCAAAGTCTAGTGATCTTTGATAAGTTTTTATGAATAATATTGTCATGTTAATCGATAATATATTCATTAGTGTCGATAGTTTAGAGAAATGTGTGTTCACACACACAATTAGGAAGGTGGACAGAGGAATTTATCACCCTACATTTTGCCAGTCACAGTTACTGTTAGTCCCTAAAATCACGTAATAGGGAAAGCGAGCCTATCATCTTTCTACGGACGCTTTGGGTATTTTGGCCAAAGTTACGGCTGTCTGACAACAGGTGCACCACCCACGTGCAGGTGAGGATGTCTCTGGATAGAAATGTTGATATGGACCTTTGTGCCTTAAGTCAAATAGGATTTAATTTTATAAAGATTTAAGGGACAGGCTAGAGTCCTAAGAACATACTGCCTATTTTATAAAGAAGTAAGAGCAGAACCAGTGCGTACATACTCGATCTGTTAGATACTATAAAACCGTCAATATATAAATAAAGTAACAAAATAAATATATCTTTACACATGCAAAATTATTCAATTCTGATATCTTTTGCACTATGGTCATCTCGTAATGCAATAAATATGGTAATTCGAAAGGATTTTGATCTTAGTATGTAGGCTCCAATAAATCATATCCTTATTATCATATCATATCATATTATGATATCATATCATATTATTCAGTAATGATATGAACTAGCTGCAAAATTAATATCTTGTATTCTTTTTTTTTTTGAAATGGTGATAGAGTTTCCAAGTGATATAATAATCAGCGGAAGTCACCGTGGGCGATCGGTGCTTCCGCTGCAGCCGGCCCGGTCACAAGGCAAGTGCCTGTGACGCCCCGCCTCGCTGCTTTAGATGCGAGGCGGAGGGCAAGACCGCGGATCACCGGGTCGGCAGCACAACCTGCGCCGCCTCGAGACCAAAACCTCGTCCGTCCGCTGAGAGCGGTGGGGGTGCCGCCCTTGCGCGGCCAGTTGTTTCGCGGCGGGATGGGGTTATGGACGTCAATTAATGTCTGACGCCCGTATCCGTATCCTGCAAGTGAATTTGAACCACTGCCGTGCTGCTCAGGATCTTCTGTACCAGAGCATCCGGCAGTGGTCCATAAACTTGGCCGTAGTCGCCGAGCCGTACTACGTCCACCCGGGAAGCCCGGTGGACGAGGACGGCTCGGCCTGTTGTATCTTTGGGGGGTCCGCCGCAGACAACTCGCGCCTTGCGATCATTGCAAGGGGCCGCGGGTGTGTTGCGGCGGACTACGATGGGTTGGCAGTCGTGGCCACCTACATCTCGCCGAACATTGACGAGTCTCAGTTTGAGCTATGGTTCACTGAGCTCGACGTCGTCTTCGCTGCGTGCCGTCCTCGCCCTGTCCTGCTCCTGGGAGACTTCAACGCCTGGAGTGAGGCGTGGGGCTCCCGGGAAACCAGGGACAAGGGGAGGCTTCTTGAGGACTGGACCAGAACACGTGGTCTGGAGGTCCTCAACCGGGGGAATGTCGCCACCTATTGGCGTCGGGGGGGGGGGGGGGGGGGGAATCGATCGTGGACGTAACGTTCGCATCCCCTGACCTCGCCGTATTACAGGCTGGCGCGTGGAGGAGGGTGAGGAGACGCACTCGGATCATCGGTACATCCGGTTCGATGTCGTCCCCCCACCTGACCTCCCACAGCCGGTGGCGAATCCCCCGGATCCGCGTTGGGCACTTCACCATCTGGATCGGGAGGCTCTCCTGGAGGCATCCATCGTACAGGCCTGGATTCCGGCGCCGGACCGGCCTGCCGATGTGGATGCCGAGGCGGAGTGGTTCAGGAGAGCCATGTCGCAAATCTGTGATGCGGCGATGCCTAGGGTTACACCCAGACCGGCCAGGAAGCAGGTGTACTGGTGGTCGCCGGAGATTGCAGAGCTGCGCGCAGCATGCATCTCCGCCCGCCGCCGGTACACCAGGTTTCGCCGGAGGCGTCGCCGCCCAGACGACGCGGCAGCCCGAGAGGCGGAGCTTTTTCAGGCATACAGGGAGGCTAAAGGTAATCTCCAGGAGACGATAAAGCGGGCCAAGACGGCGGCCCGCGAGGAGCTCCTGGAGACCCTGCAGCAGAACCCATGGGGGCGCCCGTACCTACAGGTCAGGGAGAAACTCCGACCTAGGGCGCCCCCACTGACCCAGAGTCTCCAGCCGCAGCAGCTGGAGCGGGTCATGGGCTCCCTGTTTCCGACGAGCGCGGAGGAGCACGTCCCTCCGCGCATGGCTCCGTCTCTGCCCGACGCGGATAGCGCCAGCGAAGACGACGTACCCGAAGTCAGGGTGGGGGAGCTAGGTGCGGCAGTACTCCGGCTTAAACGCCGGAAAATCACTGCCCCCGGACCCGACGGCATTCCTGGCCGTGCATGGGTCCTGGCCCTCGAAGAACTCGGGCCTCGACTGATGGGGCACTTTAGCGCATGCCTCGAAAGGGGCCAGTTTCCCAAGGTGTGGAGGACGGGGAAACTGGTCCTGATCCGTAAGGCGGGGCGGCCGGTGGACTCACCGTCCGGATACCGGCCGATCGTGTTGCTCGACGAGGTGTGTAAGCTCTTTGAGCGAATTATCGCGGAACGCCTCGTCGAGCATCTCACGAGTGTGGGGCCAGACTGTAGCAGGTGAAGTCAACCTTACCCACCGGCGGTTCAGCGGAGGCTCACGAGACAATTGGATGGTATCCCAGGGCGCCAGTTCACATATGAACGGTGTGTGTGATGATTGGAGAATTCAATAAGGTACCACAGTTAGAGGGTTCACAGAGAGTATAATTTATAAGCTTACAATATTGAACAATATATATTGAATTTGGTTGTACAGTTAACACAAAAGGGTAGGTATGTAGCTGCTAGCCTACTTCTTAAATCATAGATTATAGGTACAGTAATTATTTTAAACTTGACCTTTATATTATGACGCTAGTTCTTGAAATTGGAGTAGACAGAATTATGGATGAAGAACACAGGATTAGATGGTGAGCAAAATACTTAGCTTAATTGTTATGGTTCACGCGGTCAGCTGGGATTGTCAGGGGGCGCACGTGCTGTGGTCCTGTGAGCCCAAGACGACCTCGCGTATCCTTGCCGTAGAATGTTTAGGCTATTTCGGTACTGCTCCAGAAACGTCGACTACCCTTGCAATTCTGCTCCAAAACACCGGACATCAGTAACACTATCAAGAAACGCCCTTTGGAATGCCTAAAACAGAAAAATGCTTCCACGTTGTCCAAGTCGAATGGGAGGGAACACTCCCAGCCTCTTGAGATCACGTTCGATAGGACGCTTGAAAAGTATCGACAATTGCTTCGACTCAATTTATATTATTCCCAGTAAAATAACTTCTTCCAGACTTGTAGGTTAAGTATCAGACAGATGTAGTGATCTAGAGATATTTTCACTAAAGTATCCAGCAGTGGAAAGAGAGCCACGACAGCTCGCGCCGGCTTTTTATCAACTCCGAGGTGTTTCTAGATTCTTCCTTTACTGCAAAAACTAGTTCTAACCACTTTTCTACAAGCAAAACTTATCGTCAGCCGGAAACACCTCTATGGACAAAACGCAAAATCATGGACACATCTTTTTAAGGAAATTTTATGACATGGCTAGATATTACTCTGCCTAGTTCCCACTAAATCCTCTAGAGTGCGCTATACAATTTGTATAACACCGTATGGTAAATGAATAATAGTCAAGACTTGACGTTTGTCGAGTTGACATCTATACATCAACTGACACTAATGACGTTCATAATATCATTACAAATTTTTGTTTACGTTTTGTGAGTGCAATGAAATTACGATGTTACACCACCCCTCCCCTTAAGAGGATTTCCTGTGGGGAAGTATAACCATCACAAGGAAATTCAGAACGAAACACAGTGAGTGACTAAAGTCAACGAGCTTAATCCTATCCAAACGTTAGCCTAAATAAACGATTTGTATCATGTCCATGATATCAAGGTATTCATGGACATGAGATCAAACCTAACAAGAAAACAAATGCCAATACCTACACTACATCAACAGGAGTAGAATTGTAGTACGACATTGTCCTAATATGAAATAAAGATGTAACCACAAAAACTACATTTTCCTATCTACCTAGAGACATTTTTAAAACACGCACGGCTTTGAGGAAGGAACGCTCGATACGGCGACCTACCTACATCCCTAAGAAGAGAAATACAATTGACGAACTTTCACCAAAATATAGGTGAAGTTCCAAGAGAAAAACAGTTAAGAGAAGTCAGCATTTTTTTTTTTTTAATGCTAAATCAAAATTGATGAACTTTCACCAAAATATAGGTGAAGTTCCAAGAGAAAAGTATATCTATAATCTAATATTCCTTACACTTTACCTGCCTACGTGCCTCTTACCTAACGCAAAAACATACTGGTAAGGACCTCTTATTTTAAGTAGGGTAAAAAATATTAAATATGTTATATTTAGTTAAGTTATCTTTAAATCTATTACTACCTAATTGAGACCCATTTTCCATGTAAATAGTTTTACATGCTCCGTGAACTAGAAACACATTCTTATGTATGAACCTGGCCACCTTAGCACCTGTTGCTGTCCGTTTAGGAGTCAACATAACGTTATTGCTAGAGTGGTCAGTCACAACAATCAAACGTTCATCCCTGTTCCCGGAGACTGGAAATGGCCCCAGCAACTCACAAGCAGTGGCTTCAATCGGCTTAGAAACAGTTTTAGTATTACCCATAATACCTGGACTAGATGTATTGACGGGCTTACGTAGTTTGCATATTTCGCAACTCCCTACGTATTTCGTCACACTCTCGTACATCTGAGGCCAAAAGTAATTAAGTGACAAATGCTTATGGGTTTTCAATACACCTAGATGAGCACTTACATTATCATCGTGATGTTTTTTTAATAACTCTAGCCTATCTTCTTGTGGAACTACCAGCTTCCATTGAAATTTCGTTGTATGATTATATTTATTTTTAGAGTACCTATATAAGAGATTATCCCTAATGCTAAAATTAGGGTAGTGCTTAGGATTATTAGTGACCCTATTTTTAATATGTAAGTACCAAGGATCTTTATTCATAGTACAATCCACCAAGTCAATCTTGACATGAGGCAAAGCATCGGGGACAACATGATCTTTGCCCTTGCTGTGCTCCATCTCAAGACTGAACTGGCTCAGTCTGACTAAGGGATTACATGAATTAACCCTAACAGAGGGAACAGTTTGTGAAATCAAATTCTTAGCCAACTCAAACTGATGCCAAAAGTCTATCCCAAATACCATCGAGGTCGTGATACCTGGGACGACATAGAATTTAATTACTTTAGTAGTAGAATTATATAAGACGGGTAGAGAGACATAGCCTAAGCACTCAAGGTTAGTGCTGTCGGCAGTCTTAATAGTGAAGCTACGATCCGAGTTAAAGCTTTCCACTTTAAACCCTAGATCTAAGAATATGCGGTGTGAGTCATTGCCTAGCACAGAGCATGACGCACCCGAGTCTAAGAGACCTAATACATTTAAGTTGAGTATTCTCACCTCGAGATAGGGTCGAATATCATTTTCCTCTTTTTTAAAAAGAGGTTCACCGCCAGAGGGACTTGGTATGGTTCCACTTTCCACCACGTCCGGTGTCAGACTCATGCAAGCAATTTTCTTTGGCTCTAGAGGCATGTTGCATTTAGGGCAGTCAGGCCTCTTCACCCCTTTCTTACCACACCTAAAGCACAATATTTCCCTCGAACGCTCACATGAGTATGCACTGTGGTCAGAGTCTCCACACCGTAGACATTTTCTACTAGTCGTTGAGGGTCTATTCTCAACAACTGAAACAGATTCATTAGATGAAGGACTACTTTCTACTAGAGAAACCTGTTTTCCAGGTTTAACTATGTTTTTATGTTGGAGTTTATTTAAATCCGAAGAGATTTTAAATGTATCGAGCTCGGGTTCTTTAAAGCTTTGGGCTCTGACACGTGCCAACTCCAACCGTTTACCTAAAGTTTTTAATTGTTCGACACTGTCGACTTCATGTAAGGCTAGTTCCTTCATGTAGTCTGGTCTTATATTATGCATCAAAATATCTAGTTTTTCATTCAGAGACATAGGAAAAGAAAGTCTTGAGAACATGGCAGTCATAATCGAAATGTAACTTGCCATTGTCTCGGTTCGGGCTTGTGTACGACGCCTAATTTCATCACGCAACCTGTAATCGTAATCAGGTGTGTCAAAGTTTAGCTTCAAATCAGTGATAAGCTGTTGATATGAACTGATGGTGTCCCTATTAGTCCGGTACCACGCTAGGGCAGCACCGTCCAGCAAATCAGAGAAGGCAGCCAATATCTTCGACTCCTTGACTTCACGTGCCTGTCTAAGCTCTTCTAATCTTTCTAGAAATACGCGTACACAGGTCGAACCATCATATTTTAAATTAAAAGTATTTAAATTGATCGGACGATCCTTGTAAACTACGGTCTCCCGAGCAGTAGGGATTTCTGGCAAGCTACTACGTATCGAGCGGTCACTCCTCAAACGCACGGTAGGGATCCTATCATCGAATTGTTGTTCTGTGTCGCTATCTGAATTTTCTGATTCGCCCCCTGGCTCAACAGTAGCGAGAATCTTGATGAGCCTACCTCTGATATCATTTAGTGACTCACAATCTATACCACAGCGAGCTAAGCGATCTATCAAATAATTAGCCCTAAGAGCGGACCTCGAACGAACATTCCTATCTCTACCGACCTCACCCGATGCGATAAGTGCCTCCAATTCTTCTACCTTGGGCTCACAAGACTGCAGCTCGATGTCAGGACTCGGTGTCCCGATGGGCATAGCCTTCAAACTGCCACGTCGAGATAATCTGAAGACCGTCCTCAGCTGACTTCGCAGTGAAGTGACCGTTGAAGAAGAGTCAACTGAAACCCCAAGAATTACGAGTTCATAAAACAGTTCATCCTTTCTCAGGCAAGATATATATTTGTGGATGTATGACATCTTAAAAGGATCTAAGTATAACAGGCAAAAATTAAATTTAAGTTCTCCTAAGTGGAGGTACAAAGAGAATTCAAAAATATTAATAGTTAGAATTAGGTGGTATTAATACAACTGCCTACCTTCTCTACTAGTTTAAATCACTAGATTTAACACTATATTAGTGATAAAGAGCAGAAAGTATTGTTTTACATTAAAGTTAATGAGTAGTTGATAAAGTATTTCTTTATCACTTTGCTCGGTTGCAATAGTTAAAGAAAGTTAAGTTACAATAAAAAACTTTGAGGTTTTATCCTCATCTTAGAAATCAAAAAATATTATGGGTCACGCCCTTGGAGAGAAAAATTCTACCCACTATTGAGTAGATAAAATTTATTTATTAGAAAAATATTTTTTTTTCTTTTTTTTTTTTTTTTTGATTTCACCCTCAAAAGAAAAAGAAAAAAAAGAAAAAAGGTTTGCCTACTAAGATAGTTAGCAGGCAAACAGACTTACAACTAATCCGAAAAAAAGGGGCTGAATGAATTTAATAATTTTAGCAGCAATTTTAATTTTGAAAATAAATTTTGATTTGGTTGTACCACGAAGTGGAAATGGGAGACAACCTTGCTTACGTACCTGCCGCTTGGTACAGCCAATTAAGGTCCTGGAGAGTTTCAGACCGTTTACCCTATTGAAACCCTGACCATCACACACACAAAATGGAGAAAAGCCCCACGTTGGGCGCCACTTGTAGCAGGTGAAGTCAACCTTACCCACCGGCGGTTCAGCGGAGGCTCACGAGACAATTGGATGGTATCCCAGGGCGCCAGTTCACATATGAACGGTGTGTGTGATGATTGGAGAATTCAATAAGGTACCACAGTTAGAGGGTTCACAGAGAGTATAATTTATAAGCTTACAATATTGAACAATATATATTGAATTTGGTTGTACAGTTAACACAAAAGGGTAGGTATGTAGCTGCTAGCCTACTTCTTAAATCATAGATTATAGGTACAGTAATTATTTTAAACTTGACCTTTATATTATGACGCTAGTTCTTGAAATTGGAGTAGACAGAATTATGGATGAAGAACACAGGATTAGATGGTGAGCAAAATACTTAGCTTAATTGTTATGGTTCACGCGGTCAGCTGGGATTGTCAGGGGGCGCACGTGCTGTGGTCCTGTGAGCCCAAGACGACCTCGCGTATCCTTGCCGTAGAATGTTTAGGCTATTTCGGTACTGCTCCAGAAACGTCGACTACCCTTGCAATTCTGCTCCAAAACACCGGACATCAGTAACACTATCAAGAAACGCCCTTTGGAATGCCTAAAACAGAAAAATGCTTCCACGTTGTCCAAGTCGAATGGGAGGGAACACTCCCAGCCTCTTGAGATCACGTTCGATAGGACGCTTGAAAAGTATCGACAATTGCTTCGACTCAATTTATATTATTCCCAGTAAAATAACTTCTTCCAGACTTGTAGGTTAAGTATCAGACAGATGTAGTGATCTAGAGATATTTTCACGAAAGTATCCAGCAGTGGAAAGAGAGCCACGACAGCTCGCGCCGGCTTTTTATCAACTCCGAGGTGTTTCTAGATTCTTCCTTTACTGCAAAAACTAGTTCTAACCACTTTTCTACAAGCAAAACTTATCGTCAGCCGGAAACACCTCTATGGACAAAACGCAAAATCATTGACACATCTTTTTAAGGAAATTTTATGACATGGCTAGATATTACTCTGCCTAGTTCCCACTAAATCCTCTAGAGTGCGCTATACAATTTGTATAACACCGTATGGTAAATGAATAATAGTCAAGACTTGACGTTTGTCGAGTTGACATCTATACATCAACTGACACTAATGACGTTCATAATATCATTACAAATTTTTGTTTACGTTTTGTGAGTGCAATGAAATTACGATGTTACAAGACCTGGCGGATAACCAGTTCGGTTTCCGTCGGGGACGCTCCACCGTGAGCGCGATCATGCGCGTGAAGAGCCTGACGGAGGAAGCAGTCTCGCAGGGCAAGGTGGTGGTGGCGGTGTCTCTTGACATCGCCAACGCGTTCAACACCTTGCCATGGAGCTGCGTTAGGGAGGCGCTCGTGTATCACGAAACGCCTCTCTACCTCCGTCGTATTGTCGGGGCCTATCTCTCGGAGAGGGCCATAGCTTTCCCCAGCTGGCTCGGGCCAGCTCGGCGAGATGTGTCGTGCGGTGTTCCGCAGGGGTCGGTCCTGGGGCCGCTTCTGTGGAACATCGGCTACGACTGGGTGCTGCGGGGTGCGTTGCCTAGGGGTGTCGGCGTAACGTGCCACGCCGACGATACCCTCGTCACGGCGCGGGGTGCAACGTACCAGGAGGCAGCACTCAAGGTCACGACGGGTGTTGCTCGAGTCGTGGGTCGGATACGGCAGCTGGGACTGGAGGTGGCCTTGCACAAGTCCGAGGTTCTGTGTTTTCACAGACCTCGGAACGGTCCACCAGAAGGTTCCAGCATAAATGTGGGAGGCGTTAGCATCGGCATCAAGCCCTCGATGAAGTACCTAGGGATCGTACTTGATAGCCGATGGAACTTCGGACCACATTTCCGAAGTTTGGTCCCCAAGGTGACGCAGGCATCGGTCGCGCTTTCGCGACTGATGCCCAACCTAAAGGGACCCAACGCCTCCTGCAGGAGACTGTACCTGGGGATCGTGCGGAGTATGGCCCTATACGGGGCTCCCGTATGGGCGGATAGGTTGGCGGTCAAGGGGAACGTGACTCTGTTAAACAGACCACTTAGAACCTTGGCCGTCAGAACCGTACGGGGGTACCGCACGATCTCCGGAGAGGCTGCATGTCTCCTAGCCGGGACCCCTCCATGGGACCTGGAAGCGAGAGCCCTTGCGTCATTGTTCCAAAGGCGCAAGGAGGCGCTGGAGCGGGACCACAGGCCTGCGTCTCGAGAAATCGAGGACCAGCGGTCCCAACTCCGCCAGGATCTCATGGAGTCATGGAGGGTGCGACTTGAGCAACACAAGGGGGGTGCCATCTTCATCGCGGCGGTGAGACCGATCATGGACGATTGGCTGCAGAGGCAGCATGGTGACCTCACGTACCGTGCGACGCAGATGGTTGCCGGGCATGGATGCTTCGGTAGCTATCTGTTTCGCATGCATCGTGAGGTCACACCCCGGTGTCAACACTGCGAGGTTTCCGACGACGACACCGCACTCCACACGTTGGTGGAGTGCTCAGCGTGGGCGAGTCAGCGCCGGGACCTCGTAGTGGGTCTGGGCGTGGATACCCTCTCGCTGGGGACCATGCTTCAAGCCATGGTATCCAGCGGGAGTAGGTGGAACGCGGCCGTGTCCTTCTGCGAGCAAGTCATGCTCGCGAAGTAGGCGGCCGGGAGGGAGAGGGAGCGTACCCTCCCCGCCGAGTTCCGTAGTCGGCGGCCAGGCCGCCCCAGACTACGCGACTACGCCCAAGACTATCGTCCTCCATGATCGGGGCCTGAGGACGGCGGGATCGCCACCCACCGTCCTTACAGAAGCAGGCTAGAAGGGTTGCGTGCTGCGGGGCCTTTGCCCCATAGCACGCAACCAGATTCACTCACTGACGCGGGATAAAACCCGACCCCAATGACGCGGGATTCTCGTCCCGACCAAACACACGCAGAGACCACAGGGGTGGTCAAAGGGCGCCACTGGACATACCCTCTGCTAGTAACCAGGGACGCCCGGCAACGGACGTTAGAGCGGCCGCGGCCTTGGGCCGCGGAATTAAAAAAAAAAAAAAAAAAAGTGATATAATAATAACGTAATACGATTTCTTGAAGAGGTCAACGACCTAGATTGTCACTATGAGCGGTGCTCCCGCTCCGGGTCCAAGCGGCACTCCCGCTCCGGGTCCAAGCGGCACTCCCGCTGTCCGCCGCCCCGCTCCGCCCCCGTCCGCTTCAGCGAACCGGATGCCGGCCGAGACCGCGGCCCAGGCGCGGAAGGCCAAGGGGCGCGGTAAGAAGAGTGGCACCCCTGCCGCCTCGTCTGCCTCTAACGTCGCTCCCGTTGCTTCCTTACATCCCTCCAGACGGGAGGGATGGGAAGTAGTGGGGGCCAAGAAGAGGAAGACGAAGGCTGCAAAGAAAGCGGCCAAAGCCGCTGCGGCGAAGGCGCCGAAGAGGCCCCGCCCTCCTCGCTCCACCGCCGTCGTCCTGACGGTGACGACGGCAGGTGTGGAGAAGGGGGTGGGGTACGCCGACGTACTGAGGACTGTGAAGTCCTCAGTCAACCTCTCGGCCCTCGATATACAGGGGGGGCTCCGGTGCAAGACGACACGCACCGGGGCTCGCCTCCTCGAGGTCTCCGGCGCCTCCAGCGGCCCTAAAGCTGACGCCCTAGCGGCTCAGCTTAGGGACGCGCTGGACCAAGAAGCCGTCCGCGTCACCAGACCCACCAAATGCGCCGCATTGCGCATCACGGGTCTGGATGACGCGGCCACGACGGAGGAAGTTGTCTCCGCCGTCGTGGAGGCGGGCGGCTGCCCCCGTGACCAGGTGAAGGCTGGAGATATCTCCTTCGGCTCCACTGGTCACGGGATGACAGTCGTCCAGTGCCCCGTCGCGGCGGCACTGAAAGTGGCGGACGGACGAAGCTTCCTCGTAGGGGGCTTCCTAAAGGCGCAGGTGCACCTCCTTCGTGCCCGGGAAACCAGATGTTTCCGGTGCATGGTGGTGGGGCACTTAGGAGTGCAGTGTACAGCGGAAGTCACCGTGGGCGATCGGTGCTTCCGCTGCAGCCGGCCCGGTCACAAGGCAAGTGCCTGTGACGCCCCGCCTCGCTGCTTTAGATGCGAGGCGGAGGGCAAGACCGCGGATCACCGGGTCGGCAGCACAACCTGCGCCGCCTCGAGGCCAAAACCTCGTCCGTCCGCTGAGAGCGGTGGGGGTGCCGCCCTTGCGCGGCCAGTTGTTTCGCGGCGGGATGCGGTTATGGACGTCAATTAATGTCTGATGCCCGTATCCGTATCCTGCAAGTGAATTTGAACCACTGCCGTGCTGCTCAGGATCTTCTGTACCAGAGCATCCGGCAGTGGTCCATAAACTTGGCCGTGGTCGCCGAGCCGTACTACGTCCACCCGGGAAGCCCGGTGGACGAGGACGGCTCGGCCTGTTGTATCTTTGGGGGGTCCGCCGCAGACAACTCGCGCCTTGCGATCATTGCAAGGGGCCGCGGGTGTGTTGCGGCGGATTATGATGGGTTGGCAGTCGTGGCCACCTACATCTCGCCGAACATTGACGAGTCTCAGTTTGAGCTATGGCTCACTGAGCTCGACGTCGTCTTCGCTGCGTGCCGTCCTCGCCCTGTCCTGCTCCTGGGAGACTTCAACGCCTGGAGTGAGGCGTGGGGCTCCCGGGAAACCAGGGACAAGGGGAGGCTTCTTGAGGACTGGACCAGAACACGTGGTCTGGAGGTCCTCAACCGGGGGAATGTCGCCAACTATTGGCGGCGGGGGGGGGGGAATCGATCATGGACGTAACGTTCGCATCCCCTGACCTCGCCCGCCGTATTACAGGCTGGCGCGTGGAGGAGGGTGAGGAGACGCACTCGGATCATCGGTACATCCGGTTCGATGTCGTCCCCCCACCTGACCTCCCACAGCCGGTGGCAAATCCCCCGGATCCGCGTTGGGCACTTCACCATCTGGATCGGGAGGCTCTCCTGGAGGCATCCATCGTGCAGGCCTGGATTCCGGCGCCGGACCAGCCTGCCGATGTGGATGCCGAGGCGGAGTGGTTCAGGAGAGCCATGTCGCAAATCTGTGATGCGGCGATGCCTAGGGTTACACCCAGACCGGCCAGGAAGCAGGTGTACTGGTGGTCGCCGGAGATTGCAGAGCTGCGCGCAGCATGCATCTCCGCCCGCCGCCGGTACACCAGGTTTCGCCGGAGGCGTCGCCGCCCAGACGACGCGGCAGCCCGAGAGGCGGAGCTTTTTCAGGCATACAGGGAGGCTAAAGGTAATCTCCAGGAGACGATAAAGCGGGCCAAGACGGCGGCCCGCGAGGAGCTCCTGGAGACCCTGCAGCAGAACCCATGGGGGCGCCCGTACCTACAGGTCAGGGAGAAACTCCGACCTAGGGCGCCCCCACTGACCCAGAGTCTCCAGCCGCAGCAGCTGGAGCGGGTCATGGGCTCCCTGTTTCCGACGAGCGCGGAGGAGCACGTCCCTCCGCGCATGGCTCCGTCTCTGCCCGACGCGGATAGCACCAGCGAAGACGACGTACCCGAAGTCAGGGTGGGGGAGCTAGGTGCGGCAGTACTCCGGCTTAAACGCCGGAAAATCACTGCCCCCGGACCCGACGGCATTCCTGGCCGTGCATGGGTCCTGGCCCTCGAAGAACTCGGGCCTCGACTGATGGGGCTCTTTAGCGCATGCCTCGAAAGGGGCCAGTTTCCCAAGGTGTGGAGGACGGGGAAACTGGTCCTGATCCGTAAGGCGGGGCGGCCGGTGGACTCACCGTCCGGATACCGGCCGATCGTGTTGCTCGACGAGGTGTGTAAGCTCTTTGAGCGAATTATCGCGGAACGCCTCGTCGAGCAACTCACGAGTGTGGGGCCAGACCTGGCGGATAACCAGTTCGGTTTCCGTCGGGGACGCTCCACCATAAGCGCGATCATGCGCGTGAAGAGCCTGACGGAGGAAGCAGTCTCGCAGGGCAAGGTGGTGGTGGCGGTGTCTCTTGACATCGCCAACGCGTTCAACACCTTGCCATGAAGCTGCGTTAGGGAGGCGCTCGTGTATCACGAAACGCCTCTCTACCTCCGTCGTATTGTCGGGGCCTATCTCTCGGAGAGGGCCATAGCTTTCCCCAGCTGGCTCGGGCCAGCTCGGCGAGATGTGTCGTGCGGTGTTCCGCAGGGGTCGGTCCTGGGCCGCTTCTGTGGAACATCGGCTACGACTGGGTGCTGCGGGGTGCGTTGCCTAGGGGTGTCGGCGTAACGTGCTACGCCGACGATACCCTCGTCACGGCGCGGGGTGCAACGTACCAGGAGGCAGCACTCAAGGTCACGACGGGTGTTGCTCGAGTCGTGGGTCGGATACGGCAGCTGGGACTGGAGGTGGCCTTGCACAAGTCCGAGGTTCTGTGTTTTCACAGACCTCGGAACGGTCCACCAGAAGGTTCCAGCATAAATGTGGGAGGCGTTAGCATCGGCATCAAGCCCTCGATGAAGTACCTAGGGATCGTACTTGATAGCCGATGGAACTTCGAACCACATTTCCGAAGTTTGGTCCCCAAGGTGACGCAGGCATCGGTCGCGCTTTCGCGACTGATGCCCAACCTAAAGGGACCCAACGCCTCCTGCAGGAGACTGTACCTGGGGATCGTGCGGAGTATGGCCCTATACGGGGCTCCCGTATGGGCGGATAGGTTGGCGGTCAAGGGGAACGTGACTCTGTTAAACAGACCACTTAGAACCTTGGCCGTCAGAACCATACGGGGGTACCGCACGATCTCCGGAGAGGCTGCATGTCTCCTAGCCGGGACCCCTCCATGGGACCCGTCATTGTTCCAATGGCGCAAGGAGGCGCTGGAGCGGGACCACAGGCCTGCGTCTCGAGAAATCGAGGACCAGCGGTCCCAACTCCGCCAGGATCTCATGGAGTCATGGAGGGTGCGACTTGAGCAACCCAAGGGGGGTGCCATCTTCATCGCGGCGGTGAGACCGATCATGGACGATTGGCTGCAGAGGCAGCATGGTGACTTCACGTACCGTGCGACGCAGATGGTTTCCGGGCATGGATGCTTCGGTAGCTATCTGTTTCGCATGCATCGTGAGGTCACACCCCGGTGTCAACACTGCGAGGTTTCCGACGACGACACCGCACTCCACACGTTGGTGGAGTGCTCAGCGTGGGCGAGTCAGCGCCGGGACCTCGTAGTGGGTCTGGGCGTGGATACCCTCTCGCTGGGGACCATGCTTCAAGCCATGGTATCCAGCGGGAGTAGGTGGAACGCGGCCGTGTCCTTCTGCGAGCAAGTCATGCTCGCGAAGGAGGCGGCCGGGAGGGAGAGGGAGCGTACCCTCCCCGCCGAGTTCCGTAGTCGGCGGCCAGGCCGCCCCAGACTACGCGACTACGCCCAAGACTATCGTCCTCCATGATCGGGGCCTGAGGACGGCGGGATCGCCACCCACCGTCCTTACAGAAGCAGGCTAGAAGGGTTGCGTGCTGCGGGGCCTTTGCCCCATAGCACGCAACCAGATTCACTCACTGACGCGGGATAAAACCCGACCCCAATGACGCGGGATTCTCGTCCCGACCAAACACCCGCAGAGACCACAGAGGTGGTCAAAGTCCGCCGGGCGCCACTGGACATACCCTCTGCTAGTAACCAGAGACGCCCGGCAACGGACGTTAGAGCGGCCGCGGCCTTGGGCCGCGGAATTAAAAAAAAAAAAAAAAGCAAAAACGAAGCGAATGTTGTTCAAAGCTTGGAATATCTCGCATGCCCACGTGTAATCTCAATCGCTAAGCTACAGGTCGGCTGGGCTTTCCAGTAGTGTCACTTTGGCGATTCGCATATAAAGAAATACAACAATCGCAATATATAGGTATTCGTATGTGCGTGTCGATTATCACATTATAGAATCTAGCTGTTATCGCTGTTAAGTTAAGCACTCAAGGATAATTCACTTTAATATTATAAGTTTCTGAATCGGTTTTATAGTTTCAAATATTATATCCTCTACAAACAAACATATTTTACCTCTTAATATTGAATAGTATTGCATCGGGTATCGGAATTCTAGCCTTGAAATATGGCTGCGTATGGCGATCTGCCCCGGTAAATCATAATCTGCCTAATTCTACAATTTGCCTTCGACATATATCTGTATTGTAGTACATTTCATGGACACAGAAGATCGTATTTTACAGAATACATTTCCTCCTGTGGTGGCACTGCTCAAGCTCTACCATCCCGATGGCAAGGAAGCGAAACTGTCGTTCAACCCCACGATGACAACGCCGCTGCATCTCAAGGAATTGTATCAGTTGAACAATTTTGTTCAGGTAAGCTCTTAACGTTATACCTAATAGTAAAAAAATATGCAAAAAGGCAATTACTTCATACCAGGATGATCGAGTCTATATGAAGTCCTTAAGGTGTGTTCATATTATCGGTCGCGACTGATGGACGCGCCTGGTAGTATCGCTTCTAGCGGTCTCCATTTTGCCATAAAAATAGAAACTATATTAACACAGAATTATTTGTTTTTCCAGGAAGCTATACAACGCGAGGCATCTTTAGAATCTCGCCTACGTACGTTACGAGAATGCGTGGAACGTACGCGGGTCGAAGCGGCGTCGTCGTGGGAACTGTTTGTGGGAGAACAACGTCTACTGATGAGAGTGCAGACGTTGGAGACCATGCTCACAGTCGGCAAGCATCCCGACCAGACACAACTGGCGCAATTACTCACTGATAAGAGGAACTATCAGGTAAGCATTTACTTGCCATGTAGTCACGACTGTTTATAGCGAAGATTTTTTTGGATGTGTTTTACTTCATAATCATAACATAGTGTAAACCAAAGTCGCCCGTTCCATATGTATGCTTAGCTGTTGAAAACTACACAACGGATTTTGATGTAGTTCTCATTTCGAGGAAGGTTTTTGTTTATATAATTTGTCAAGCAGACGAAGTCACGGGCATCCACTTGTATATTGTTACGAGCCGGGGTTAGTCGGAATTAAAATGCCGGTAAATCTACCACCAAACACTTTATTTATTACACCACTAATTTACACTTCACTGAACACTTTTATTCGCACTTGAACTCGCAGGTATAACTCGTATTATCGCTCTGGAAATACTGCTCATCCGCCGCCAAAGCGGTCCGGCT
This sequence comes from Nudaria mundana, assembly GCA_963556515.1. Lineage (NCBI taxonomy): Eukaryota > Metazoa > Arthropoda > Insecta > Lepidoptera > Erebidae > Nudaria > Nudaria mundana. The sequence continues at coordinate 7,539,638 of OY748296.1, forward strand.
TTATAGTGCGGTCATTATTCTAGATTACTCTAGAACATTCACGGAAGAATTAATGCGAACATTCTTGCACCTTCGAGATGCTTCTAGATAACTCGTTACGTAGAAGTACCTTGGACAGAACATTCGAGAAACCCGCTACTTAGCAGTACCGCGACTTGCTACTAGATGGCGCCTCGTTTCGCAGTCCCGATATTCGCTACTAGATGGCGTAACATTATTTAGATGTCGTAACAGATGGCGTAACAATATTATAAGTGTGTGAATGTTTGTTACACGTTTTAAAGGCCTACCACACGCACAAGCTTCACAACAGTATTGCCTGCGCAGGCGCACCTTCCCGGAAACGGCAATTGGCTCCCCACCTTATTACGTAGGAGTTAAAGAATTGGCGAAATAAGCCCCTCTGACTACCCCTTGGGGGTGTAATTCTTTGTTTCTTTTTCCTGCTAATCAGCTACAAATCAAATATCAATATGTTGTATTTGCAGGAAGTGGCACAAGAAAGTCTCCGAGTGGCCCACGAGCAGCGGTTAGCGTTAGAAGAGTCGTTGGAACGACGGAGCCGCGAGGTGGCGGCACTGCATCAACACAACTACACACTTAGGCTTAGTGCGAATAATGCGCTCGCTGAGCTACAGGTACTATAACGTTTCGTAAGGTATGACTGCTTCGTGCATTCGCTTTCGACACGGGAGTTCCGGGTTCGATTCCCGGTCGGGACAAATTTTGTGTGAAGACAGATACGTTTGTACCGAAGTCTGGATGTTTCCTATGTATAATATGTATTTATTTACAAAATTAAATGTAAATAAGTATTTATATAATACTTCGCAGAATTTTATCCTTAACAGCGACACTATCCTATGGTGTTCTTTTTCCAAAATCAACGGGTTCGATTCCCAGCTAGGATTATTGGTTTTTCAAAAATCTAATGATGACGTTTTAAGAGTCCGTATGCAGAATAGAAACGGGCGGAATTAGGTATTTGACACATTTTGTGCGTGAGTCCAGAGTTACCGATGGTGGTCAGCCAGTAGGTACGGCGATTACATGGTTTTGATCTTTTTTTTTTCATTTTATAATAATAGTGTCTTGTGTGGGGGAGGTGAAAAGAGGGCTAGGAGGGGGGTGTTTCTTTTCTCTCCTTAAATTCAAGAAAAGACCCTCTAAACTCGTATGATCCCGTAATCAAAACTCCTCTACCTTTCCTCTGTCGTTGCACTCTCAAAGGGGGGGCGAGGGCTAATTTTTTTTCCTAATCAAAATCATTTGACCTCCTCTATACAAAGGGGCTCTACCAACATATTTAGGGCCCCAGCGAACTCATCTGCTAGTGGCGCACCTGCTGATCAACGGACGAGGCTCGTTAATTTACGGTACCTATGAAGTGGCTTCGGTCCCTACGTAGGTACCGGGTGTTGGTCCGGGGGGTGCCACCGTGCAACTGTGCTAAAGCCCCACAAGTAACCCAGCCCAGGCTGGTTGCGTAAGGGGTTCAACAGCTGCACCACCGGGACCGGGGCCATGTATGGTGCAGCAGGCATAGAACCAGTGGGAGCAAAGCGGAGTCTAGTGTGGGTGGTGTGGGTCGATTCGCTGGCCAGGGAGACCCTTAGCAACGGCGTTGCCGCGGCCGCCCGCAACACAGTCATGGGGCCCGCTTGCCACACCAGGAGGCTGCCCCACATGTTCTCGCGCATAATCCTGATGTGGGATCGCCGCTCCGGGTGGTAACCGGTGTGGGATAGCGGCGGCCTTGCACCAGGGGGGTTTGGTAGCCCTTCCGTCCGGCGGGTCGGCTCCAACCTAACCACAGGGTTCCAGACGAAGTTAGCCCCTGCGCTTTGTCACTTATTACTGCTGCACCAAATGTCGCCCTGTCTTCACGCTTCTTCTTCAAATTTATAATGGCAATGCAACAGAAATAAGTAAACGTTCCACAGCGGCCCCAGGAAACCCCACAGCTTCACTTTTCGAGGTGGAGTTCACCAACATCCGTGTACTCCATGCGAACATCGATGCCGTCCACCATACCTTGAGACGGCTCGGCCCGCTGTGACGTTCCTCACGGAGACACAAATACGCCGCCCTGATAACACGCCTTACCTGTGTTGCCCCGGTTATGTATATATGTATCGAGGAACAATACCGGGGCGCCGCAGGGGTCCGTGCTGTCACCAACTCTTCCTTCTGCAAATCAATGATATGCTATCCCTCGGGAACATTCATTGTTATGCAGATGACAGCACATTGCAGGCGTGTGCATTTACAGCGAAGAAATCCCCTTTCCTTCCCCTACCCTCTCTTCAGAATGCATTATTACCAATGAAGGGCAACCTTGAGATCCTTGACATAGACGTTCGTCAAGAGCTCAATAATAAAAACTACATCGAAAGATGTATAGGGCTAGCTTCGTGGAAACTAGGAATACTGAATAAGGTAAAGCGATTCTTTACACTGCATCAGAGGTGTCTGCTGTACAAGACGCAGATTGGACCCTGCGTCGAATACTGCTCTCACTTCCGGGACGGCTCCGCGAAGTATTTGCTGGACGCTCTCGACGCTATGCAGCGTCGAGCTATCCGTATTATAGATTGTCCGGAGGTAACGGGAAGCTTTGAGCCGCTAGTTCAGCGCCGAACAATAGCTTCCTTGGCCGCATTCTACCGTATTTACCACGGCGAGCATTCTGAAGAGCTCTTCAATCTGATCCCATCTTCCTTCCGATCCCGAACAACGCGTGCCGGGCAGAGATGCCACTCCCACACAGTAGGTACATGTTCGCGAGAACCGAACGTTTTAAACGTTCGTTTCTGTGCCGAACGATACTGGCCTGGAACGCCCTGCCTGTGCACGTGTTTCCTCCCACATATAATCCTGGGTTCAGTAGGTCGTCAAGTTGAGGGCCACTCTCTATAGTATAGTGTGCTGTGAGTGACCCACAATCGCTTGACGTCGTCACGACTTACTACCAGGCGGGTGGCGTCAAATTGGCGAACCCAATACAAAAATATAAAATAAAAAACTACCTCTATAAAATTATTACTCATTTTGACTCTACTCGGGAGCCCCCTTGGGGGACTGGAGGGCAAGTCTCAAAAACTCGGAATTTTCCCTAGGTCCCCGAACCCCCTTTACATTTCTGCAAAAAAAACATAGGTACCTTCCCCTCCACCATCAAGGAGAACAATAAAATTGTGTCAGTGAGTGAGTGAGTAATCCAGCTTTATAAAATATAACAGCTTTTTTTAACAAAAACAATGATAAATACATTCTACATAATCACTTGTTGTATTTAAAAAGAAGCCTAATCATCACAAAATAATAACTAATATTACCAAAGTATCAAAATCTCACGCCACACTATATTCGTCTGTAGACGGCGTCGAATTTTGGCGCGCAGAGCGACACGTCCTCTCCCTGTAAGCGCTTGGCGCGGACTGCTTACTTGAGGCATGCGTCGAGTATTATAAAGCGAAATTTAGGTGTTTTTAAAAGATTATTTACAGCCTATTTTTTATTATTTAGCTTTCTTTTTTTTTGGACATGGATTGATTTTGAACCAAGGTTTATTTATGTTGTTTTAATTTTATGAACGAGAGTTTTATGTAGCCGAAATAAGAACCAATGCCCATTTTCTCTAAAATTTGACTAGCTTAAATATTTGTTTACTCAATTTTTTTTTATGAAAGTGATAAAAAGTAATCCATACATTTGATAGATGACTTTTACAAGAATACACTGTATTTTTATAATACTTTTTAGACGTCAAAACGATTAGTGAATTTGTGATATTCTAGACCTCTTCCAGCAAAAGATACGAAAAACTACCGATTGTTTTAGGTCGATTAATCAAAATTTAATGACAAAAATAAGAAAGTAGCTCACTTATTAGATCATTATTGAAATGATATTTCATGTTGTGCATTAAAACTTATAAAAATACAGTATTTTCAGTGTAAAAACACGTCTGTAAAATCAGCGAAAACGGTAAAATTTAATAGGAGGACTCTTAAGTTTCATCAAAATCGGGCTCGTGACTCCTTTGAGCATTTTTCGCTATTCCTTATAGTTTCGGATTTGGCCATCCAAGCCCTTTTCAAAAATTCACCTGTATACTTAATATATTATTGAAGATTCTTTGTTACTATTCAACAGAAGCTAGCTGCGCGTTGTGAACGTAAAATGTGTGCGGCCAGACTCGCCATTGCCGCTGCCGAAGAAAGGGAGCTCTCAGTTAGAAACCATCTTCCACTCGCTGTGAGTTATACAACTATTTATATTGAACACTTGTTGATTACCGCGGCTCCGCCCGTTTGGCCCCAATTCCCTTGGGTACATATTAGTAGGATAAAAAGTAGCTTATAGAACTCAGGTGAAAATCTAGCTAATTAGTGAAAGAATTTTCAAAATCTGTTCGGTAGTTACGGGGCCTATTTAATGCAGACATACCAACAAACGTTCTATCAAATCTTTCCTCGTTATAGAAAAGAACTATACACTTTCCCAAACGGATTGATATAAAAGGTCATTGACACCAAGGAACAAACGTGTCAAACAAACTGTCACTGTAGGCAAGTGCTCATTTTTTATAATTATGTTGTTGGTGTCAATGACTTTTTATATCAGTATACATATTTGGAAAAGAGTATAGTTGACTTGACACAGATGCAATACGTATAAATCTTTTTGAAATTTGATGTACCCGCCTCTGTCTAACCATACTTTATCTAGTTCTCATTGGACAAGCTCTGCTTAGTTTGAGACTAGATCACGTTTGCGACAATCGCGAGATTTGGGTCCTCATGGGACCAAGTAAGATTTCTATCTGTGAATGATATTATAACATGTTTGTTTACAGTATTCGGTACAAAACGGCGAGGCGAAAATGTTAGTAGTTAGTACAGATAGCAATAAAGTGACCGAAGCGAAACGAGGCGGCTCGCTAGAGGACGCTGTACGAGCATTGCCGGATTATATTAAGTTATTATTGCCACAACAAATACTCAACAAAGTAATTACTTTTTACTTCTCTTTTTTTTATTCACATTGTAAAGTTTAAAAGCTTACACAAACCTATCGGACGTGACTCTCATTGGTCGATTCCGGAATCAGTCAATACAAGTCCTTTGAGTTGCGAGAATCTCATTGGTGGATTCGGGAATCCGCCAATGAGATGATGTGTCACTTTTAATTGACTGCACATTAATTTGATACACTTTGATATGGGAAATAAATTTACACCGAGGCGTGCGAACGCTATACGCTGTCAAAAAGTATTGTTTTTTTAGTGCTTAGCGTTCGTGCGCCTCATAGTATCGTTTGTGAATACGGGTGTGGTACCCTTTTTTTGTTCCAATAATGGAAGCAAGCATTTTGCTAAATTAACTGGAAACTTGTTATGTTTGCCCCGTTCGTTGGTCAGCAGTTGCGGCATTTGCGAGTGAGGTTGCCTTGGATCCAGCTTAAATATAATTTTATAATTATCAACTAATTTTATGGTTTTGTGTCGTGTATAGGTGGGGATCATAGCCATAACTGCGGAAGGGAAGTCGGCCAAAGAATTCGAATTAATATTGCAAAAGAATAATATTTATAATTCAGAGAACAAAGGTTAGTATTCTTTCGAATTACATATAATTGAAAACAACGAAAAAATATTTAATGATCGCGAGGTCTACTGTTTGACCATAGGGCGACCACTTTATTGTTGTAAACAAAGTTAACATATTTACAGAAAAAGAAAACGATGAAGAGAGTGGCGAAAGTGGTAGCGGCGAAGAGAAGACTGAGGATCCTGATCCGTGTACTGATGATGAGAAACAGTCTCGGCTTAATCATGGTAAGCTGTCATCCGATAATAAAAACATATAGTTACCAGGTAGTGGTTGTGGCCGGGGCCCAAGTAATCCTCATCTAAACTAAGACCACCACGACGAGTGAAAAAATGTTACAAACCTCCGGGGATTTAAAACCTATCGACTTGAAATTTGGCATCCAGATAGAACACATTAACGTGCTTTGCTGTACAGTCTTTGGTGTATGTGGCTTTTATAGTTTTGGAGTTTACTCCTTAAGAATCGATTTTCATATATAAGGCGTCCGGTATGAGAAAAATCCGAGGGGTAAAACCTACTAACAAGTAACGAAAATCGTGTCACGTTTTTGGTGCGCACCTGTAGTGCGCAACTTTCTAATTTGTTATGGTTAGATACTCGTACTTAAGGAGTAAACTCCAGTCGTGCGTCGGAGCTGACACACACACTTTTTTGAGTTATTAATTACGTTCTCCGTCTTATTTATTTCGACGTAACCTCCCGCGTTTCGGCAAATACCTAGTTTATTTAATTCCCTATTCTAATCGCTGTCGTCTGTATTAGACATGGACGATTCGTTGACGTCGACAAATGGTTGACAACTACGGTACTAAATGTTTACCTATACTATGAAACACGCAACGACAGCTCGCGTCGACCAACTTACGTCATAACTGGGTAAGAGTGATAAGGACACAGATAATAATCGCTCACTATCGCAATGTAACTCAGTAATGGTCCGTTTGTTGACAAAAATTCTCTCGTTTTGTTTCTTCTGGAATTGCATAATAATATCCACACGCCCACATTTCGCTGGTCCTTTTGGTCCCAAGTAAAGCCTATTATCGTTTCTGGATACAAGTATTTTTGGCAGATGCTGTTAGGAGTAGCATTATTTACAGGTGAAGATGGCTTGGACGGACGCATGGTGGATGGATGAATGATGGACGGATGGATGGATAGATGGATGAAAATATTGATTATTAGCACCCAACTCAGAATTCGGTAATCATTCCCTTTTCTCTCGTAGATCCTGACCACGAGACGGAGTGTTCGAGCCCGCTGGACGGTGAACTACACGCGGATAATAACGCCAATTCAACATATAGCGAATCTAGTACTAGAGATGAATCGCCGGTAAGTGCTTGTTAATTTAAAAAATAAAACCTTCTGTTGCTAGTATATTGAGTTTCTAACAGATATGATCTAAGAGCCGTGGAAGAGCGACGTTTAGCCATCTGACAACTAGACGGTATACATTTTTTATCAAATACCATTCATCAACAAACAAGCCTTATGATAACCCACCTATCAAAACGTGTCCATGAACGTTTTTGTTTTTTTTTTAAATTGAATTTTTAAGGATTTTTCCAGATAGGCCTTGGTACATTTGGTTTTGTAATTAAATTATCTTTCTTACAATATCAATTTGAATTGGTTGTCGTATCAGTGTAGTTACCTTTATTGACTTATCTGTGTATCTACTTGGCAGGTAGCTATGAACAGAAATAAGTACCTGGCAAGCCTACCTAGGCTTATTTTATACATAGCATCACGCCTTTTCCCCAAAGGGGTAGGCAGAGGTGTGCAAACACATCCACATCTCGCCAGCTATATTAGGTCCCATGTAATAGGGGGCGAGCCTATTGCCATTTACCGGGCACAAGTTCCAGACTCTGGGATAATTATCTGGGTAAAATTCTAAAGAGAATTATACATTGTCCACCAGACCCGGGAATCGAACCCGAGACCTCGAGCGTGGCAGTCCGTATATTACCGTACAGTACCATTGTGCCACCGAGGTAGTCAAGTCGAGGTAGGCTTATTTTATGTGTTAAAAATTATCCTTAGAGATAAAATTCAGTAGGTTGCCAAAAGAAGGCATGTAATTTACACTTTTCGATAGGCAAATGCATAACATTTGATTAGAAACGTTTCCCATCCGGTTACCAGATGGGTGAAGTTCGCTCTTCCATGTCTCCTCTATTACTACCAATGCTTTTACCTTCTCTGGGAGTCCATCAGCCGTCGTTACGGCGTCTGCCAAATAATTGCACCCTATTACGTACCCTAATTTATCTATACAGAAGCTGTGTAGATATAAGATCGTTAATCTACACTATATCTATTGGGAATAATAATAATGATTTTGCATAGCAACGGCCCCATTTCTTAGTATAGGATGTACTGTATGTAGATCTGTTGTATTATATAGTTACTAGCATACTAAGTATAGGCTTCTTTTATCTGTGGCTGAATGAATGGTGCTTGTGTTAAGAGTTGTTTGACGTCATCAATGTTATTGCCGAATGTTATTCGAACTCACTTCTACAGATTTTAAGTTTTAGTTTATTTTTCGTCCGCGTGGTAATTTGGAATTTTTCCCGTTCCCGTAGACTGTAATTATTGTTCCCGTCGCGGCGCCCATAATAACATATAGCTTCGCAAATAATTATTTTACAACAACGAACTTTTAAAGAGGAACAATTATTTTGTATATTATTTTAACATATAACATTAACCATTTGATCAGCGCATGCAATGGAAGTTCTCAAAACAAATTAACTTTCCCCGATTTTAAAACAAATTCCACTGCTGCTCTGCTCTTATTGATCGTAGCGTGATGTTATATAGCCTTCCTCGATAAATGCACCTTTCACAAAAATAATTTTTCAATCCGAACCCGTACTTTCTGAGATAAGCGAGTTCAAACAAACTCTTCAGGTTTGTAACATTAGTATAGATTAAAAGTGGAACCATTAGTGCATGGGAATCCCACAAAGACCCTAGCATTAGTTAACGGGACGCCCTTCGGAAAAACAAGCGCGTTTACGTGTCTTGCTAAATTGAGCAGTAGTATATTCTTCCATTTATCTTTATTCAGAGCCAGGTTCTGATAAGATTATACAGTGCTAGCTTTGACTTGTTTTGGTGTTATGAGGGTTTTACGGTTTTAGTGTAAAATAAACTACGTTTATTGTATCACATTGCAAAGGTTAAGCAACATCTAGTCAGGCCGGTTTTAGGATAGGTGATAATTTCTTAAGACATCGAGTGAGAGCCCTCCGTGGAGAGCACGTTAAGCCGTCGCCGTCGGTCTCGGTTGCCATACGAACATCTATGGCAGTTGTTAGGGGTAGTGGTAGCCCTAATTCGAAAATCCGACCAGTCTAACTACAGAACATCAATATCACCCATGGGTTGTGAAGGTCAGTTGACAGTAGCTTCAAGGAAAATGTCGAAGCTCTGCCGCATCGCAGTTAGACTGGAAAGCCGACCCAAACTGTGTTATGGAAAGGCTCGGTGGATGATGATGGGCATGAATAGATAGACTTCCCCACCCCACATTTCAGTCAGTCATAAGGTCCTATGTAATAAACGGCCTATTGCTGTTTCCGGGCATATTGAATATTCTTGCTAGAACTTCGTCCATCAGTCAGCAGGAGCACCGCATGCAGATGAAGATGACTTGAGCAGTGGAAATGCTGATCGGGACTGAAAGGCTGATTGCCCTTTCTTTTTCATCGGTTTAAACCACTTTACAATTAATCTTTCAATTTAATGTAAAGTTACTATTTAAGCAATTTATCGCAATTGTTAACAAAGTTTTTAATTAAAATTTCTTAAATAATAATCACTTGTGCCGATCGTACAATACTTTTCTAAAGATAATAAACGTCGTCGTGTAAAGTTGTTAAGAAGGTAACAGGCGGTTTAATTATATTTTATAGTTAAAATGCATTCGCTAATGGTTTGCGGCGACGACGCGCGACGGCCTCTATAGCGAGACTCAACCCGGCCGTGACTCGCAAGCGGCATGATTCACCGTTCAGTCAATGCGCCGTGAATCTTCTCCGGCTCATAATGTGATTACGTTCATTTCGGCTAAATGCGGTTCGCTCTTTGTTAGTGATTGTCTAGCCCGTGACTAATTTGAAGTCACTGTTTTCTTTATTAATTTAGAATACCGCAAACGTATCTTTAGCGTAGTGCTTAACCGAAAGATTATTTTAAACTATCTATTTAATGTGTACTAACTAATTCTCACGGATCCCATTGAACTTTGTCAAAGCATAGCATCCTGTGTAATCTATGCATTAAACCAATGATTGACCATCAAAATGTTCGTTTAATAGTCGCCATTGAAATCAAGGTCGTCACAAGCGGCACTAGCTGCCTAGCTGCCTTGCTGCGCATTTGATGACTGATGACAATGCTAAAGAGTAAAAAGCGCTTAAGATTTAGTTAGGTTAGGTTATTGAACTACAAAACAATAATAAACTACTAGGAATATAATGATTAGGAGAGGTTACAACAATGGATCACCCACGAACAACATTGGATCAGAATCAGTTAAGAAAACCCACAGCGGCATTAAACACGTATATTTTAGTTTTGTCGCAATGTTTCACATTAAATATCTGGAATCTGGACTGACTTTTAAGCTTCTAAAACAAACAGATAAAATACATTTATCGCAAAATCCGGTACTGAGTTAACCAAAGAAATCTTCGATAATACTTCTCGGCACTGGGAGTACATCAGAAACATTTAAATGGACCTGTATGTTATTGCTTCTGCCTAATAATTACACCCTATTAGGTAAGTACCCCAATGTTGGTTTTCTCAGACAGATAGTCTAAGCTTCGTCCATAGCAAGCTTTGACTATCTGTGAATAAACGTTTATATGGAGCTGTTTTATCAAATTGGGATATACTGGTGTTCACGTAAAAAGAACGCTGGGCGAGAGTGTGAGGGGTGTGTTTGCGCATCGGTATTCTCGCTCTTAATCGCAGTTACCACTATATAGATCGATAAATCGTCTACTGCGCAGCTTGCAGGTCAACGTTCTTTTTATATGATATATGACGCGAGGTATACTAGGGAAAAGTGATAGAAATTTATTGTCAGTTATTGCACGTACGATGTGGTCCGAAATTAATGAGCGTACTTGTATTGAATCTGGATTTTAATTGGGGTACGCCCGGTTTTCTTGTTTTTTCTTTGTCCTGGCGTTTATGCTCCTAAGAGCTTAAACTGTTAGTCAACAGGTGGTACCAGCCTACATAAAAATATGCAATTATATTTTGAATATAGGAAGGTGTACGATGGGAGCATGTTATTAGATATGTTAATGCACAATTTCACGGTGCGGTGGTTTCGTACGATGCTTTGTTCTTTACTGCGCATTGCGACGACCGGTGAGTCAATCCACCGGGCGGTGCACGCCGGGCAACGCCTTGTTCCGCCCACAAATAAATCAGCACTCCTTCCTTCGCTGTTAAACTGCATTAAAACTATTAACACATTTCGTACCGAAGAAGTCCTTGCTTAGGAAATGTAATAGTTACCAGGACAGACAGACAGTCACACAACACGCCTATATCCCCGAAAGGGTAGGCAGATATGTTTTAAAACTCCACACTTTCCCAATTTCCCAAAAAAGCCTATTGCCGTTACCGGGTTCTATAGAAAATTCATAACCATTGTGTAAATCAATCCATAATTCCCAACCACCAGGACGGATGTTAAATACCACTAAATAATAATCTCTGCAGTCCGAGCATAATTACCAAGAACTCAATAACGTCTGTTTCTCCGAACAACTAGGTAGAGATATGTTACATGTCGCTTTCTTGGACCTCGCTAAGGGGCGAGCCTATTGCGCCTAAATGGGAACTTTAATGTTTGCCAGTCTCGTGTGATGATCGGCAGTGGTGCACACTTGGTACAGGTCGCGTCAGGTAAAAAGAACGCTGACCTTCAAGCTGCGAAGTAGGCGATTGATCGATCTAGAGTAAAAGCGGAGGTACTCCTGTTTTTACTCGCAAACACACCCCTCCACTCTCTTCCACCACTCGCCCAGCTAACAGATTCTGGTCGTTTGGAGACAGTTGGAATCTAAGTTATAAGCAGTAATGTCGTTAAATTTTAGAAAGGTCCAATTAAAATTGTTGATGATTCTGACGGTTAATGCACTTTCCACATGCACAATGGAGTAGAAAGCTTGTGTAAGTAATTAATTGTCTACAATAATTATCGTGATAATTATTTGAATCTTTACACAAGTAAGACCAAGGCTTATACTCTTAGCAGAAAGCCTTACCCAAATCAATTGTTCAGACTTTGGACTTGATTTGATCTGACTCTCAACACAAGCATTTTAATTTGTAATATACGGAATATCTAATGAGAGTGTTAGAAATTTGGTTTATTACTATATTGTTGGGTGTAAAAATATCTCATTTGTTATGATATCTAGGGGTACTTCATGCTTTTACAATACGGACGGACGAGGTCTTTCTTCTCTAATTTATCATATTTTTTTTTAAAGATTGTTCGAGTAAGACCCCAAAACAGCGTTCCTCCTGGAAAGGCAACATTCGCTGGTTCAAGTCCAGTGCAAGTCTATAGTTTTTACGATTTATATCGTAAAATTATTTGAGCTTAAACAATCTTCATAAATAACCCTAAACAAATAAGGTACTGTTTATGCCGATAACAGGGTCCTCATACCATCAATCGTGCCTTGTGGACAATGACGGGCGAAATATAGATGCTTTCGCAACTGAAATAGGGATGTATTTGTTAGTAGGATTTGATGTACTGTCACTGTACACATAAAATACTTCTAGAAAGGTTTTCCGGAAATAAAACACTTTAATCATATATATTTTTTAATATATCCTTAGAGCAAGGCGGGTGTAGAATACGCGAATATCCTGCGCGTAATGGCGGGTCTCAACGATGAGATCAAGGTGTTACGCGAAAGGCTGACGTCTTCCAACGTCGACATAGATCAGCTCAGGGCAGCCAGGGACGAGTTGCTTGCGGCCCAACCTGATACCAACGAACCACAGGCATTAGAGGGTGACGAGGCTGTGGCTTATCGCTCTAGGATCGCTGACCTGCAGGTATGTAAAGATTATGTATTAGTTGTTATTTATATCTTCTGACAGGACTAGATAAGAAATTAATCAGAAATTTGGTAGAGATTTAAATAAATGTGTATACAGCTAACGAAGATATACATTATCCGTAACCGCCCTCTCGGTTGATGGTTTCTCAAATAATTAGGAGACTCGATTTTGAGGTTTTGTTTGTGTTTATTCTAGGCACAACTTACTATGTCCACGGTTTCCGAGGAAGCAAATATGTCGAAGATACAACGACTGGCCACCAGTGCGGCCGAAATGCAGGCCGAACTCACGTTTCGACCGACGCGAGCCGACATCGACGATTTAACCACGGCAGTCGGTAAACTTCGAGCAGACATACTAGCCAAGGAACAAATTATAGAACGACTACGGGCTTCCACCACCTCCACCATGAGAGAGAGAGAGAAAATCACCCTCGATAAAGCGGTCGAAACGGAACGATCGGTCGAAGATCTACGCCGCGTGGACGACGATGATTCGCCTACCGAGCGAAGTATGGACACCGGCAAGATCTCCGCCGAAATAGACGAGATGTTTAGACTCGACTATGAGGACGAGGAGGAGACAGACTCGGTTCTCACCGAGATCAACCGAGACGAGGACGAGTCCGAGTCGCCTCCCGCTACCGACAACGACGCGGCGGTGAGTGCCGCGGGCGAGTTCGTCCGCCTCGACGACTCGTCGCGACTGCAGGTGACCCTACAGAACGGGTCGCTGCACGCGCTGGAAGAGGAACTGGTCCGCGCCAAGGAACGCTGGGCGGAAGTGAGCGCGGACCGGGCGCGTCTCGCCGCACAACTAGACTTACTCCAGCACAAAAGCCCTCGTCTAGAAGCGCGAATGTTACTAGCCATAGCCGTACCGTTGCTCGCCGTGTGCCTCTACTACGTGCTGTTGCCGCACATATCCTGATGGACCGCCACGTGGGACCCGCCGGGCTACGCCTAGCGGCGGACCCGCCCGTACCGGGAGAGTGTGCAGGACCGGTCCTGCACACTCTCCCGGTATCATCTGTGACCTTGAGTATGTTCGACCGATAAGTAATGCCTGTGATTCGGACGATTCGACTCCGCCGTCGATGCCTCGCTTCGATTACAATATAGACGCTTCTCCCGCTCCGGCCGGTGGCTTCGTTGTATGTATGGTATAGGATAATTTAGAGATATTATGTATATTGTTACGATAGAGGCGGTGCTGTTGCCCTCGGGCCGGGTGAAGCGAGTAGAAGGAGGTATCGGAAGTGCCATTTACACGCGAGTCATCGACACGGCGAGAGTCGTGGCACGTTGTTATCGCATGACTGTACATAACCTAGCAACATTTCTGTAAAAATTGCCAGTATCGTATCGATATATAGTATAAATTGATTGTTGATATCTGCCATAATAAATAACTGTACATTTTAAATTGTAAGGCCTAACGACTGTCCTAACTTATAGTATTTATTGTTATAAAAACTATCGAAATTCTCAGCCGAGCGACTTTCGGCGATTACTCGAATCAGTCGATTCCCACTTGTTGGATATTTTAGGTATTATAAATATATTGATAGTGTGTTCAACTTTTTATTGTAATATAGGTAGGTACATTATAATATAAACTGTCGAGTTGCATCGCCTCATGTGTCACGTTGTCGCCTCGCTTCGGGAGCTAAACATATCATTGTTAAGCACCGAATACACTATTTAAAACGTGGTTGTAAACCGTACTGACGTTGTTTCTTCTTCTTCTTTTTTTAAAAACGTGGCTCCATCGATATTCATCGATGATTTCGCCAATGTCAAGGTAATTCTTGATTTTTCTCGCACAGAAGAACTAGTTACTCTGAACTAGTTCGCGGTGCGGGACAAGGAAACGTTGTTCGGTATTGCAATTGAGCGTTTGGGCTTGGATTTTTGCCCAGCGCTAGAGGTAACGTAAAAGGCAACCAGCCACGCGCTCCGAATCAAAGTCCGACGTTCTGTTTAACACAGTTGGTTTTCAACCGTGTAGAAGTAGCCAGCGGAGCGTTCGTCTGTCTTTTTTGGTTTGCAACCGCGTTTGCAATCGTGTATTCGATGCTTTAGGTTAACACGGTGTGGGCATTTATACGACGGGCACAGACGTTACTTCGAATGTTTTGCATTTTTCTAGTCCTTAAAATCGACTTGGGTGTCGATTGCACGACTGTTACATGGTTTTTACTATTTCAGAACATTTTGTAATAATCTAGTTGAGCCTAAAGTCTGTTGCGGTCGCATTTACGCGCAGCTTTTTGATATTATTATGCATTATTTTGACATTTATATAGCCAATGGAGCATTTTAGTTAATGGTACTTAGTCGTGGACGGACGTGCGACTGACGTTATGTGCATGTTTAGAGTTGATTTTCGTTTCGATACGTGATTGTGCCACTGTTAGTTTGTGCTGTAATATTTAGTTTAGTTTGAGAGTGATGCGTGTCGAAGTGTCGACCCTCGAGATCGCTTAGCTCTGTGATGTGAAGGCCAATAGATAATTTTGTAACAAACATTGTAACTAACGTTTTAATTATTATTATATCTTTAGATTATTATTATATTATTCTACCACGTTGAAGTCCACTGTCTAATGATATATTTATTATTTTAATTGTTGCACTGATGATTTTGTTACGTTTCTTTTATATTATGTTGGAACCAACTTATTGTAAATAGTTTATATCTTGTATTCGTTCTTATCTTTAGTTTCTCGCTGTCGAAGACATTATGTTGTATTTTAATGAGTAAAATTAATATGCATTCGATGTGGATGTACTGATAAATTTATTGGAAATAATATTGATTTGTTTAAAACTTGTGATTTTTCTTTATAAACTTCAGTCATGGCTTTACAATCACAAACACGGTTTTTAAAATCTACATCATAAAGTCACGCCGGTTTCCGCCGGAAGGGGTAGGTAGAGGTATGTTATACCTCTACTTATCGCCCAGTAACTTGGTTGGACCCGCGTAATAGGTTGCGAACCTGTTGCCTCTTGGTTGGGACCGATATTTTGGGATCTTTATGGAAATATCTTCTTCTGTATAAATAAAAATTAAACGCCGTTTGTATGTCTCGCTAAAACTCGCGAACGGATGGGCCAATTTGGCTAATTTTGGTCTCAAAATATTCGTACAAACTCAGGGAAGTAATTTGAGGCGGTACGAAGTTCGCCGGGACAGCTAGTAATTAATACATATCTCAACCTCAGAAAATATCAGAGGTATAGTTATCCCGACGTTTCGGTAAAATTGCCTGTGATCCCACTCGTAACCACGGTTGGTGCGTCATGAATTTGGTTTCAATAACAAGGTATTTACTAATAGTTGGTGAATAAATTCGTGTCGAAAATGTTGTGAAGAGTCAGTGCGTTGGTAAGTATGACGCAGCGACAGTGTAACAGGGTGACTAATCGTATATACGTAATCGGATGTGTACGAAATCTATTTATGTCTTACACAGTCCATGTTTGATTCATGTATTTGGTAATGAAACTGATAACTAAGTGAGGGGATATTGGTACCTATTGCAGTATGGAATGGTCTCACTGTCTGAGCATTGACAAGAGGCAAGAGCTTGTCGTTAAGGGTGTTGTTTAGGGGGATTTGAGTTAGGTAATTTTGTAGCATGGAAATGGTCTCAGAATTTATAAGAGTTTGTCTTCAAGGGTGTAGTATACCTATATGGGGACTTCTGTAATGTGTTTCCGTGAAAATTGGGAGCGAGAAAATCAATCCCGATGGGCAGCGCCAGTGATACTAGCCAGTTTGTGATACTATTCAGCACTACAACAAAAACTTAAGCCTCACACCGCGTCTGCAAGGTCGTAAAGTAGTTCAGTAAAAAATTTACTTAGCCGATTTCTATGCGATTTCCAAAATACTCGTAGTTAAAGTAATTCGTGAGGAAGGTTTAGGTTTATTTCAGTGTGTATGTGTATCGGTCAGTAAAAACTAGGAGAGGCCACAGACATGTTTTACTAAATATCATTGGAGAGACTAATTTTGTATCCGAGGTAAAAACTCCTTACGTTAATTTGCTCGAAATACGTTTTCGCATTCCTCCATATAGTTCCCTGACGTTACCACAATGGGCGTTTCCACATTGCACGATAACGACACACGATATCGTCCATAATGTCGTGACTATATCGTGCAATGTGAAAACGCCCAATGGGGACTGGTGTGTAAGGTATGGACTGGTGCCTACTCTAGACACACAGACGCATACGATCATTAGGTTTCATGAGAGAATCGTCTACCTTGGGTCACAATCGGTTTGATTCATTATTCCGTCCAGTTAAAACAGTAAATAATATAAATAGGATGTCGCTTTACACGTGTGCGTTCGCGCAGCGGAATGTTGTTGATTTTAAAGATTTTAATTATGCAGATATTTAGTGTATGACGTCGTGTAATTGTGTATGGTAAAAAAAAATTTGTGCATTCAGCCATTGTGGAGAAATTCGCCAAAAACTGATTCCGCTGGGCGAACGTTGTCCTCGCGGAACTTTTTTTAATCTATAGACTTAGAAGAAAAAAAATGTGTCCAAAAATTTGTGTGTAATTGTGTATGTATGAATAAAATTAGTGCATGCATAAACTTCGGAGAAATTTAAGTTTCCGCTACGCGAACGCTTGGCCATTTGCTAGTTTTCATATAAAGCGCTTATATAGAGAGCTGTAGATTTTTACATACGTTGTTTTGAATTTGTTTATATTTATTTAAAAAACAGATTTAGAATAAATCGTAGGGTTTAAAAGATAAAAATATAAACGTAAAATACGCTTATTAGGTCTTAGTTCGTAAAGTATGCACTTTGGCGTCTAGTTTTTCACGTTTATACAAACCTTGTAAGTGTCTGCAACATCTTGCCAAGTATCAATGATGTTCCGTTAGTAATTAATGAGCTATAGGACAATTTACCATGAATAGACCACTGTTTACAAAGCAGTCAACTATCATGACGTTTTAAAGGAATTGCATAGTAAAATGTATTCCAATAATTAGTGTATTAATTCAACTACTCACGTGCAATATTTCATCTCATTGAATTCAGTAATTAAAGAGAAACAATTAAAATACTGACAAAGCAGCGAAAACCTACATAACCCGACCAAGTTCGGATGGCTACAAAAAAGCGGCCGTGCCATATATCTAAGTAACGTTCTTAACCTTCCAGTATAGTATTTATTAATATGGTACAGTTGCGTACACAAGCGTTAGGAAAACTTAAAACAATTGCATTTCTTGATTGAAAAATATTTTTTTAATAATAACGCCAATATCTACGATAAAAATAAATCTTCAATTAACAAGTACTTTTCTTATTAAACATCCGTGTACAAAAATATCTTTAATTACATATAATAATTATGTATTTATTATTTATTTCTCGCCACCTGTTACGTAGAAACCCAAAAATTTGCGAAATGTGGGTGTCACAGAAATGTCACGCCTACCCCTTCTGGAACAACAGGCGTGAGCATATGAATGAATGAATGAAAATACAGAAAATAACCTTAAAATTTCTAACCCTCTTAGGGACTAGTCATGACAAGCGTGCCCGGGGCGCTCAAAATACGCGCGAGCCAGTAAAGGCAGAACTTTGCATACAACTCATGTGCGCGCACAGGCGCGTGTATTTTGAGTAGTGGTGGTTAATATATCATATAGCATTATAAAGCATCGTGCTATTTATAAATAGCATTTAGCAAATGCTATTATGGTTTTCTAATATTGCTAAATGCTATCTGCGATATCGTATGATGAGCCGTCACAGGTGCCGCGTGACGCCAGCCAATCGCGTGTGAATTTCATTTAGCATTGTTGTTGTATTTTAGCAAATTAGCATTTAGCATCTGGGAACGACGGGATCGCGTCACTCACTCCTGTCGTCGCATGCATCGATTGTTATCGGTCAAATGGCGTTTTATTGTTTTACGCACCGCGTACGCTGAATTCTCGGACTCGGACGGCTCTCGTAATAAACAGTATTTTGATTTCTGTATATACAAGCAATGAATTTTTAAATACGCCTATAATTTCTTTACATACTATTATATTTTATTTTATATTAGTTAATAAATGAATCCATTATAGACAGTCCTAAGCCTGAAAAGTATGAAGGACAGTTCATTGTGCAAATGTGCACCGTATTGTATTAAATGCATAAACCCGATGTATAGCGAAGCGAGCGAAGCCCAATCTTAGGCGACTCATGTATTTCGTTTGTCCGGATACTCCTCCTAAACGCCTGAACCGATCTCCTTCAAACTTACCTACCACAGTGATAACGTGTGGCGTGAAGGTGGTTTAGAACAAAAAAAATGAAAATCGGACATACCATCGAGGAATAATCAACGAAAAATTGATTTTCATAGTTTAGCAGTAAAAAAATGTTTGAACATAAAAAAAAATCGTTGTCGTTCGAAAATTTAACACTTCGCTAAGTTTAAGCAACAGCAGCATGCATTGCATACCTAGTTATGTACCTATATAGCATGCTGTCAGTCCGAGTCCGAGTTGCGAATTAACACACCAGTCGCCGCGCTTGATTGAAATGCACACATCGTGTTGCCGTACGCAGCCTGCTAAAAATAGCACGAAAAATAGCATGCTAAAAAAATTAGCAAATAGCATTTAGTAAGTTTTTGCTTTATAGCAACTTTGAACATCACTAATTTTGAGTGTATCGGTAGCGCAGCTGAGGCGCTTGTCATAGTTGTCATGACTAGTCCCTTGTTCATAAAAACTTAACGTTAACAAACGCTTGCTAAACATACTCTGTCATTGTAATTTTCATGTCATTGGTTAAAGAAAGCAATAGACTTAAAATGTGTTTTAACTAAAATAGGTTTAATAAACGATTATGAATATGAGGGTAAGTATAATATTTCGAACTTCAATAAAAATTTAAATCACAGATCACATAACTAGTCTATTCAGTTGTTTAGTTTTGAGAGTCTGCCTTATACCTAAAAATAAATCAACATTTAAAAAGTGTTGTAACCTAAAACATTGGTATAAAAAAGGTATTTTCAAGAAAATATTCTTAAATGAATAGCAAATACAGAAAATAACCTCAACATGACACAATGAACAATTGCCTATAAATTATATCCAAACAACAATTGTGTTTTCACCTGTACCAATTCAATACCGGGTATTATACTGTAAATTTTAGAATGTTACCTAAATATATTGCACGGCCGCTTTTTTGTAGCCATCCGAACTTGGTCGGGTTATGTAGGTTTTCGCTGCTTTGTCAGTATTTTAATTGTTTCTCTTTAATTACTGAGTTTAATGAGATGAAATTTTGCACGTGAGTAGTTGAATTAATACACTAATTATTGGAATACATTTTACTATGCAATTCCTTTAAAACGTCATGATAGTTGACTGCTTTGTAAACAGTGGTCTATTCATGGTAAATTGTCCAATAACTCATTAATTACTAACGGAACATCATTGATACGTGGCAAGATGTTGCAGACACTTACAAGGTTTGTATAAACGTGAAAAACTAGACCCCAAAGTGCACACTTTACGAACTAAGACCTAATAAGCGTATTTTACGTTTATATTTTTATCTTTTAAACCCTACGATTTTTTCTAAATCTATTTTTTAAACAAATATAAACAAATTCAAAACAACGTATGTAAAAATCTACAGCTCTCTATATAAGTGCTTTATATGAAAACTAGCAAATGGCCAAACGTTCGCGTAGCGGAAACTTAAATTTCTCCGAAGTTTATGCATGCACTAATTTTATTCATACATACACAAATACACACAAATTTTTGGACACATTTTTTTTCTTCTAAGTCTATGGATTAAAAAAAGTTCCGCCAGGACAACGTTCGCCCAGCGGAATCAGTTTTTGGCGAATTTCTCCACAATGGCTGCATGCACAATTTTTTTTTTACCATACACAATTTGACGACGTCATACACTAAATATCTGCATAATTAAAATCTTTAAATTCAACAAAATTCCGCTGCGCGAACGTACACGCTTTACACTTTGCAATATACAGTCGCTACTCGACACAGGATATCTCTAAATTTGTGATTCATCATTCAAGTATACCTACCTAGATATATATTCAGCGGTTATAATCTACGTTGCAGAATATAAATAATTAAGTTAGGTCTCAACATCGTCGTAGAACCATATCCACGTACCTACAACTTGTAGGTACTTACTTATAAAAAAAAACTCATGGCCATTGTTGTTGTGGTCGCTACTTAGAAAAGGCTTACCGAATTTTTAATGTAAGTAACAGAATCGGTCATATACCTATTTTTCGCCCTCCTAATCTATGGACTTATAACTCCAACTCCTGATTTACACCAATATTATAAAGAGGAAACATTTGTTTTGGACTTTTGGAATGAATAAACCCAAAAATTTGTTGAACTGATTTCAAAAATTCCATTACAACCTAGACCTAAAATACACACTCGACCTAAGTATGCTGCCTGAGTAACATAGGCTATAATTATTACTAGAAAAAAATATACCTACACGTGACAAGCCGGAAAAAAGCGTAACTGGACGTAATGCCCATGGCCGCGGAACTAATAAAATCGCTCTTACGTCCGTTGACGGGCGTCTCTGGTTCACACGCAGAAGGTATTTCCAGTGGCGCCCCGCACTGGACGTAATGTAATGTAAACTAACGAACTAAGATGTTGCGAGTAAACAGCTAAACTTAGTTAATTTAACCACGGTGAACCACCTAACAATTTAAAATGATTTTAACCGTTCCAGAAATAATAGGCACATCGAAATGGATCTCAATGTGCCTATAATTTCTGGAATGATTAATCTGATCTTTAGGTACGGGATTTTAATGCTAAAAGGTTTTTTTGTCATGTGATATCTATCATACATGATCATAACAATAATACAGACCACTGTAAATAGATATCCTGTCTGGATGAAAGTAGAGGTATATTGGCAATTAGGTGTGTGCTTCAAGCTGTAATCCTCATATTTGAAATCTCAATGAAACTAATTTTGACAACGCTAAAAATAGTCATGAAATAGTCATAAATAGTCATACATGTAAAAAAATAGTCGCATTATAGTTTCGGCATTATAGCTATAAGTTGGTGATGGTGAGGATTATAGCTTGAACGTCAAGCTTTAATCCTCATTTCTGGTGCAAGCAAACGTTAAAGTAAATAGTCATGAAATATTCGCAACGACATGCGACATGCCAAATCTCAGAAATAGTCCATAAAAGAATGCAGAGATGTAAAGGTACCCGGTGAGGATTATGGCTTGAACATTTGAAAACTTCAAATTTCTCCGGAACGCCTGCTATTTTCGGTTTAAAGTTGTCTACTGTCTACTGTATTTGCTTAAAATGGCCAGGTGGTTTAAATTTATCAAATCAAGCACAATGTTAAATGAAGAGCTTAAATTTCTACAATAATAAGTTTTAATAATATTAAATAGAAATACCTACCTATGTAAATAAATTCATTAGCTCTTGTTCGCCGTTTCTCAATCTCGAGGTGCTTGCTTGTTTTGGATGAAGAAAAGAAGTAGGTACAGTTCGCGAGGTGTTAGCTGCATTTGTGTGAGTGAACGTACCTATATGTGAACACCTGTGTTGTACACTGGTACACACAGCTTTTTTACTCTACTTTCCGTGATCATCACTCACACAAATGCAAAACTCAACTGAGGCCTCGCGAAATATAAGTAAGGTAAACGAAAATCAAGATTTGAAGCATAATATCCGAAAGTGAACTTCTATTTATTTTAAAAACTTTAAACACGTTTACCTCAGTGATCGATTTGATTTTTTGATTTTGATTGGATTAATGTAGAACTTTTTTATGTATGTAAGAATAGGGGAATTTTTTGTAAACTTTGGTATAAAAATAAACATCTTACAGTTATTAAGAATACCTACGTCAGCAAATTCTTATTGACTTGACTTATTTTTAATGCGTATGAGAAAAATGAAGAAAAAGATGATAAATAAATAGGTACAGTCTGCATCTATTAGTGAAAATGACTAGGTATACCTAGTATACCTACCTATGTGAATATTCAAGGGCGCAATGATGTCATTACATTATATCTTTCATAAAAAATATTATTTTAGGTACATATATTAAGCGCCCAGACGATTTGTACTACATAGGCAAATGGTAACACTTACCTACATGTAAGTAGCTACAGTTCGCGAGGCCTAAGCTGAGCTTTGGATTTGTGTGATTGATCACGAAAAGTAGAGTAAAAAGGCTGTGTGTGTACGACACATGTATGTGTAAAACAGGTCACATTTACGTTCACGTACATGCACTCACACGAATGCAAAGCTCAGCTTACGCCTCGCGAACTGTACCTAGTTTATGAATACACGTGGGTGCTTTCAAGTTTTTAGACACATTATGTGACACATGGGTATCTACAGTAGGTACATTTTAATTAATTCAACAGTTTAAATAGTGCATGCTAAAACTGCTGGGAAAACAACAAAATACTGGTACAGTTGTGGCTACGGCGATCGCGCTGGCGCATGTAGCTTGGTAGCTGCTGCTCTTCGAATTGAGGAGTCCAACGTTGCATGTAGACAAAATGTATAAGCGATACAAACGGACGAAGATCCCACCGACCCGTTTATGTCGGCCGACCTGGGAAGTTCGTCCGGGCGTAGCACTTGATACTTTTCTTCTTTCTTCGTTTGCAGCCAGTTCATTTCGTGTTTCATTTCTTCAATAGTCTTATAAAATATTATAACGACTTAAATTAAAAACAAGATATTAGTTAGGCAGGTATACACACGTCATGGTTTCTGAAGGTTATACAGATAACATACAAATAATACCTACTTATTATGACTGCATCGCTGTCAATATTTCATTAAAAATAAACTACAACGCAATAACCAAATATAGTTTGAAACAAAAATTAAGTTATTCACCTGTATTGCGAAGCGGATGCTAATGGATGTAGATAGATTCGGCGCAAAGAGAAGTAAGCGCTCGGCTCGGTTGCCTTCCGTCGACCTTCGATCGGTGCGAAGCGAGCGAACGCTGCTGTGGCGAATGTCCGTCGGAAGAGCGCGCGGCGCCCGGCGTCGGCGGTGAACGAACTCACCTTGACAAATGCACCATTTGGCATTGTTCGCGGGAAAACCGGCGGCCTTGCGCGCGCGCCGCCGCCTATGCCGACCAATCACGAGGCTTCGCGCCACAGCCTGCGACTGTTTTGGCGGGAACCACTGGTCTGAATTACTCTACACGTCGTCGCTTGCACACCGCACCGCGGCGCTGTGATCGCCTCGGTAACACCACGATTTCAGCGTGACGACCTTTCGTTCGATGTAATTTTGTGAATGACATACGGGTTGTGTATCTCACAGGCTCTTTTGTTCACTACGTTTTAGAACCTAACTCGTTCTCAGTAGGTACCTGAATGTGTGTTGTGTACTATGTTGGTAGCTTTGGATAGTGTCTATATTAAATAAATAAAATTTTGTTAATAAGTCTATATTAAATAAAATTTTATTCACAAAAAACATGTTAGGAGGTTTGCTCTCCTTAACTTCTTTTCAGAAACTAGCTAGACTTGTTAATACGAGTATGATGTAAAATGTAACATTATAACTAATTTATGATTCTTTGATTTTAGTAAAGATTAGTAAAAATAAAAAAGCAAGGCGAGTACTTAACATTGCCCAAACAAATGGTCGCGTGTTTTTGTTACTTGGCAAAGAAGTTAAAAGTACAGTTTTTAGTAGCGGCATACTCAAGATTTATAAACAACCTACAATATATTTTACTGTTACCAGACTATTAGAACAAGGAAAAAAATCAAGGAATAAAATAAATAAAATGTGTCTAAATTCCAAATTAACAGCTTTCAGTAATTGCAATGAAAGTACATATAATTATAAGTAAATTTAATTAAACAAAACAATTTATGGAACTATTATCAGCCTGTCTCAGCCTGTCTCGCCGGGCGCCAGTGGAAATACCTATATTCTGCCTGCGAACCAGAGACCATGGGCCGCGGATTTAAAAAAGAAGCCTATCTGTCTATCTTTCTATTTATTCCAGTATCTCTGAGTTTCAGTGACAGATACTTAGCTGATGTTGTAAGGACCTAGGCAACTTTTTATCCTGGTAATGTTTTCGCTTGGGAATTGGGAACTTTATTTCACGTGGGCATTAGTTCGTACCTAATAAAAACTATTCACAGTTTGCCAGCATTTTTAGTCCCACGTAATAGGGGGCAAACCTATTGCCGTCACCCATATAATAGATTATGTCCAAAATGGCCGAATGAATTTAATAAAAAGTAGCAGCAATATTGTAATTTTGAAAAAAAAAATTTAAACCCGTTTTTTCATAAAATGTTCATGAAAGGCAACAAAATCTTACGTGCCACTCCGTGCCAGCCACTGTGGCACAGCCAATTAAAGTCCTGGGCGTCTCGGACTATAAACTATACTGGTATAATAAAGTAATAGACAACTGTTGTATAATAGGAACACCTACTTATTTCTTTCTTTCTATTTTAAAGGAACTTCTCATTTCGGATGTTTTATGTATGTTGAAATAACTCTTTCATTTAGTCTTAGGTATATAATAGATTCCATTTAAAAATTAAATGAACACCATCGGATAAGTACAAACCGTAAGTAAATGAAGAGAATTTGAGTAAAGAGAGAATTGAACTTTAATAATAATGTATTGAACTTAAAATGATCCTATTCTTGATTGTAAGGACTTGTCGTATTACCGCTACGGCGTCGTAGCTACGTAACTTACGTACTTTTTACGGGAATAAAATAAATAGTTCAATAAGTTCTGTCTGCATCATTGAGTTATTATTACTACGCTGCATCCGTGTAAGTGTTGTATGAGTATGAGTCATTATATTTTATTTCTGTTAAAATAGCCTTTACCTTAAAAAAGGCTGGACTAATTAGAATAATAATTTTATTTTACAAAAAGATATCAACGGGTTCGAGGCTGTAGGCGTAAGATTAAGAAACCAATGTCGAAAATTCAGAAAATGTGAAAGTACTTACTTACTATTATTAAATTCTTATTATTATACTTTACTAACGGGCGCCACCTTCCTCTAAAACTACTCTATCCGTTAGTGAAAGCAGAATGAAAATATGTGCAGTAGTTTTTAAGTTTATCGCGAACAGACAGACAAACGCTGCGAAGGACTTTGTTAATAATATGTAGTGATAATTATATATTATACACTAGCTGTTACCTGCAGCTCCGCCTGCGTGTTATAGTTTTCTTAAGATCGTGTTACTTTAGATCGACATAACGTTTTTATTTATGAACCGATTGAAATAAAATAAATGTTAAGTTGAATAAACCACAACGCATTACTGAAAACCGCATTCAAATCGGTTAAGCCGTGTTTGAGATTAGCGTGTTCAAACATTCAGACAAACAGACAAAAATTCTAAAAACCATTATTTTCGGTTCTATTGCGTTCATAAAGCCCCCTTACCCCTTAGTTTCACTATTATATCTTCGATGTTCAGACATCGACCACTTGCAATTATTATATGCATTGATATAGTTGTACTATAGTGTGTGCTAGTGTGAAACGGGATAGAAAAGTGCAGTACAGTCTCTGTCTACCCAACAGGGCACCATATTTTATTATTTCTTTCTATTGATATAGCGCGTAAGAAAGACCCATTATCAACCGACAATGGAAGTTTATATACTTATCTTAGAAATCATCGGCGTTTATTTTATAAAATAATAATTATAATGTGAAACAATAGGTGTTTTGTTTAGAATATTTTCACGTTTAATATTCAACATTATCTAGCAATAGCAATTAAATAAAGTTACTGCTCTGGTCTCCTCTACTCACGTGAGTGGATTTTCCGTTTCACGCAGGGTAGAATAGAACAGTCTTTTATATGCATAGATTGTAGGTACATTTTAAAGAGATAGTAAATACAATTATTAGTTTCCAGATACATTCATGACATCAAATCTTAAATTCAAAATTAAGTCAATTATTAATTTCAATAATAATTCAATAATGATTCCAATTCAATAATTAACAATTCCAATTCATTTCAACAATAATTCCAATTTAACAATTAATAATTGTATTCAACAATCGATAATTCCAATTCTAGAATTAATAATTCATATTAAATAATCAATCATTTCATTTTTTAAAGTCAATAAATAATTCTAATAAGGTATTGTACAGGTAAGGTTACAGGAGGAGACAACATTTTAAAAACATTCAAGTTAACAATAGCACTTACCTATGTCGTGTGTACTACAGCTCATAATCAAGAAACTCGGATATGGATGGAGTAGTAACATTTCTCCAAAAGTGAGAGAACATTATGCCGTGGATAAGTAGGCAGGTAGGTACATACTCGTATTAAGAAATATTATTAAGTATGTAACATTTTACGTTTAGTTAATTGCTCAGGAATTTACCTTCTAAATAAATTATGTTGAATCTACAGTAGTTATTTGCTCCGTTTCAACTTGCAGACTGGGGAGAATTTCTTTCGTCTGTACCTCTACATCTAAGGGTTCTGTCAGATCATGTTTGAGGCATTATTTATCAACCGATTTGCATGAAACTTTACACACACACACTCCTTGCTTACAATGAATAACATTTGAATGATATTTTTGGATTGGATGACAAATGAAAGAGTAATAAACACAATTGAAGAAGAAATTTTCTAAACAAAGCCGCTCCCGAAGTCTACGGTTCACAGAACCACTAGTTTATTATTGTTTAGTTTAATTATTGTCCTGACATTTACCACAATAGGTAGGTACAGAGTTACAGTGTGACGGTTAACCCATACTCTGATACAAAAGGTTAAACTCTAGTAGTGTAAAAATTAAATAAAAACTCAACAAAGCAATAAATAATTCTCAAAATATAACACCAAATTATAATACCTTTACATATATTCGTATTTATGCAGTTTTATACCGACTTCCAAAAAAGAAGGAGGTTCTTAATTCGACTGTATTTCTTTCTTTTTTTTTTTATGTTTGTTACCTCATATCTCTGGACTAGGTGAACCGATTTTGAAAATTTTTTTTTGACTTAAAGCTACTACTTCCCAAGTGGTCCCATTTCAATTTGGTCCCATTCCGACAATTATTTGGTCCCATTTCAGTAATTTGAAGTCGGTTATTGTGTCAATTTTTGACGTGTATTTTTTGCATAACCCGTCTCACAACACATTGCGGTGTGGGCGAATTAAAATGATCTACATGTGGGTTTGCGGTTAGAACCTTAATTAACACAACCATTTTAGCCAGTCGGACCCGCGTGGGACCAGTTTTTTAAGGAATTGTGATTGATGATTTGTTGTTATACTCGTACTAAGAGAGGGTTTATATACAACTGTGGAGAACCCTCTGACTCTGAAAATTAAGTAAATATAACCTCTATCATCATTCACCGAGCCTTTTCCCAACTCAGTTAGGGTCGGCTTTCCAGTCTAACTGCGATGTGGCTGAACTTCGATATTTTCCGTGAAGCAACTGCCATCTGACCTCCACAACCCATGGGCGATATCGAAGTTCTATATTTAGACCGGTCGGATTTTTGATTAAGGGCTCCAACTACCCCTAACGACTGCCATAGATGTTCGTTTGACAACCGGGACCGACGGCTTAACGTGCTTTCCGAGGCACGGAGGGGTCTCTCAGTGTCTTAAGAAATGGTCACCCATCCTAAGACCGGCCTGAATAGATGTTGCTTAACCTTTGCATGTGTTAACATTGCCGGTTACCACTAGACCACGAGCCCCAAATATAACCTCTAATTAAATAATACTCGTAATAGTTATAATTATTGGTTGGAACCGTTTGACAGATTTATACTATCTATTTGTATCAGAGTTGCATCTAGATGGCGTAGTGTTTAAACGTTTCCCTTGCACCATCTCTTAGTTAGGTTTTAACCGCAGCCTAGGGCCACGATTGCCCTATCGTCCATCCGAGGGTCCATGGTACGCATTCGGGATGATTACGACGACTTGGCCCGTGTAGCCTCTGTCAAGGGGTTGGATCACCAAGATCACGCCAAGGTGACCTTAACTTGGTCAGTTGATTTCCGATATCCAGGGACTCTTTCTCCCGCATGTAGCAAGCTAGATTAAGGTCCTGATGCTGATAATCACTAGGTATCTCTGATACCAATAGCTAAAATGGTAAGTCTCACATTGATGACCTCGAGAGAAGTCTATTGTTTGTCGGCATTGGCTACAATCATGATGATATACTAGCCTTTGACTGTAATGAAAGATCCCCATGTGAAATAGATTTCTCGTTCCTGATTTCCACTTGATAATTTTGTATTAACTAACCAGAAACGACACCATTTCAAATTTACTTCAACCGATTGAGCGTGAAGGAGTAATAAACATAGAGTGTAGGAAGTATTCTATGACTGCGTACCTAAGGTATTTTATTAATAAAGTCCGGACTGTAGCAATAGTAGGCAAAGGCATGGAACATTCGGTTCTAGCGGTTGAAATTTAGGACCAGATTACAGTATGGTTATCAATTTTCTTGGTTCCCACCTAATATGGTGCCCGCGGTAACGGTAATATGCTTGTCGCCTGTGACTGTCTCGCGTAACCTATTTAGCTAAAACTAGCGGCAAAATACACCTATAGTACCTGACGTTGTTGGTACATCAAATCATATTTCGCCAGTTATAATTGACACAGCAAGTGTCTTCGAGCCCGTGTGCGCAGGACGTGAGTCAGGTGTCGTTAACCCTAGATGCTACGTCATCACAATACCTAGTCTGCAGTGCCGCCATTATGTTCACGGTACTCTTCATCACAGTCTCGACTTATCCCTCACGCACTACATCAGAAAACTTTGGACGATGCTGATCGATTTACTACATTCCGCAAAATGTTGCTTCGCTTTAAAAATAAAAAAATAAATGTCTTCTTTTAAAACAGATTTTGGCAAGAAATCTCAAGGCCACTCTTTTCTAATCTCTTATACGTAATTATTAATTATAAAATTAGATAACAGTCTGATAAATAAATACTGTAAACAGTCTAATTATGATTCTAAGTAGCAAAATAACTTAATTAATATTAGAATTTATGATATTGAACAGATAGTAGTATATACGACGACCGCGTATACGACGTCCACGTTGCTCTATGAACAGATATGATAGTGCGTCAGATTTTAAAGTTAGATTCGGTAAGAATCGCGTAAGCCGTTGAACAGTTTGGATAAAAATTTGCAAATTAATGGACTATTAATTTTTTTGGGATGAACACTATTTTTTAAAACCTTTAATATAATGGCAACGAAAAAACTTTCACGGAATCTCACTCTAAACTTACTTCTTTTATTATTTACTTTTGGTTTCTTTATTTGTAGGTATTATTTTTTTACGATAAAATAATTCACCGAACCTTTTCCCAACTCAGTTGGGGTCGGCTTTCCAGTCTAACTGCGATTCGGCTGAACATCGATATTTTCCGTGAAGCGACTGCCATCTGACCTCCACAACCCATGAGTGATATTGAAGTGCTGTAGTTAGACCACGAGGATTTTTGATTTAGGGCTCCAAATACTCCTAACGACTGACATAGATGTTTGTATGACAACCGGGACCGACAGCTTAACGTGCTCTCCGGTGCACGGAGGGGTCTCAATGTCTTAAGAAATGGTCACCCATCCTAAGACCGGCCTGACTAGATGTTGCTTAACCTTTGCAATGTGTTAACATTGTCGGTTACCAATAGACCACGAGACCCTCCATTTTTTTTCTTAAGATCATACTCCAATATCTATCCGCTTTTCATTTTACTTCTATTAACTTCTATCCATCCAAAGGTTGCCTCAGAGATCACTCTTGGTGATATGGTCGCTATTTGTACTATTAGGTAACTACTGAATAACTGAATTATCTAGCTTCTACTGTATTGTTGAATTTGTATTGGTATTGTTGTAGTTGTAATATATAAAGTAGGTATATTCTATTCTTTGTCATATTGTTTCTTGTACTGAGTCGTTTCTTTTAAAATTATCTAACTTAGATTTATAACCTACTATCTGTCATGGCGATCGTAACATTTTAATAAATACATGCCGAACTAGTCTGCTAATAATGTAATCTAATTGTTATTTGGTTTCAGTTCTTCTCTTTTTTTAAAGACGTGGCTCTATCGATATTCATCGATGATTTCGTCAATGTCAAGGTAATGCTTGATTTTTCCCGCACAGAAGAACTAGTTACTGTGAACGAGTTCGCGGTGCGGGACAAGGAAACGTTGTTCGGTATTGCAATTGAGCGTTTGGGCCTGGATTTTTGCCCAGCGCCAGAGGTATCCTAAAAGGCAACCTGCCACGCGCTCCGCAGAAATCCAAGTCCTCTGGTTTCAGTTGCATAATTCGCATATTATATTATTTCTTTTAATGACACGATTTTCTTTCAAAATTAAAGATTGCAACAGCCTTGACAGAAGGTAGTTTTGTGCTAGTTTTTAAGTTAGAAGAAGTGGATGTTTGAAATATTGAGTTCCCATAGTATATTACTTTATTCTATGAGTTCCACTGATAACTATTTCCATTGTAGAGACTACTAGGTCATCAAGTTGAGGGCCACTCTTTATAGTATTGTGTACTATGAGAGTCGCCGTCAATCGCTAGACGTCGCCACAGCTTACCATCAGGCGGTCGGCGTCAATTTGGTGATCCTAATATTAAAAACAACTTGTACACAGCTAAATAAATACCCAGAGCAATAAGCAATAATCTTTAACTGATGGGAGTTTAAATTACTAAGTGTGAGAGCGAGTTCTACGGTCTGCAATTAAATAATTTATGTAGGTATTCCTGTGACGTGACGTCCGTCGTAAGGGGGATACGGACTTCGCTTTCCAATTTAAAAAATGAGCATATCAAAATTATTTTTTTAAATCTATGTCAAGGTTATCCCCTGACATATTTTTATAATAGTTCAGGCAAGGATTCAGAAACCGGAGTTTAATTTTTGCTGAGCTCGTGGCTGGTGGCTTTTTAGGTTACCTCTGGCGCTCCGCAAAAATCGGGTTCCCAGACACTCACATACCAAACAACGTGTCTTGTCCTGCACCTGGAGCTGTTAGGAATAACTAGTTCTTCTGTGCGGGACTATCAACTAATCAAGCATTACCTTGACATTGGCGAAATCATCAATGAACATCGATGGAGCCACGTTTTTAAAAAAAAGAAGAATTCAGTAGCCTGCCAGATACATTTTGTGATGTCAATTACACTATTGTTCTTGCATATAACGAATACATTTTTTTAAATAATATTGATTAATTAAATGAAAATCAGGTTGCAAGTACTTTGAGACAATGTAATTATGTCATTGTAAGTACGTAGATATTTCCTGATCATAAAAGTTGTTTCTGGTTAAACTTACTTCGCTTTGTTAGGTTGCATGCACAGCGTGTCTTTTCGTCGTAACTTCGTCCCATTACTTCTCAGAATTCGGTGGTTAACTTCCTTATGGAGCCAATGTACCTACTTCCTTCCATATTTTAATTAATATTCTAAACATGAACAATTTATATTAAGTACCTACGATTGTTATTATTTCAATGCAGAAGGGGTGCCACCAATATCTTTGGGACCCAAATATCAACGGCATTGAGTGGTAACTTCTGATTGAACAAAATTCAAAAACCTCGGTAACCTATTCTATTTATTTGTATTCCAGGATTACTTACAAGAAAATTACCCTTACATAGATAGATAGAGGTACCAAGATCATACTACCTACCAGTAATAGTACGGCTGGCACTACGTAAAGGTATACAAGGTGACGTTCTCGCAGTAGTTTGTCATACTAGACATGCCAGAAGTTATCTGAAACAATTAAACAATCTTTGATTAATGATAGGTCTTCTTATCATTAGTAAGTTACTCAGTGCTGGAGTTATTTAGGTCGCCCTACTGTGAGTCTACAACCGTAGAACATCCGATATCGACTTGATGTGTACGTTCCGAAGGATGTCGGTCGACTAGTTATCAGGTATTATTTATTCCCTTGAACGTTCAGGATATGTCGTCTTGTCACTCTGGACAAGAAAGTCTAGGACAGCTGACCCAGTTAAATAAGACAGGCAGGAAGAAGAAGAAGCTGAGAAGAGATAAAAAGTTGTACCTAATGATGTAGGTACCTACGTCCTGTTGTCAGATGATTTCTCGTTGCTCTGTGGGTACGCTCTACACTATCATGAATTTTATGAAAGTCTAAATAATTAAAAATTTCAAGAGCAATATTGCGTACTCAGGCACCGTGAAAAATTCGTATCTTAGTTTCGGAAACTATAAGCTATAAGTTTTGTCTAGTTTTTTAATTAGCCAACCGGTATTACACAATTAATGTTGCCTTATGAATAATCTGTGTATTGGAGGAAAGAGAGGGGTTGCCGGTGAGGAGCGGGGGTTGCCGACATCGCCGGTGCGGCGCGTGCGCAGCCAAGTGTGAATTTAATCACACGTATACACAGCCCAATATGTGTTTGTTGTCACCTGTACTTTAATGTGACTCGAGTAATATTATTCGTTTTTGTAGCTTAGAACGTGTATTATGTATGAATGAATTATACCTACATTAGGTTTTACGAAGGAAGATTATAGTATAGTTGCTTTGTCGCTCTGTCGTTTTAACACCACTGTCTTCAGAGATATACACGTGATTCTGTGTTAGGTACACACACGTTTATATTTGAGATTTTAAATTAATTTTCATTTACCAGTCTCCTGAACACCTTACGTAGGTACTCAGCTATTCTATATCGTAGCACAGTGGCTAAGATGGTTATTGATACAATTTGACAATGTTGGTATGATCCTAGTCAGGCATTAGTCCGCAGTGATCAGCACACTACTAAAGTAGGTGCTAGTATTGCCGCGTAGCTAACTCGTCGTAGTTACGATTCAAACGAAGGTTGTGTAATCTGCACCACAGTAAGTCTCTTGATTGAAAGTGTCAGATTGTATGTACCCTACATATAAACCGCGCAAGATGTCGATGGGATTGGCGGCCATGTTGGTGACGGTTGTTATCCGTAGTTTTCAGTGAGTGATAACGTCACGAAGCGTTTATTGTGACAAGGTTCTATCCCACTCACATCGTGCGCGGCTTATACACCATTTTCTAATTTCTCGGTATTACATGGGGCACACTAAAAGTTTTGCACTTCTAGCTTATCAACTAAAACTGAAACAAAATCTGAAACAAATAAAATTTCGACTGTTATATTTTTTTTAAACGTTACAACCTTCTTAGTAATAAAAAAAAACAATTGGCGGGAAATCATTTGTCAATTGTTTTTTATCACATATCAAAGTTCTACGTATGCAACGAAAATGGAATTAAGTCGAAAAGATTTTAGAGCGATGATTTTTTATGATTTTAAAAGTTCTCTCTCTCCGCAAGACTGTGCCGCTCGTCTTCAAATGCTTTTGGGAGAGAAGCACCTTGTTTGAGCACCGTGAGGCGATGGTTTGCTGAATTTGAGAGAGGTCGAGTTTCTTAACATGACAAATTTCGTGAAGGGCGGCCTTCAACTGCCGTCAACGAAAATAATGTGGCTACTGTTAAGCGGTTAATTGAAGAAAACCCGAGGATTACCTATGAGACAATTCGAGGACTATTGGGGATTAGTATCAGTCAAATCCAGAAAATTTTACGCGAAGAATTGAAAGTTCAGAAACTTTTGCTGTCGTTGGATCCCTCATGAACTGACAGCGGAGCAGAAGCGGGCTCGCGTGGAATAGTGTTCACAGATGCTACTGAAGTACGACCACGGACATTCTAATGCTGTTTATGACATTGCCACAGGAGACGAAACGTGGATTTATTGATTTGAACCCGAAAAGAAAAACGGCAATCTTCTGAATGGGTGTTTGAAAATGAGAACAAGCCAACAAAAGTGAGGCAGGCGAGAAACGTTGGTAAAAAAATGATCGCGTTTTTTTTCTCAGCTACGAGTCCCATCTGTACAATGCCACTTGAAGGTCAAAAGAGTGTTAATACCGAGTGGTATTCTACCATTTGTTTAACCAGGGTGTTAGAAAAAGTTCGCGAAAGACGACCCAAAAGCCGCCTTCTCCTACATCATGACAACGCTTCTTCACACGGCCAACAAAACAAAGTCATTTAAAGCTTCCGAAAAAGTACAACTCGTCACCCATCCTGCGCATAGCCCCGACCTAGCACCCTGTGATTTCTGTATTTTCCCCAAAATTAAAGATTTGATGAGAGGTTTCACTTTTACCAACTCCGAAGAGGCAGTGATAGCGTTCAATCAGCACGTAGAAAACATGCCTTCAGATCTGTGGTCCTCCTGTTTTAAAAAATGGTTCGATCGCATGAAAAAATGTTTAAAATGTAAAGGAGAGTATTTTGAAATGCAATAAACATAATATCTTGGTTTTAACATGTTGTTTTTTTAAGTTACGCAAAACTTATAGTGTGACCTACGTATAAACGTGACAAATGAATGCATTACTGCCATATACACAATAACAATTGAATAGCATTAGGGTAGCATTAGAAAATTTTGAGGATATTTGCACAATGTAAGAGCATCTTTATTTTCCTACATTTTATGTGAGTCATTGCATTCGCTACATTCATTAAACACTGAATAATTTATTACGTAATCGCTATTCCTATTCAAGTAAGGAAAGTAATGCTCTTATAGCATGCACCGTTTATGGGAGCGAATAACTAAGCGGCTTGTTTGTGTACCTACTGCAGATAATTTATAACCGCCGGGCGCCACTATGGAAATACGTTCTGCTTGTAACCAGAGACGCCTGGCAACGGACGTTAGAGCGACCGCGGCCTTGGGCCGCGGAATTAAAAAAAAAAAAAAAAAGATAATTTATAAGACAATATTCTACTTTAGACCTATGATTGGTCGGACAGGAGATTCATCCCACTATACATATATCCCACAACACACAAAACTTACAAAAAACTTGGATTTAGATTTAGAGAGGATTTATAGTCCGAGACGCCCAGGACTGTAATTGGCTGTGCCACAGCGGCTGGCACGTAAGATTTTGTTGCCTTTCATTAACATTTCATCGCAACGCAACGGGTTTAATTTTTTTTAAATTACCCTATAGCTGCTACTTTTTATTACATTCCTTCGGCAATTTTGGACATAACCCATTATAAATGTGCCCGGTGACGGCAATAGGCTTGCCCCCTACGTGGGGACTAAAAATACTGGCAAATTGTGGGTGATATAGGCGTGATATGTGTGTGTGTTAGAGTAGGTAGGTAGGTAATATATGTTAGTCTACAAGTTACTTTTGAAAAATGTGCTGAAAGGAATAAAAATGATTTTGTAGATAGATGGTACTTAATTAGGTACTTAGGTACTTACTTAATTAGTTACACAAAAAAAATAGATAGTGGCTAATATTGATAACAGATTATTTGACATATCTATTGTGTACACGAAACAGTAAGTAAGTAACTAAGTACCTTACCATGTTTATTTCAAATGGGTATTGATAAGAATAGGCAACCGCAATGTTTTAATTCTCCCTCCAAACTCAACCAAAAATATGATCACCTTGAAATTTTCTTCGGTAAACATCAAAGAGATCATCATTCTCTTAGCCTACGCAGTTATTCCAAATTATGATGACTGTTTCATGTTCTTGAATGACGGCGGAACACGCGCACACCTACGGCTACGGCTACGGCACGTCAGCTAGCCTAGCACACACTCACATAACTGTACATTACATGTGTGAGTTAGTGTGCATGAACAAGCCTATAATGGCATATCACGAGCAAGTTACGTCAACATCAGCTGCTGACTTTTGGGCTTGTTTCACTCAAAGAATGATTATTTATGAGCAGTAATAAACCCAGTAAATTTCCAAGACGTATTTATCATTTTCTTTACTTATATCTTGTAAAGTTAGAGAATAATGATATGTAGATAGGTACCTAACTATCTAAGTACCTACTTATAAACTAGATAAGGACTAATTGACAACCTAATTTCATGTAAAAATAATATGAAATTCATTTTATCCGCGATGAGGAAGTTTTAAAATAAATTGGGTAAGAACGGCAAATTTACTAAACGGTATCTTTTGTGGAATGTGTCTAAATTTATCAGTCCGTTCTTTGTAGTGACGTGCGATGACAAAAATAACAGATAAGAATGGTTATCGTATTATTACATCACGGCACAGCTGTTATAACTAGTTTTGATTCAACATTCCTGAGGGAACGCCAACGGAGCTCGATGCACGACTCGCTTGCGGCGGCGGCGGCGAAATGCCAACACGTCAACATTAAAAAACTAATTACATGAAATAGGTACCTGCACTGTTAGCACATCAATAAATAACTGAGCATTCGTAATAATGCACAGTTATTTAGTAGTATAGGCACAGAATAGGGAGTAGTACTTACATATCTATAGGTAGGTAAGTTTATACTTACGCAATCAATGTCATATGAGTGAGAAAAGGTCTGTAAAGTGTCAGATGTAGGTACTTACTTACCTAGGAGTGTTTCCCGTTTCATACCAATAAAGTTCGGACCATTGGTATGAATCGCGGTCGACGATTTTTGAAGTGGGTGTTTCACCCCATGGGGTGAAACACCCAGTCTTTTTTAGGACTTCCCCATTCGAACCACTGGTATGAACGTGGAAGTAATGTTTTTGAGTTCCCGATTCGGACCAGTGTTATTTTACCACTACTGAACAGTCATACACGAAAGTGTTATTACACCAATTCATTTTTATTTAATTAGATGTAAACAAGAGCTTAATAGTAGATCACCGTGCTATGCTATCACTATCGCTATGTGGATCCAAACTGTGGTTTTTGCTTCGATGCAATATTAAAATAATAATTGTGTGGATATGTACTATATATTAGGTAATATATAATTATATAAATAATACAATAAACTCAACTCCATCCATTCTCACATTAAGCAGGGCTTATATATGATTGGTTACTAAATTACATATATTGAATAAGATATAAATAAATAAATATGGTTACAACACTCGACCTCAACGCCATCTAGTTTGAAATTTAGCAGAGCTTGAACTATGTAAGTACTATATAAGTACTATGATGAGAAAAATATTTATGAACTTTGTATTTAATTTATATACAAAACAACAAAACTCCGGAGTTAAAACTTAATTCCGCTATAACATGATGTATATTATAATCATTATTTAAATAAACCACGTACCCTAAAATCGATCCAAAATGCTCAGGTAAACGCTAGTTCGTTTCTTCAAAAATAAGCCAATAGGAGAACAGCTTGACGTTTTACGTGCTTGCTTGTGATTGGTAGACGATTACAATGACATCGTCGTTTCTATGCAGTTTTTTAGTTCCAAGACGAGAGTTGTGCGCGTGAATAGTGTTTTTTGGTAAGTAGATTTTAATATTTTATTTTGGTTTTAATTTTTATTAGTTTCTTTAAGATATTATGTCCATTACATAATTTTGATTTATTAAATTTTAAATAACTATAATATATATAACTATATATATATATATAAATATGTACATATCATACATATAAAATAATCAAAGTCCGATACAAAAAAAACTGAACGGTTATTAGTTATTCGACATCAATGTAATTCAATCATCAAATATATTAAACTGCACTGTTTTCGAATTTGACTAAGATCCCTTCAGTTGTTTTTGTATCGGACTTTATTATTATTTATGTGTGTATAATTATATGTATGTGTTTTTGTAATTATGTTCCCATATATGTATGTATTTATAAGTTGACCTACGCCTACTACTACCTTTTCGTCCTTCAAATTCTATCCATCCAAGGGTTGCCTGGTAGAAATTGCTTTATGCAATTAGGCCGCCCATTGTACTGCTCATATATGTACCTAAGCTGTGTGTATGTAGATATATTAATAATGTATTGGCGTACAATAAAGCGTGTATAAATAAATAAATAAATAAATATATAAAATATAATAAAATATATAAAAATATATAAATGAATAGACTGAATGAGAAATAGAATGAATAGAAGAATTATTAGCTGGCCAAATATGTATAGGTAATTGCCTGGAAAAATTACGGACATAATTTACCTTCGAAACATAATAATAAGTAAGCACCTATAATTAAAATAAAACAACACACAAACAATGGCTGTTGTTGATTTTGTAATGATTATTTTAGTCTCTTAAGTTAAAATTAGAGTAAAATAATTAGCAAATAGCCTAATCTGTGATCATAATTTTTAATTAACATTTAATTTAAGTGAATAAGACTGATCTGTGATATACAAATGATTTAGTTATTTTTTAGTTTGTTATAAGTGTAATCAACGTATAAATATTTCACTCAATCTATGATTTTATTAGCTATTGAGTTAGACTAATCTTGAATCTACAAATCATTTAGTTATTTTTTTATTAGAGCATTATTAAACCTTAGTCTTTGATTTTATTTATGGTTAAGATGTTTTATAAAACTATTGCAACTTAATCTGTGATTTTTTATTAGCTGTAAGTGAATTTGTTAGTTTAATATCGATATTTTATTTTAAATATTTTATATTTACCTACTTTTAAATATTATAATATCATTAAAATCGTAAAAAATAAAAATTAAACATTTGATTTTACAACTCATAGTTTCATTAAACCTTTACTTCCCGACAGTATTAAATAAGTAAATAAAATAATCAAAAAAGTAGTAATGGTCTCAAAAACTCAAAAACAGTACTTCCACGTTCATACCAGTGGTTCGAATGCGGAAGTCCAAAAAAATACTGGGTGTTTCACCCCATGGGGTGAAACAACCACTTCAAATATCGTCCACCGCGATTCATACCAATGGTCCGAACTTTATTGGTATGAAACGGGAAACACTTTTACCTAGTTACAAAATGTCTTCTGCAATGTTGCACTTCCAGCCTACTTATTACTTATAATATACGTTTATGGATCTATGTTATGTATGTGAACATGATGATACGTATTGGTTAATGAAATGATATAGCACTAATACCTACATAATATCTAATATACCTACTCGTATAAAATTTGGACCAAAATAAATATTTTTGGCATATTTTTGGACATTCTCAGCTCAAACAATATCATCTTGCCCAAACTAATATGTAAGCCTTTGAATATTTAGACATACATATAATAATCAAAGATGTAAGCTTGTGCTATGGGATCTAGACAACTGATAAAGATATTACTTATATATTTCTAAATATTATGTATGTAACAAAATATACATAGAAAACACCAAAACTCCGATTTGATTCGAACCGGGAATCGAACCCGAGACCCCAGCGTCGAAAACCGATGCTCTACCGACCACGCCACCGAAGCAGTTATAAATTTGTTTAACCCTGACGTTAAACAAAGTTTAATACCGTTAAGTACCTACTTTAAGTAACATTGGGTATTAACCTCAAACATGTTTCAACATGAAACCAAACAGGCACAAAGAAGCACGGCAAAAACATGTCGTATAATTTAAAATATTACCGGATTAGATTCTTAAATAAGTATAAACTTATTTAGGGAACACAAATGAAGGGAAGACAGACCTAAATGGATATTTCTTGTTATTAATTCATCATGAGGTACGATTGAAGACAGAGAA
The DNA here is from genome assembly GCA_963556515.1 of Nudaria mundana. Taxonomy (NCBI): domain Eukaryota; kingdom Metazoa; phylum Arthropoda; class Insecta; order Lepidoptera; family Erebidae; genus Nudaria; species Nudaria mundana. The sequence goes on from OY748296.1 coordinate 7,580,102, forward strand.
TAAAACAAACAAGAATGGGCGTTTTCACATTACACGATATCGTGACGATATCGTATCGTCACGTTATCGAGTGTCGCTATCGTGCAATGTGAAAACGCCCATAATATCGTGAAGATATCGACACGATATCGAAGTAGCAGCAGTAATGTAAGGTAAGAATGAATTATCGTGACGATATCGTGCAATGTGAAAACGCCCAAAGGCGAAAGGGAGCATTGTAATCATAAACTTGGCGAAACGAGGTCGTAAACAACTTTTATTAAAACACCTAGTGACAATAGTAGAACAGCATTGAGTGTTCCTGAATTGCGTGCGATTAGTCGTGCGAGTATGTAGAACATTAGCACTGCGCCAGCATTTAACACATAACATACCTACACCCACTACTAACATGTCACAAATACATAACAAAAAAAAATATGTCAACATTGGTTATGTTATTTGTGTGCTATTATTGTAACTAAAGTGACGTGGTTTAATTAAATAGGTATAGGAATCACTGATTCAGCAGTTTGATGTCAAACCTTTTAGTTAAAGTGTAACCAGACCTTAGTAGCTATACTATAATACGTTGTTATAGTTCTAACAACGACAAAATATAGTTTTGACTACTGCGGACTGGTGATAGGGAGATGGTATTCACTCATCATCTACCTGCCCTTATCCCAATTATTTGGGGTCGGCGCAACAAGTCTTTCTTTTCCACACGTCCCTGTCAGACGTCATCTCTTCAGTCACTACTCTCCTTGTCATATCCTCTTTCACACATTCCATCTATCTTTTCTTGGGGCTGCCTCTTAACCCTGGCTCTACTTTTTAAGCCCTCTACAGTCATACTTGGCACCTTTCTAACTATTGGATGGTATTCACTATTCAGCAATAATTCCAGTTAAAATAGGTATTTCAGCTTGTATTAATTTGCATAGAGCTGAAAATTGTCGATGTCTTAATTACACCATTACAAATCAAAAGTCCCCATCAATACGTCTCGTGCAACTATACACACAGGGTAAGTAAACTATGACTACTACACCATAAAATGCTTTGTTCTGAATGACTGACTGATGAATCAACGTTTAGCCTAAACAGCTGAAGACATGAAACTTGGAGGGTGTGTTCTTCGTGTGGCTTCCGATAAGAAAGGGTTTTCCGAAATTCTTTATTACTCTTTCACTAATGCTGACGTCGATATGGATTGAAGTGTGAAGGATTTTACTGAGAACAAAAATGATGATAAAATATAATGAAGAATTTCTGTGATTATAAAATGAACGATTGAACTATAATTGTGTTTTTAGATATTAAACGTAGCAACAATTGTTTTAAAAAAAATTACCTTGGATTTTATTATACGAGTAGTACAGATAAGTAAAGTAACGACTTAATTAGAATATGAACGCATTAATATAAAAACCATATATTTTTGATCATAAATAATATATTTTTTATAGTATTACCACGTGATCCTGATCCTGAACTACCCATAGGGTCCCATCGTTTTCACATTGCACGATATCGTAAGTAACAGCAGTAACTTTAAGGTAAGAATGTGATATCGTACAATGTGAAAATGCCAATAGAAGGACGACCGAAGGACGATGCAGATAATATAGTACAGGGGTTCCCAAACTTATTTTGTATACTGCCCACATTGATGATACATTATTTTTTAGCGCCCCCATTTTTTTACCTACTTAAAAACCACTATAACTTCAAATGAAGAGTGCGCCAGCGCTTACCAGGGTAAGCGCTGGCGTCCACTAGCGACACCTTAGCGACATTTTATTAATCTTGGTGAATACAAGACATTTTTTTTTAAATCTCTAAGAATACTAGACGCAGGAATTTGCAATTTTTTGAGATGTACGAGTATGTTGTGTATTTTATTACCAAACTTTGGATTATTGTCTAAAGTGGCGACTTTTGACAATACTTCAAAATTTTTCTAGGTCTTACCGCCACCCTTTAGGCCTGCAGTGCCCACAAGGGGGCGTTATCGCCCACTTTGGGAAACGCTGATCTAGTGGGTATGTGTACTAGGTCATTTCATCACTCTCACATATCACTGAGGTTCAATTGGAGAGAATCTAAGACGCAAATAAAACATTAGCTTGAAACTGTGCAATTATTGATATTTGTTCCTGATATTTATTAACGGTAAGAAGATTCTGATGATCTGTTAAGTATAGATTGCGTCTGTTCAATATACCTACTACAGTATTAGAGGTACAGGAGTCTTTCAACTTTTTAAAAATATCAAGATATTAGCTCAAACTGATGAAAAACCTGCGTCTATAATTTAGATCTCTGGAATTGTGCCAGCGTTATCCGGAAACTCATAGGCGTAACAGAAACATCTATCGGAATATTTTTACATACGTTCTAAATATATGAATGACGATACTGAAAGCTGAAAGTCGTATAATACAGTGACGTGTAGTGACGTGGTCCTGCCCACGTCAGGCGTCAGTGGCACCCACAGTATCACGCGCTGTGTACTCCCGCGCATCTCCCGATATTGTTTACACATTCGTTCTTACCTTTCTCGACCGGTACAGATTTAGAAGAGATTCGGTTAACGATAGAGACTTTTTTTAAATCTACATTAATTCAGTAAGGGAACTAAATGTTGTCATAGTTGTTTAGTGGTAAATGGAATTGCATCGTGTGGAGTGCACGCCCGATACGAATAAAATTTTCGGCGAAGTTTTTATTCTGTTAGTTTAGGAGTTATAGAGGTTTTTATGGGCAACTACGGGACGCTATCTTATGCGTGGCCCGACACGCACTTGGCCGGTTTTTTTTACTTTATTGGCACCAATAGGATTAAATATTATGTCCTTTTTGTAGACATTGTAATCTCAGTGATCATATTTTGTTTTGGCAGATGTTACCAATAAATCATTTAAATATAAAGGTAGGTATCGGCACCCAATTCGGTAGGTAGATAACGTCGTAAATAACATTGTGTTTTGCAGCGTATTGCAATATTTTGAACCAAGAGGAACACCCTTTGATCAGAAGACATCTCTGTCGTCTGGCAGAATAATGTCTATACGTTTTATTGCAGTAATAAAGAAGATAATAAAATAAAACTTGGTGTTCCTTATATTGCTTTAACTCGTATTTTTGCAACTTACTTGTATTTTGCAGTTAGTATTCCTTAGGTTTAGTCATTAGACTCCATTCAAATTCAATTTCCCACCAAAAACATTTCATGTGAAGTAAATCCAACGAGCAGATAGTTACCTACGTGTTAATAATAAATAATAAATATTTTTAGGCATTCTCACACAACGTCATCTAGCCCAAATTAAGCTAATATAAGCTTGTGCTATGGGATCTAGACGACTGATAAACATACTTGTATATTTCTAAATATATACATATTATACATAGAAGACACTCAAGAAACAAATATTTGTGGATCACACAAATATTTGATTCGACCCGGAATCGAACTTGGGGCCTCAGGGACGGCAGTCGCATACTCATACCACTGCGCCACCTAAAAAGTTGTCAGATCTAATGAAGAGCTAAGCTCTTAACTCTACACGTCCTAACCTTACACTTTCCCTCATCTAAGTGTATATCGCTCTGTGTGAGTCTTTAGTTTTAAGTTCTCAACAAAGTAAGTAACAATTATCTAATACCTACCTACTGAAAAATAAAGCAATTCTAAGAAATAATAATATAACCTCATTAATTTACTATATTGTTTGTTGCATTTAGCCTTGATTTCATTTTAATTGTTTGATACACAGTCATATCACAATACCAAAGTTGCAAGACCTCTGTTGAATAAAATAACATATTTAAAAAAAAAATTGTCTATGCTACAATGTATTTGAAGCTGCAGTAATGTATGTATACGTCACAGGTTTATGGTAAATATATGTTAGAATTAAGTCTAGCGGACAACCTTCTCTAAACCTCTACGAATATTTAGCCAAGTCGATCCTTACTTTGTCTATTGTATACAAGACACGTAGGTCTAAGGTGTAAAATGCATACGTCAGGTCTAAGACATCGAAACCGGCTCTGTGACTCATTTTATAGAAGGACCAACCAGTCGCGACTCTGGGCACCCTTGTATGGACAATACTGCACTCAACCGAATCAATACCGACCTGTTGCTAGGCAACTTTTTCTTTTTAATATCTTGAGTAATCTTGACATTGTTAACATGAGAATCTTGCTAATAAAACCAGCTATGTCACTCGCCTAACAATCGCAAAAAATACGTGACGTCAGCTACAACTTGAAGTTGTAAGTCAGTAAGGGTTGTCTCTTGTTTGTAACAGGGCATTGACCATAGAGTTGATATTGAGGCATTAACGTCATAATTATTGGTCAAATTATGCTGGTATTATATTTTACTTTACTGGACAACCCTTACGTTCGAATTATGTTCTCTGTAAACAAAAGATGTGCTTTAATTATTTACGTCGGAGTGCAAGTTCTGTATGTAAGTACTATTCCCTATTCTGTGATAAAACATATATTATTTGTACTACGGACTGCGAACGGATTTTAATGAATGATTATTTATACTACTAGAATAGCTGCACTTACGTACGGTCCCTATAATGTGTTCCTGTACTGAGAACGAGAAAACTTTACCACAATAAAACAACCGAAAATATCTTGGCATTATTTTGATATCAACAAAGGCCACCTGAAGTTCTTTGTTCTTAACAGATGAGTAATTGTTTGGCGGTATACGAGCGCGACAGGTCCCGACTTGAAGCTCGGAGGCAATCGCCCTCCTCCGGGTCCACGCGATAACCTCTCATATATAGACACATTTATCAATCCATATAATATGTTGTTATGAGTTTTTATAGCTTATCCAAAACCGTTGCTAATAGTGTTTGTGGTGTCCACACATTTTAATTTAAGAAGGTTTATGGGTGTGGTAAAGATAATTATTTATTTTATTTTATAAATAAGCTTAATATTGTAATTTGTTGTAATATACTTCTTACTTGTACTTAACCTAAGTCTAAAGTCTCGGAATTTTTTTGAAATATTTAATATTTGGTAGGGACTAAGCCACTAGGGTGTACCTATCGAACTAATTGTACTGGGTTACATGCGAACAAAATATTTTTTTTGTACCTGTTTGATCGAATGCTACAACAAAAGGCAAATTTCTTATCTTTCATCATATTTGAAATAAGTACATAAAGTGTAGTTATCAGCGCCGATGTCGCAAAGTTCAGTTTGTTAGCGGCGCGCGGTGTGAGCGCAATCGTGGCGACTTTGACGTCACACGCATGATAGGTGTTTTAGCTTTCACATGTAACTGACGATTGTTTCCCAAGAAAAGAAAAATAATCGTCTGTAATTGGTATTCACAATCTTGTTTCTTCAGCACAATAAAAAGAAACTGTATCTGAATGTCCGTTTGTGCAAACCTAACCTACCTAGAATTAGGTAATAGATCTAGTTGGAATGCGATGACGTGGCCGGCACTCATATATTTTTAAAGCTTGGCAATCATAAATCATATAAGTAGTGTAGAGGTAAATACTCAAAGAATATAAAGTGTGCATTTTCTATACCATCACCAGATCAAGCGCTTTAAGTTTGAATCAAGACGGATTAGAATAAGAAGCATGAAAAGAAACAAGACCAACAAAAACCATTTAGCGAATAACTTATAGGTACCTGATCGACTCCAACGCAAAGTTAATAAAAAGAGAAGCGGAAATGCTTGTCGGTCTGTCAATGCGGCGACAATGTCGTGCTATTTGCGTTAAACGAGCGATTTATTTCAGTCAGTAGAAACGTGAATGTCCGCTGCGGAATTTCGGCCACGAGGAATCTGATTCCGTTAGCTTGCAGCTCGTGAGCGGCGAGAGAGTCACCGGTGGCTGTACAGTGAAGTCTGAGTCAGTGGCGTGCTTGCTGATGGACGCAGATATCTGTTGCCAGGCGGCAGAGCGTGCTGCATCGACGCCGCAACGGACGCCACGGTCAGCGCACCGCTCGCGCTCGTCCCAACCCCCTCTACGACAGTGACAGTATATTCGACAACGAGGAAAATTCGAGATGTATATCTGACTCATCACCGCGTTCACCGACGCCTCGCGCCGCACTGGACGATTTGCACTTTCCATTCCATTTGTTGTTCTAGGTTTCATAATTTTTCAACCATTTTAGCGAACATCATTCTGACGTCAGTTTTTGCAGGTATAAAATTTGTTCATCTCTTACCTAAGGAAAGTCATCATCCACATGGCTTAAGACGACACAAGCACGGCGCTGCGGCCGATGCACACTCACTGCTATATGCACCCTGATATCCGATCGTAAATCACACTAAAACGACTGCTAACAAGCGCTCGCGAGACCGAGTGCGCACGCGCAGGCATGTCGTGCGGGCCTGCGCACATTCACGGAACTGAGTGCGCCGGCGATCCATTTGGGTCACTGTCATACAGTGGTGCCGGGTGCGTGGTGGGGGACATGTTTGCCAGTTCACCGCTGAAAAATTGGCGTCTCGCTTTATATTTCTTCCATCACAGGCGTTTTTCCTTCGTTTCGTTTACCAACCATTCGATATAAAGTGCTTCGCACTGCGTCTTTGCAAAACTATAATATTATTATGTTTAGACTTTGTGAGATATTAAGATATTCAGAGATGTATGATTTTGCGTCTCACTTGTCACGTTTTCCATTACAACCGGTTGACTAGTTAAACTTTAATTTGAACATTTCAAATTAAAATTTCTTCACTGTCACTGCTTTCTATGATATTTAATGGTGCTCACTAGACATTCATCCGTTAAAGTCATCAAGCGTTTTATGGCCCGTCGACTACCATTCCACAATCATTCATATTATATTGCCTACCTTTTAAATTGGGATTACAATTTTTTTTTTCATAAAATAAATAAATATTTTTGCACATTCTCACTCACACAATGTCATCTAGCCCAAATTAAGCTAATATAAAGCTAAAGCGTTATGGGATCTATTATCAAGACAGTAACAGTACCACAGAATAGGGAATAGTAATTAAAAATAGTGGCAATTGTCATAATAGGTTGCTTTATAACAAACTCGTTGAAGTAAGTCTAATTATTTATCGATTGTCCAGTTTCCTCATTCATAGTTTCGGCGCCAAGGCGTCTATATTTGCCGTTACTCAACCATCAGTGATGTGAGGCTGTAGAAAGTTATTCAAATACGTAGCGCTTATTGCATTGAACCACATTGAAGACTCTACGGGACGGTAACTGCTGTAATAACAGTCAGAACAAACGGGAACTGTTAATAAAATAATAGAGACTTGATAGATTTGAACCCGCGACTGTTCACTTTCCAGGAGGAACGTTCTACTAACTGACCAATACTCCAAGACATTTGCGATCATTTCTTGGTGGGACTGTTGGCGGAACGGTCCTCCTGGAAACGCAACAGTTGCTGGTTCGAGTCTAGCCCAAGACCATGGGTTTATCGATTTATGTTGTAAAATTTAGGGTTAACCTTTCTCGAAAATATTACAATAATACACGTTCACATGTAAAATAAAAGGAACGAAGTCATAGACCCAGGATCGCGCTTCGCATTCTACTTTTATGGCTGAAGTTGATTTAATTTCGTGTTTGGTCACATTCAGTTAATGCAGATCGATGGATCCAAGTGGTGCTTTTGTATTGTCATTGGAAGATGCTTAAAGTTCAAGTACCTATTGATTTTTCCATGTAGCCGCAAGCAACTTACTATTAGTAGAAGTGAATACTAACCGTCTCAATTGAGCTGTGTAGTGCAGACAGGTAGGTAGGTACCTATTTTTAAGTAGGTACTACCTCCCAATGGTTTTATTTACTTACTACAATACATATATATTAGATAATGTCATCAGATAAACAACTTCCTACTCGAGGCTAGTTCACTCCTTTGGCTCTTGTTTTTGTTATTTTTATTAGAACCAATAAATAAACATGCTTAATATGCAAATATCGTCGCTGCCTAGGTACCTAGAGTCGGTATAAAGTTTAATGAACTTACTGGATTTTATGTCACGTACTTAAATAATAATGACCTAATCTCTCGATATAACCAGCTGATAGACTTGTCTATACAACCTTTGCCAAATGGATATTAGTTATGTGGGATTTTTACATTTTTGACTATAACTTCGATATCAAAACAAGAGTCAAGTTTTGTTTAAATTACACCATTATATTGTTCGACTCTCGATTTCTAATGTCTTGTGGGCCCGGACCAATGTTTTAACTTTTTCTGGAGGTGGCCAAGACCGGGAGTGTGCGCGCCCGGGCACCAGTCAGGAGGTAGGGCGTTTTCCCGGTCTATTACTGAAGATAACGGACGTCGGCGGTGAATTTAGGGAAATGCCCTGAAGAGATCGACGCCGACGCGACGCCTCGAAGGCCTTCGAGGCCGTTGCTAATCTATAGACCCTGCTCAAAGTTAAAGCTAGTCAAGTCAAGAGATGGGCCTTAGATGTAATCACTACGACACGGTAAAAGGACGCCCGCCAAGGCCCTGTTTCGGGGTTGAGAAAAGAGGACCTTTACCTATAGGTAAAGGTCTTCTTTTTTCAACTTTCTTTTTTTACCGTGTAGTAGTGATTACATCTAAGGCCCATCTCTTGACTTGACTAAAACGAAAGAGAAACACCGTCGTGGTTTAGTGGGTAGTCCAGCCTATAGCTCAGAGTCCACACAGTCATGGCGAATGGCAATGGAATGCGTAAATAAGGCCTACTACAAAAAAAACCGTTTTTGCTGTAACTACTTAAATTACTTCTAAATAAATAGGTAGATCTATATATAGAAATAGGGAATGTAACCCCCCCTTAGCTCTCGAGAACTGCTTATGCTGCAATGATGGTTGACCCCTCTATGGATAGCCCTCGATATGGAGGCAAGCCAAAAAAATTTGACCTAGCCCTATGGGGTCAAAAGTTATAGGCCAAAACCTATGGCGTGGTGCGGCGCGAAGCACCGCGCAAGACACCGTACTAGTATTGTATAAAATTCTCGTGTCACAGTGTTTGTTGCCAACTTCTCCGAAACGGCTTGACCGATTCGTATGATTTTTTTGTGTATATTTTGTAGGCCTGAGAATTGGACGTAAACAACTTTTAAGTGTGATAAGTGTGGCCCAACCTGAAAGCAAAGTAACGTTTGCGGGGTCAGCTTTCTTTTGTGCGTGTGTACCCAATTAAACTACTCCTAAACGGCTAGACCGATTTGAATAAAATTCATAGTGTGCGTTTAGGTGAATTGGAGAATGGTCGCTACTGCGCTACTGTCCTCCTGACGAACTTCGTACCACCCAGCAGCTCCATCTACCAGGTTTATTTGTAAAGTTAAACTATACACGACTATACAATATAAATTTCATCAAAATAGGTTCAGTCGTTTAGCGGGAGTTTCAAACTTGATAGACGGCTGCACCGATTGTGTTGATATTTATAGTGTGTGTGTGTTCAAATGAGTTCGAGTATTGTTTAGATTTACAGTTGGACCCTGGTAGGTGGCGCTACTGGGGCGGTTCCAATTTCGACGGTTCAGCAGCGCCACCTACTGGGTCCAATTGTACATTTAAACCATCTTCGGATCAACTTGAAAACACATTATGAATTTAATCAAAATCGGTCCAGCCGTTTATGAGGAGTACATTGACAAAGGATCAATTTGGCAAAATTTAGTTCATAATATTCGTGGATGTTCAGGGAAAGTTTTTTTATTTGAGGTGGTACGAAGTTCGCCGAGAACAAATCACCGTGGTCAACACACAAAGCTTTGTCACGACTACCGTCCAGTTACCTAGTTAGCTTTTAGGCACTGTTACTAACCATTAGATACCATAACACAGGTTATGGTAACATTTCTAGATTCGAACAATCTCCAAACAACTTGTAGAATCGTATGAAGTAAAAAGAAAAGGCACTTACCTCCTTTAGGAACAGGGCTTCTTGTGGTTTTAAACCTAATATGTACATCATAACAGACAGTTCTTGGCAACTTTGTTCTCAATCGCACACGCGTTAAAGAACGCAACAAATCCTTATAAAAACTCTCAGCTATATTCGCTGTACTAAATTACTTGTCGTGAACGGCAGTGTTTGGCAACATATTAAGTATGACGCGCATAATTATGACCTGATTAAAAAAAGCGCGGTAAAATCATGGCTGGCTGGGCGGAGCGGGGAGGCGGGACAGGGCGTAGCGCCCTTGGTAACGCCCCTCTGAGTCACCCGACGGCAATCGGGTGCGCTTGCGCACCTCGCTACCAAACCACAATGCACGAGCACGACGACACAAGCAATCAGTTTGAGATTTCTGAGATTGTAAGGTCAATATTACAAGAGTTAAGTTTTGCAAACATCCTCTTCTGAATTGAACGGTTATCAATTTTCTACCTGATGCCTGCGGTTCTGCCCACATGGAGTAGTCTTCTTGTACATATTATAAACCATTGTCTTGAATCGATCTATCTATTTGCTGAAAACTGCATTAAAATCCCATTGCGGAGGTAGTTTCATTTAAGCGTAGATCGATACAGTACAAGCAGTGGAGCAACTTTTTGTTTTTTAAGTAGGTATTATATTACTAACTTATTACTTATTAAACGGAAAGTTATTATTGACCGAGCGAGCGAAGCGTCTACATTTCGAGATTGGACAGCTGCAGTCGTCCGCTCGGTCCGTCGGGCTAGCAGCTACAGTTTTTTTCATTCAGTTTCATTGTTTTAATACATTTTTTTTCATCGTGAGCTTTTCGGAATTGGATAAAAAAAGCTCAAGTAATGTTTTCACTCTATCCGGGCCCAGGCTAGCGGTATTTATTATCCGATCTCGATGAAACTTGGTAGGTACAAGGATCCATCTTTATTTTTCATTGTGATTTTTTTGTTTGCTTAATGGGCGAAAAAAAAATCCAAAAAAATGTTTTTAATGTTCGCAAGGTATACTGTTCGACCATGGTCGCTAAATTAGTTATTATTGACCAAAAACCTAAGTTTTTGATCAAAACCCTGATATTTTTATTTTTTTTATTTTTGTATCTACACACACAGTAACTAAAAAACAGTAAATTGATACAAACTAAACATGTATACAATGGCGCCACTTATCTCTAAAGAGGTCTCTTCCAGTGGGCCTAAGAGAGGAGATCATGATGCAAACAGGTGCTGATGTGTGTGCAGGTTAACAAACTTACAAAACTTTAACTACATAAATACACAAATACATACATAAAAAGTTATATAAACATACATAGATGTACAATAATTAAGGTAAAGAAGCGAGATAGTGTTCCTTAACTCTCTTCTTGAAGCCAGACATAGTTCTACAGTTCCTTATATCGGTTGGAAGAACGTTCCACAGTCTGACGGCATGAACGGTGAAAGAGTAGAAGTAGTCGGATTTGTGGGAAGGACAATTGAGGCGGTAGGAGAGGTGAGGCCGGCACGATTCATCTGATGCACGCCAGCACGCATCAGTGTGAACCGCTCCCGCGGGATTGAGTAGGAAATTGAAGAGGAGACATAATTACCGAGTATTTCTACGAAGGCGGTTTGGGAGCCACTTGAGTTCCTTGCGAAATTGTGAACATGATCATACTTACGTAAGTTAAAAATAAATCGGATACCTAAGTTTTGCAACCGCTCAAGTTTGTTTAAGAGCTCCTCAGTAGCATCCAGGTAGCAAGCGTCCGCGTAATCCAAGATTGCACGATTAGTGTTTGGGCCAGCGAGATTTTAGTATCGTAGGGCAAGAAACTCTGGAGACATTTAAGCGTCTAAAAGGTGAAGTGGACCTTCTTGCTGACCTCGTTAATATGAGATTTTACTATAAACCTGCGACATACACTTACCTATTCAACTTGAGTTAATTTTTTGTAATTCACATGAAATTTGGTAGGCAATATCAGATAACAACGTTACTCGTAAATAATCATTAAAACCTAAGTCCCTCTTGTGCTTTACCAAAGATTATTTTCTTACAGTCAAACTTTTATTTATTTCAGTCCTAGGCTAAGTGTATTTTTTTTATTAGTTAAGTAGTAGGTAGTTCGCGAGTCCAAAGCTGAGCTTTGCATTTGTATGAACGATCACAAAAAGTAGAGTAAAAAGTCTGTGTGTAACAACACATGTGTGTGTAAAATAGGTCACATTTTACATTCACGTACGTACACTCACACAAACGCAAAGCTCAGCTTGCGACTCGCGAACAAAGGTACTTAAAAACCAGCTTTTAAAGCTGTTGTTACCAACGAGATTCTGGATGTACAATCATGATGTGTATTGTATGACTCAACAGCCAAAAAATCTGGTTCCACAGTATCCGTGTCTTTTTACATTAATGACCTCGACTTAAGTTAGTCATTCAAATTCGATTGATCATCGGGCACTGAGATATGAATATTTATAAGTGTATAGACAGCAGTGTATACGATTTTATGCGTGCGTTGTTATGAACCACTTTCGATTTGTCAGGTCACTAATATGAAAGTCTCGAAGGAGGATCTAGTCATAATCGACCGGCCTTGTAGTTTCCAAACGTGTTATGTTAGCTTATATTAACGTCTTAGGTCGAACCCTATTCGTTCGATAGATTGATACACACCTATATACTTAGCTATAAACAGGTAGGTAAGTAGAGTAAGTGCTGTGTGTAATGAAATAACCCTACCCTAGACGGATTTTGATTCATAAGCATTAGAGCTTAGACATTTCAAAATTGGCCTCTACTTACTGTAGTAGTAATCCGTACTACAGAATAGGGAATAGTACTTACATATCCGTACCAATCACACTTACTATCCTGTTAGCTTCTGAACCTGTGGTACCTACATGGTTCTACCATTCTAGGCCCAGATTATGTGGTTCTCGAAAATTCAACAGAGGAACAGTTAGATACAGTGCGTAAGATTTGAACTGAGATTTGAGGATACATATTGTCGGTGTTGGAAAGAACAAAATCATAACACGATAATAATTTACCTATTTTATCAAAGTTGAAAGACACATAACAGATAAGATTATTTATTTTATTATATATATAGATTTAAAAGTAATGTACTATATATATTTACAATAAGAATTACAATATACATAATTAAGTATAGACTAAAAATATTTACATTACAAAATATCGTTTAAAAAATCCTCCGCGTCATTGCTGACTGGGAAGGTTGTTGTGTTGCCACGTTGGATGGCGATACTTATTCTTTGGGCCAGAAAATAGCCAGCCTTCTGGTCCTGAGAAGCATCGATTAGGCGTTTAGCAATGTCTCTATAAAGGCGGCGAGCACTCGGACCCCATGACCCCAGTGTCTCAACCCCAAACGGCTCAAATATGTAATCACCTGCTAGGTTAGCATATTTACGCCGTTTAAGGCCTTCAACCGATGCAGCAGCAGCGCCGGTACATCCGGATGTGCTTGGAAGGTGTGAAGGCGCTAAGGCGTCAACGCATGTAGCGTCCCACACCAAAGGTATTCCTATCTTCCACGGTAGCAACGACATACCGTCCGGTCTCTTTCCATCGCTTCGTGCAAAACCATTTGGTTCACGTACGGCCGGAAGACCTGCGGTGGAAAGAGCCCTACGAATTATGTCGTTTAGAATAGCGTGCCGAGGTATACGACCTGCGCTTCTGCTACAAGAAAGGCTATGGTGTCCCAGATTATCGACGGCTACTCCACAGGTGCAAAGCCGAAGGCAAGTGGCAATGCGGAAGGTTGTGTCGTCCAACATTGTACCGATGTTGGGCGATGGGAGCGCCTGGATCCATAACCCTGACTCGCATTCTCCAACAGCTAGTAGGCGTGCACGCTCTGAAATATTGACAGAAGTGTCAATTAGTGTATTAATTCTCAATTTACAGAGCGGTGAATCCCACAGTCGCTGTGAGCCTAGGCTCACGCCTAGGCTCACCCCGACACTGACCTGCCCTCACGGGCAGGTCAGTGTCGGGGCAAGACATCTTCCAAACATTTATGGCATCGGTCTTGCATCGCACCTCGGAATCCATCAGTGTATTCGACAAAATTTTCCTGACTAATTCCTCGGTGCTATGGACCGACGACAGAAATGCTGGCAGACTGACATCTGTGACTCTACGAATACCTAGCCCGCCCAAGCGAACTGGAAGAGACGCTTGGATCCAGGCCCGGTCATTAATATTTACATTTAAAATTTTACACTAAGAATTTTGTATTAAGTTGTCTAGTCTGCCCAAAATTTCTACATTTTTCCAAAGTTGTCCTAAACATGCATGTGTAAATTTGGGTACGAAAAGACAAAAACGAAGAATAGTGAAAGCTGAATGAATACTGATTTTACATAGACTATCAATAACCTGATCAAAATTTTAAAGTTTTTTTCTCGACAAAAGTGAAAAAGCCATCTTCTAAAATCGGGGACCCTAGGAGGCGTAAAGAAGTTTTGTCCAAAACTTTTATGTTGGGGGCCAAACAGTTGAATTTGGAGATTGTTGTTAATTTATCTGTGTTTTCAGATATAAAAATCTTACATTTATTCGGGTTCAGTTCTAAGCCAATTGACTGAAACTCGTTCTTTATTAGGGCTAAATCTTGTAAAACTGTCTCTACTTTTCCCCCTAAAGTCCCGTCATCTAGGTACCAAATGTTGAAATTTGATTTTATTTTTTGAATTATTGGGTAAATGGCTAAACTGAAGATGGCTGGTCCCAATGGATCACCTTGCTGACATCCAACGGCTGAATTCAAAAGGTGGTCTTTATAAATTAATTTTGTTGGCTGACTATAGCATTGCCAAAGAAAGTTAAAAATTTTGGGGGTTTCTAATTTGGCCTGTGTCAGCAAGATGTCCCTGTTTACAGAGTTGAAGGCGTTTTTCAGGTCAACTTTCAAGATGACCTCTCCATCTTCGCTACTGTCAAGGTATGTTGAAAGCGCATGGATTGCGGCCTCACAACCTCCTTTTGAACCAAAACCTAATTGAAAGGGCTGAAATTTGGTAGTGAGCTCCGTACTATAAAAACGACAAACGCCGCAAAGTGCTACCTACGGCAATGGGAAGAATGCCACCATCCTTCTTGTGCAGGGCACATAAATTGGCCCCATACAAAATATCTGTGATGCCACTGTCCACATTGCCTGAGAGCATGATGTTGACTAGAGCTGTTAGCTCCCTCAGAAGTGCATCACCAGCTTCCCCAGCGCTCGGACACAACAGATCCTTAAGGTGCTGTGGTGTCAGACCGTCAAGTCCATCGGCTGATCCAAAACGAAAGGAGTCAACAGCTGTGCGCACATCCTTGGCAGTAGTCTCAAGATTTTCTGTATCGTTGTTCGGAGGATCAGGGAAAGAGAGGTCAGCTGCGGATGGTAGGTGCTTACTCTGCAAGCCGTCAAGGTTTCTGCAGAATAAGGAGCCAGCACGTCAGTACTAAAAAGTAGTCTTGCCGCCCCACTGATGTCGCCTTCCCTTACTTTATTCTCTACAAGTTTTAATTTCTTGGCCTGAGAATAATCAGGGGCCGGAGTGTGGATTGAATTTGAATTTAAAATGCTAAAATTGTTTGTACAATTTTCTTTGGTTTGGACCGTCAAAGATGTCAACGGCCTTTTCTTTACGTGTAGGATTCTATAAGGGAAGGTTAACATTTGTTCCCAAGCGCTAAAGGTATTTTCCCGGACTCTTGACCGATACAGGAGGCTAAACATTGAGGCACAGAGGGTCTCGCACCTCGGGGGATTCTTTTTAGAACTGGAATAGAATTTCGATATTACAGAAATTTCTTGTTGATTTGGAAAAAATTGGAATATCGTAGACGCGCTTGAAGATACATTTTGTACTTTATGAATTTTTCCAAAATGTACTTTCAATCCGCGTTCACCTTTAAAAAAACGGGCTTGAGGACAATGTGGGCACCGTACAAGACCACTCGATGCACTTGCAAACTCACCTGAATTTACATCCGCATTGCCACATCCATTATTTTGTACTGCTTGCATATACTTACACTCTCACTATAAATAAACTAAACCTTTGACCTAAACAGTAAACACAGAAATCTTTAGAGTTTGTATGGGTTCGACTACGCACTGTCACGAAGCACAGATAAGAAAGATTGTGTTTGAAATAGTTGAACGTTCATTCGTTTGTGCCACTTTATGCGAACTTGTCCAGTGAAAACTGTTTCAATTCCATCCTGCACGTATAATCCCAACAACAAGGATATTATTAGGATAAAATTCTTCTAATATTTAGTATTAATTCGGAAATGGTCAACGGTTTACATGATTGTAGTAACAGACTTGCTCCCTTTCTTTTCTCATTCTAAACCTTAACGCTTAACTTTATTAATTAAAACTCTTTTGGCTCCAGTTTAATACCGACAGCTTTAGAAACCACGATAGTCCTAGTAGTTTAGTTTGGCCCTTCGTATTCCAAGAACCTACAGAGTTCGGGACTTAAACGCGTAATTTACCTTCTGTTTGGTCTGACGTTCTGACTGAGTTACCTCAGGCCTTATTACTCCCGATTAAATCCTGAAATCGTAAATAGTATAATAAATTCAGAACGCGAAAGTTTAAAAAATATAATGACGTACAGAGTGTTATGGGATGCAGAATTTGGATGAAGCTCTTTTTCAATAAAAATTGGACGTTTGGTTAAGGCGTAAGCGGTTCACAGCCATGTTTAGGGACTTAAGGGCTGTTCTTATAATAAGGAATTTGTAGAGTTGCTATATATAATGAAAATTTTGTAAGACCTACGAAAGAGTTATTTACTTAATATTGTAATTCTTATTGTAAATAAATTTTATTTTTTACTTAACTAATTTACAATTTAGTTTCCAATCATTCATCCCCTAACAAAAAATACCAGTATATTGCACAAAATCACATATACTTTTCCACTGTTATAATTTTATTTTTACTGACCGGTTCACCTCACGGCATCATTTGACTAGTGTTTTGATGTCCTTATGAATATGTAGTACGATATGTAATTGATTGATTTGTTTATTGATAATATTATGTGATTTATTGAAACTATATTGAAATCTCTGATGATGCCGTTAAGTGAAACCGGTCAGTAAAAACTAAAATAATGACAGTGAAAAAGTATATGTGTTGTTGTACAATATGTGTAGCAGATTCCACCAAGTGCCGTCGTATAAATAGTATAAAAAGATACCAGGTTCCTTAGCAACTTTCTGTAATCAATGTGTTCAGGTAGTAGCCCATGCAGTGGTGTCACTATTGCCACGTGAAAATGTTTAGCTTTCACACCCAAGCAGAGCTATCAGTCCATGTGAGCAGACTAGTAGTGAGAAGAAGAAGACATTGCGGACTAATGTGATGAGGTAAAGCTCGCAGTGAGAGGAATCATCTTCATTTAGGAAATGTTGATATTAGCTATTGATCTGGCGTTTGGGCCTTTTCTTATTAAGTCCGCGGCCTCCCCTCCGTCAACTGCCAGGCGCCTCAGGTGCGCTCTCAGAATAATTAACAGTGGCGCAGCGGTGCCAGAATTCTCTATGGATGGCGCCAGAATTCCCAGTGACACCAGAATTCGAAGTAGCGCCGGCCTCTGGGCTTAGGATAGATTTAAAATGAAGTGCTTAGAGTCCACCAGCGCCCTGGTTATCTTTACCAGGGCGTACCCGGGATGCTCGGCAGTAGACGATAGAGCTCCCGAACAAAATGAATGTATAAAGTTAAAAAGAAGTGATATTATTTTAAATTTTGTCAAAGTGTTCCATGGGTGAGATGGGTGCAGGTGAACGACCGCCGAACCGCCATATTGGATTCGTCACGGAACATGCACATAATGTCTTCTACGCAAACATCAAACTGGTCATCACTTCATCTGATTGCCGAATCGCATCTCATGCATATTATGCACATTAATTTCGTAGTTATAAACTTGTACCCAAAGAATAAAGGAAAAAATGCTTGTGATAGGTAAAAGCAATTAGTTTAAGGAGTATAATATACCAGAGCGGATAATCAGATAGTTTAGGTGTTGTGTTGACTAAGGGTACACTGTTAAAAATTTTCAGGGAAAATTACATAAAAGTTTGGGCAACTCTCGTTGCCCAAACAGTTAACGTAATTTTAAATGTTTCTGTAATTTCACATGAGAGATGTAATTTTACATAACGTATAGTAAATCGGATTTATGTTACATACTTACATGTAATTTTACACGATGAAGATGCAATTTTACATAGTACATTCGATTTATGTAAAAATACTTGACATGTAATTTTACATAACAACTATGAATTCATGAATATGTAAAATTACATAACGAAAATTTTACACAAATATGATGTAATTTTACAGAATGTATACAACATTTTATTTTGTAAAATTACGCCAAATTTATGTAAAATTCAACAAAATTTACGTAATGTTCTCGATAACATTCAGTATTTTTCAGGCACATTTTATGTAAAACAACATATCGATTGTGAGTACCTACACACAATTTTGTGAAGTTACTGCAAGTAAAATGCTCATTTCAGGAAAGTTTATGTAAAACTACTGAGAAGAATGTGTACTTTTCAAGTTAATTTTATGTGAAATTACATGTTGGTTGTGTGCAATTATGTAAAATTACTAAAATCGTTATGTAAAATTGCTTCAAATATTATGTAAAATTACTGATAGTACTAAGTAAAATTGCCGCAAGTAAGTACATGAGTTTTTCAGGAAAACAAATGTATTATAACAAATAAAGTTGTGTGTATTTCATGCCTATTTTATTTAAAATTACATGTCTGTTTCGGAAATTACATTTTTGTTATATAAAAACAAAATTGATTTCTTCCATCTTTCCATCCCTGGGCGAAAGTCCAGAGGGAGACCCAGGACACGATGGATAGATGTAGTGTCAAACATGAGAGAGTGTCAAGCTTCCGAAGACGACGACGTCAAGGATAGAGCAAAGTGGAAGAAATCAAATTTGTTTTTTATAAAACAAGAACAAAAATGTAATTTCCGAAACAAACATGTAATTTCACATAAAATAGGCCTGAAATACACACAATTTTATCAGTGACAATACCAACATTTTCCTGGAAAGTAAAGCTGACCCCACCACCATATGGGATAACTAGCTGGGGAGAGGGAGTTTTATAAAAAACAAACAAATATTTGAGATTCTAAAATTTATTAATTTTCTCGGCAAAAATATAAAATTTATAAAAACAAATATTTCTCAATCATAATATCTTCTATCTCATCCATATAACTTGGTATTGACAAATATTAAATTATTCAACGTTGCCAGTAGGAATAATATAACAAAACGCTTGAAATTCAATTAATTGAAATATTGTCGATACCTGTAAGTAAAACAGTTTTATTAAGTAAAATATGGATTGACGGCAAACGCCAATGGCAAACTCCTTTGGTCTCTAAAAATAATTCAGATCGATATTTTTTTAGGTACAGATCAACTCGGTTTCATGTACTACATTTCTTACAATAATCAGAAGGTAAAATTGGTTATTCATTGTTTAGTTTTGACAAAAGCGCTGATGGAAATTTACTGTACGAGATTTGAAAATCGCTAATATTTCTATCTATGCTTGGAGGGGGGGAAATTTGGAACTGTCAATTCAGATGCAGTTGTGTGAGACGCCACTGAGAAAGTCTTTTCATCCCCATCCCATTCCTCATTAACTATAATAAGAACCTCATTTTAAAATTCTCTTAAAACATCATTATCTTCAATTTCTGTGAAAGAAAAGAATATTTTAGTTCCATAAATATTCTTTTCCAGAGAACAAAACGAATACAAACATAATACAGATGCAGGAAGCAATATACACGACAACAATATTGACCAAAGTTTTGGGAGACAGTTTTTGTAGCTCCCCGACCTATAAAATGATTCCACAATCTGAAGACTTTCCTGTTGGTTTCGGTGGACTCAGTAGTCCAGAAGACGGTATTTCTAAACGTCTACAAGTACAACATTTATTACTACAAAGGTACTTTCTACCTAGACCTTTCTATCGAGACCGAAGCCGACGCCGACGCCGAGCCCGACGCCGACGCCGACGCCTACGCCGACGCCGACGCCGAGACCGACGCCAAGACCGACGCCGACGCCGACGCCGACGCCGAGACAGACGCCGCGCCCGCGCCGACGCCGACGCCAACGCCGAAGACAACACCGACGCCGAGGCCGACGCCGACGCCAAGCCGACGCCGACGCCGAAGCCGACGCCGACGCCAACGCCGACGCTCAGACCGACGCCGACGCCGAGACCGACGTCGACGCCGAAAACGACGCCGACGCCGACGCCGAAGCCGACGCCGACCCTCAGACCGATGCCGACGACGAGTCCAACGCCGCGCCGACGCCGAGACCGACGCGGCCGCCTATACCGACGCCGACGCCGACGTCGAGGCCGACGCCGACGCCGGGACCGACGCTGACGCCGAAAACGACGCCGACGCCGACGCCGAAGCCGACGCCGACGCTCAAACCGACGCCGACGACGAGACCGACGCCACGCCCGCGCCGACGCCGACGCCAACGCCGAAGACGACGCCGACGCCGAGGCCGACGCCGACGCCAAGCCGACGCCGACGCCAACGCCGAACGACGCCGACGCCGAGGCCGACGCCGACGCCAAGCCGACGCCGACGCCAACGCCGAAGACGACGCCGACGACGAGACCGACGCCGCGCCCGCGCTGACGCCGACGCCAACGCCGAAGACGACGCCGACGCCGAGGCCGACGCCGAGGCCGACGCCGACGCCGAAGCCGACGCCGACGCCAACGCCGACGCTCAGACCGACGCCGACGCCGAGACCGACGCCACACCGACGCCGAGACCGACGCCGATACCGACGCCGACGCCGAGGCCGACGCCGACGCCAAGACCGACGCCGACGCCGACGCTGGTAGCAGTAGCGATAGCGGCAGCGGTAGCGGCAGCGGTAGCGATAGCGGTAGCGATAGCGGTAGCGATAGCGGTAGCAATAGCGGTAGCGATAGCGGTAGCAGTAGAGGTACACCAACTAACGCCAACGCCAACGCCAACGCTGACGCCGAGACCTAAGACGACGCCGACGCCGACGCCGACGCCGACGCCGACGCCGACACCGACGCCGAGACCGACGCCGAAGCCGACGCCGACGCCGAGACCGTCGCTGACGCCGAAAACGACGCCGACGCCGACGCTCAGACCGACGCCGACGACGAGACCGACGCCGCGCCGACGCCGAGACCGACGCCGACGCTTATACCGACGCCGACGCCGACGTCGAGGCCGACGCCGACGCCGGGACCGACGCCGACGCCGGTAGCAGTAGCGATAGCGGCATCGATAGCGGCAGCGGTAGCGATAGCGGCAGCGGCAGCGGTAGCGATAGCGGTAGCGGTAGCGATAGCGGTGGCGATAGCGGTGGCGATAGCGGTGGCGATAGCGGTGGCGATAGCGGTAGCGATAGCGGTAGCGATAGCGGTGGCGGTAGCGATAGCGATAGCGGTAGCGATAGCGGTAGCGATAGCGGTAGCGGTAGCGGTAGCGAGAGCGGTAGTGGCAGCGGTAGCGGCAGCAGTAGCAATAGCGGCACCGGTAGCAGTAGCGGCAGTGGTAGCAGTAGCGGCAGCGTTAGCGGTACACCAACTAACGCTAACGCCATCGCCAACGCCAGCGCCAACGCCAACGCCAACGCCGTGTGTTGGTGTTGGTGTTGGTATTGGTGTTGGTGTTGGTGTTCGTGTTGGTGTAGGTGTTGGGGTTTTGGTGTTGGTGTTGGTGTTGGTGTTGGTGTTGGTGTTGGTGTTGGTGTTGGTGTTGGTGTTGGTGTTGGTGATGGTGTTGGTGTTGGTGTTGGTCTTGGTGTTGGTGTTGGTGTTGGTGTTGGTGTTGGTGTTGGTGTTGGTGTTGGTGTTGGTGTTGGTGTTGGTGTTGGTGTTGGTGTTGGTGTTGGTGTTGGTGTTGGTGTTGGTGTTGGTGTTGGTGTTGGTGTTGGTGTTGGTGTTGGTGTTGGTGTTGGTGTTGGTGTTGGTGTTGGTGTTGGTGTTGGTGTTGGTGTTGGTGTTGGTGTTGGTGTTGGTGTTGGTGTTGGTGTTGGTGTTGGTGTTGGTGTTGGTGTTGGTGTTGGTGTTGGTGTTGGTGTTGGTGTTGGTGTTGGTGTTGGTGTTGGTGTTGGTGTTGGTGTTGGTGTTCGTGTTGGTGTAGGTGTTGGGGTTGGTGTTGGTGTTGGTTTTGGTGTTGGTGTTGGTGTTGGTGTTGATGTTCGTGTTGGTGTAGGTGTTGGTGTTGGTGTAGGTGTAGGTGTTGGTGTTGGTGTTGGTGTTGGTGTTGGTGTTGGTGTTGGTGTTGGTGTTGGTGTTGGTGTTGGTGTTGGTGTTGGTGTTGGTGTTGGTGTTGGTGTTGGTGTTGGTGTTGGTGTTGGTGATGGTGTTGGTGTTGGTGTTGGTCTTGGTGTTGGTGTTGGTGTTGGTGTTGGTGTTGGTGTTGGTGTTGGTGTTGGTGTAGGTGTAGGTGTTGGTTTTCGTGTTGGTGTTCGTGTTGGTGTAGGTGTTGGGGTTGGTGTTGGTGTTGGTTTTGGTGTTGGTGTTGGTGTTGGTGTTGGTGTTGGTGTTGATGTTGGTCTTGGTGTTGGTGTTGGTGTTGGTGTTGGTGTAGGTGTTGGTTTTCGTGTTGGTGTTCGTGTTGGTGTAGGTGTTGGGGTTGGTGTTGGTTTTGGTGTTGGTGTTGGTGTTGGTGTAGGTGTTGGTGTTGGTGTTGGTGTTGGTGTAGGTGTTGGTGTAGGTGTAGGTGTTGGTGTTGGTGTTGGTGTTGGTGTTGGGGTTGGTGTTGGTGTTGGTGTTGGTGTTGGTGTTGGTTTTGGTGTTGGTGTTGGTGTTGGTGTTGGTGTTGGGGTTGGTGTTGGTGTTGGTGTTGGTTTTGGTGTTGGTGTTGGTGTTGGTGTTGGTGTTGGTGTTGGTGTTGGTGTTGGTGTTGGTGTTGGTGTTGGTTTTGGTGTTGGTGTTGGTGTTGGTGTTGGTGTTGGGGTTGGTGTTGGTGTTGGTGTTGGTTTTGGTGTTGGTGTTGGTGTTGGTGTTGGTGTTGGTGTTGGTGTTGGTGTTGGTGTTGGTGTTGGTGTTGGTGTTGGTGTTGGTGTTGGTGTTGGTGTTGGTGATGGTGATGGTGTTGGTGTTGGTGTTGGTGTTGGTGTAGGTGTTGGTGTTGGTGTTCGTGTTGGTGTAGGTGTTGGGGTTGGTGTTGGTGTTGGTGTTGGTGTTGGTGTTGGTGTTGGTGTTGGTGTTGGTGTTGGTGTTGGTGTTGGTGTTGGTGTTGGTGTTGGTGTTGGTGTTGGTGTTGGTGTTGGTGTTGGTGTTGGTGTTGGTGTTGGTGTTGGTGTTGGTGTTGGTGTTGGTGTTGGTGTTGGTGTTGGTGTTGGTGTTGGTGTTGGTGTTGGTGTTGGTGTTGGTGTTGGTGTTGGTGTAGGTGTAGGTGTTGGTTTTCGTGTTGGTGTTCGTGTTGGTGTAGGTGTTGGGGTTGGTGTTGGTGTTGGTTTTGGTGTTGGTGTTGGTGTTGATGTTGGTGTTGGTGTTGGTGTTGGTGTTCGTGTTGGTGTAGGTGTTGGGGTTGGTGTTGGTGTTGGTGTTGGTGTAGGTGTTGGTGTTGGTGTAGGTGTTGGTGTTGGTGTTGGTGTTGGTGTAGGTGTTGGTGTAGGTGTAGGTGTTGGTGTTGGTGTTGGTGTTGGTGTTGGTGTTCGTGTTGGTGTAGGTGTTGGGGTTGGTGTTGGTGTTGGTGTTGGTTTTCGTGTTGGTTTTCGTGTTGGTGTTCTTGTTGGTGTAGGTGTTGGTGTTGGTATTGGTGTTGGTGTTGGTGTTGGTGTTGGTGTAGGTGTAGGTGTTGGTTTTCGTGTTGGTGTTCGTGTTGGTGTAGGTGTTGGGGTTGGTGTTGGTGTTGGTTTTGGTGTTGGTGTTGGTGTTGGTGTTGGTGTTGGTGTTGGTGTTGGTCTTGGTGTTGGTGTTGGTGTTGGTGTTGGTGTTGGTGTAGGTGTTGGTTTTCGTGTTGGTGTTCGTGTTGGTGTAGGTGTTGGGGTTGGTGTTGGTGTTGGTTTTGGTGTTGGTGTTGGTTTTGGCGTTGGTGTTGGTGTTGGTGTTGGTGTTGGTGTTGGTGTTGGTGTTGGTGTTGGTGTTGGTGTTGGTGTTGGTGTTGGTGTTGGTGTTGGTGTTGGTGTTGGTGTTGGTGTTGGTGTTGGTGTTGGTGTAGGTGTTGGTGTTGGTGTAGGTGTAGGTGTTGGTTTTCGTGTTGGTGTTCGTGTTGGTGTAGGTGTTGGGGTTGGTGTTGGTGTTGGTTTTGGTGTTGGTGTTGGTGTTGATGTTGGTGTTGGTGTTGGTGTTGGTGTTCGTGTTGGTGTAGGTGTTGGGGTTGGTGTTGGTGTTGGTGTTGGTGTAGGTGTTGGTGTTGGTGTAGGTGTTGGTGTTGGTGTTGGTGTTGGTGTAGGTGTTGGTGTAGGTGTAGGTGTTGGTGTTGGTGTTGGTGTTTATTATAATGTCACGTACCTACTACAATTTGTAGCGCAGAAGTAAAAATTTATTCTTTCAAATAATAAACAAAAAATCAACAAGTATATAAAACAAACAAAATTTCACTTAGGGATTGTAACGTTACAGTTACGTCACAGTCATTTGCAGAGTATTGCTGAGTAAAGGTAACACAATGATTTATATTTTACACGTTTTAGGTACAAATACAATAAAATTATCGAAAATTACACAAATAAAACATATTTTATTTGTGTAATTTTCGATAATTTTCATAAAATTTCATAAAATTTAAAAATCATGGATTGAATGATTGAAAATCATGGAAAAACAACACAGTTTTCAGTAAAAACTGTGTTGTTTTTTTACAGAATTTGAATTGAAAATTACTTGTAATTAAAGTAAAATTACATTACTTTGTACTTTTACTTAATTTCGGGACCTTAACCTTTATTTAGGGAATTTTACACATTTCTTTAGAATTTTAAATTTTACACATTTCTGTACTTAGCTATAGATAGTTTACTTTAATTTGTTCCTCTGGGTACCCATAATTATATTTAGGTATGAGTTTTGTTAGTAAATAGGTAGGTATACCTGATGCATACTGTCGAAAACGATTGAGACTTTAAGCCTAAAACTCTTGTTGTAGTAACGAGAAAGCCTGTCTGTGACTTTTTTTTTTTTTTTTTTTAATTCCGCGGCCCAAGGCCGCGGCCGCTCTAACGTCCGTTGCCGGGCGTCCCTGGTTACTAGCGTCCCTGGTTACTAAGCCTGTCTGTGAATTGCAATTGGGTTTATTACTTTTTAAAATTTGATGTAATTTTACAGAATGTATACAACATTTTATTTTGTAAAATTACGCCAAATTTATGTAAAATTCAACAAAATTTACGTAATGTTCTCGATAACATTCAGTATTTTTCAGGTACATTTTATGTAAAACAACATATCGATTGTGAGTACCTACACACAATTTTGTGAAGTTACTGCAAGTAAAATGCTCATTTCAGGAAAGTTTATGTAAAACTACTGAGAAGAATGTGTACTTTTCAAGTTAATTTTATGTGAAATTACATGTTGGTTGTGTGCAATTATGTAAAATTACTAAAATCGTTATGTAAAATGCTTCAAATATTATGTAAAATTACTGATAGTACTAAGTAAAATTGCCGCAAGTAAGTACATGAGTTTTTCAGGAAAACAAATGTATTATAACAAATAAAGTTGTGTGTATTTCAGGCCTATTTTATTTAAAATTACATGTCTGTTTCGGAAATTACATTTTTGTTTTATAAAAACAAAATTGATTTCTTCCATCTTTCCATCCCTGGGCGAAAGTCCAGAGGGAGACCCAGGACACGATGGATAGATGTAGTGTCAAAGGACATGAGAGAGTGTCAAGCTTCCGAAGACGACGACGTCAAGGATAGAGCAAAGTTATCAGTGACAATATACAATATCACACACAATTTTATCAGTGACAATACCAACATTTTCCTGGAAAGTAAAGCTGACCCCACCACCATATGGGATAACTAGCTGGGGAGAGGGAGTTTTATAAAAAACAAACAAATATTTGAGATTCTAAAATTTATTAATTTTCTCGGCAAAAATATAAAATTTATAAAAACAAATATTTCTCAATCATAATATCTTCTATCTCATCCATATAACTTGGTATTGATAAATATTTAATTATTCAACGTTGCCAGTAGGAATAATATAACAAAACGCTTGAAATTCAATTAATTGAAATATTGTCGATACCTGTAAGTAAAACAGTTTTATTAAGTAAAATATGGATTGACGGCAAACGCCAATGGCAAACTCCTTTGGTCTCTAAAAATAATTCAGATCGATATTTTTTTAGGTACAGATCAACTCGGTTTCATGTACTACAATAATCAGAAGGTAAAATTGGTTTTTCATTGTTTAGTTTTGACAAAAGCGCTGATGGAAATTTACTGTACGAGATTTGAAAATCGCTAATATTTCTATCTATGCTTGGAGGGGGGGAAATTTGGAACTGTCAATTCAGATGCAGTTGTGTGAGACGCCACTGAGAAAGTCTTTTCACCCCCATCCCATTCCTCATTAACTATAATAAGAACCTCATTTTAAAATTCTCTTAAAACATCATTATCTTCAATTTCTGTGAAAGAAAAGAATATTTTAGTTCCATAAATATTCTTTTCCAGAGAACAAAACGAATACAAACATAATACAGATGCAGGAAGCAATATACACGACAACAATATTGACCAAAGTTTTGGGAGACAGTTTTTGTAGCTCCCCGACCTATAAAATGATTCCACAATCTGAAGACTTTCCTGTTGGTTTCGGTGGACTCAGTAGTCCAGAAGACGGTATTTCTAAACGTCTACAAGTACAACATTTATTACTACAAAGGTACTTTCTACCTAGACCTTTCTATCGAGACCGAAGCCGACGCCGACGCCGAGACAGACGCTGCGCCCGCGCCGACGCCGACGCCAACGCCGAAGACAACGCCGACGCCGAGGCCGACGCCGACGCCAAGCCGACGCCGACGCCGAAGCCGACGCCGAAGCCGACGCCGACGCCAACGCCGACGCTCAGACCGACGCCGACGCCGAGACCGACGCTGACGCCGAAAACGACGCCGACGCCGACGCCGAAGCCGACGCCGACGCTCAGACCGACGCCGACGACGAGACCGACGCCGCGCCGACGCCGATACCGACGCCGACGCCTATACCGACGCAGATGCCGACGTCGAGGCCGACGCCGACGCCGGGACCGACGCTGACGCCAAAAACGACGCCGACGCCGACGCTCAGACCGACGCCGACGACGAGACCGACGCCGAGACCGACGCCGACGCCTATACCGACGCCGACGCCGACGTCGAGGCCGACGCCGACGCCGGGACCGACGCCGACGCCGGTAGCAGTAGCGATAGCGGCATCGATAGCGGCAGCGGTAGCGATAGCGGTACACCAACTAACGCTAACGCCATCGCCAACGCCAGCGTCACTGTGTTAGCCGCTAACGAGCGGCAGCGGTAGCGGTAGCGGTAGCGGTAGCGGTAGCGATAGTGGTAGCGATAGCGGTAGTGGGAGTGGTAGCCAGCCAGCGTTGGCGTTGGCGTTGGTATTGGTGTTGGTGTTGGTGTAGGTGTTGGTGTTGGTGTTGGTGTTGGTGTTGGTGTTGGTGTTGGTGTTGGTGTTGGTGTTGGTGTTGGTGTTGGTGTTGGTGTTGGTGTTGGTGTTGGTGTTGGTGTTGGTGTTGGTGTTGGTGTTGGTGTTGGTGTTGGTGTTGGTGTTGGTGTTGGTGTTGGTGTTGGTGTTGGTGTAGGTGTAGGTGTTGGTTTTCGTGTTGGTGTTCGTGTTGGTGTAGGTGTTGGGTATGGTGTTGGTGTTGGTTTTGGTGTTGGTGTTGGTGTTGGTGTTGGTGTTGGTGTTGGTGTTGGTGTTGGTGTTGGTGTTGGTGTAGATGTAGGTGTTGGTGTTGGTGTTGGTGTTGGTGTTGGTGTTGGTGTTGGTGTTGGTATTGGTGTTGGTGTTGGTGTTGGTGTTGGTGTAGGTGTAGGTGTTGGTTTTCGTGTTGGTGTTCGTGTTGGTGTAGGTGTTGGGGTTGGTGTTGGTGTTGGTTTTGGTGTTGGTGTTGGTGTTGGTGTTGGTGTTGGTGTTGGTGTTGGTGTTCGTGTTCGTGTAGGTGTTGGGGTTGGTGTTGTTGTTGGTTTTGGTGTTGGTGTTGGTGTTGGTGTTGGTGTTGGTGTTGGTGTTGGTGTTGGTGTTGGTGTTGGTGTTGGTGTTGGTGTTGGTGTTGGTGTTGGTGTTGGTGTTGGTGTTGGTGTTGGTCTTGGTGTTGGTGTTGGTGTTGGTGTTGGTGTTGGTGTTGGTGTAGGTGTAGGTGTTGGTGTTCGTGTTGGTGTTCGTGTTCGTGTAGGTGTTGGGGTTGGTGTTGGTGTTGGTTTTGGTGTTGGTGTTGGTGTTGGTGTTGGTGTTGGAGTTGGTGTTGGTGTTGGTGTTGGTGTTGGTGTTGGTGTTGGTGTTGGTGTTGGTGTTGGTGTTGGTGTTGGTGTTGGTGTTGGTGTTGGTGTTGGTGTTGGTGTTGGTGTTGGTGTTGGTGTTGGTGTTGGTGTTGGTGTTGGTGTTGGTGTTGGTGTTGGTGTTGGTGTTGGTGTTGGTGTTGGTGTTGGTGTTGGTGTTGGTGTTGGTGTTGGTGTTGGTGTTGGTGTTGGTGTTGGTGTTGGTGTTGGTGTTGGTGTTGGTGTTGGTGTTGGTGTTGGTGTTGGTGTTGGTGTTGGTGTTGGTGTTGGTGTTGGTGTTGGTGTTGGTGTTGGTGTTGGTGTTGGTGTTGGTGTTGGTGTTGGTGTTGGTGTTGCTGTTGGTGTTGGTGTTGGTGTTTATTATAATGTCACGTACCTACTACAATTTGTAGCGCAGAAGTAAACATTTATTCCTTTCAAATAATAAACAAAAAATCAACAAGTATATAAAACAAACAAAATTTCACTTAGGGATTGTAACGTTACAGTTACGTCACAGTCATTTGCAGAGTATTGCTGAGTAAAGGTAACACAATGATTTATATTTTACACGTTTTAGGTACAAATACAATAAAATTATCGAAAATTACACAAATAAAATATGAAATTTAAAAATCATGGATTTTTACTGAAAACTGTGTTGTTTTTTTACAGAATTTGAATTGAAAATTACTTGTAATTAAAGTAAAATTACATTACTTTGTACTTTTACTTAATTTCGGGACCTTAACCTTTATTTAGGGAATTTTACACATTTCTTTAGAAAAGTGTAAAATTAAGTTTACTTTAGTAAACTTACCGATTTTGTTAATATTGCTCCTGTAATAACCCTAACCCATGCGTAAAAATACAAATTGTTATGTTATTTTATATAAAAATATGTAGAATTACATAAAAATAAGCGAAAATTACGTAAAAGTATGAAATTTTAATTAAAATCTGTGAAATTTACGAAAATTATGTAATTTTTCACAATTTCATTTACTTTCACACCTATTTTCGGTACATTCTACAGTTTATGTAATTTTTTTAATGGAAAATTACATAATTTTTAACAGTGTAGGTAAAAAAGACATGTCCTGGACAGAAAGACGATGTGTAGGTGTAGGACATTTCTGTACTTAGCTATAGATAGTTTACTTTAATTTGTTCCTCTGGGTACCCATAATTATATTTAGGTATGAGTTTTGTAAGTAAATAGGTAGGTATACCTGATGCATACTGTCGAAAACGATTGAGACTTTAAGCCTAAAACTCTTGTTGTAGTAACGAGAAAGCCTGTCTGTGACTTGCAATTGGGTTTATTACTTTTTATAACAACCTGTTTAATGATGAAACAAGAAGACAGAAATTTAATTGTATGTACTTATATCAGAACGAAATAAGAGGCTGCTTATAACCGCATCTGGAAATCCATGACCATCAAAATCCCGCAAGATGTAGCATGTAGATGACATTCCTCGCATAGGAGAAACTAGTCAGGCAACACAGAGCTTGGCGGACGTCCAGACGAGGTTGGCAACGACCGAGGATATCGTTGTGAGTTTGCGTAAAGAACTTATTACTTTGCGCGAGTCTAAAGCGGTATGTAGGTCACCACCTAACGCCAACATAAACATGCGTCGTGAAGCTGACCTCAATGCGAGTTTCGCGTCAGCAGTTTTGTCGCCGTCATCGAGTGCTGAGCGCGCAATGCCCCGCACTGCACCCGCCCCCGCGGCCTCTACCTGTAAGGCCGCGCGAACCCCGCGCCCCGCTCCGCTGCCCGTACCTACAGCCCCCATGAAACGACAAAGTTTCGTCACCATCAGCGCAACGACCGCTCCACCGAAGTCACTACCACAGAAGGTACCGGATGTGGCTACTGATGGTTTCGTGACAGTGCAAAGGAAGCGCCGATCACGAACCAAAGTGAACCGTTGCGGCACCGATGCAGCGCAGTCCAGCCCAGCGCTGCAGGCCGCAATACCGAGTACACCCGTGTATGTCTCCCGCCTACACTACACCACTAAGGCGGATGACATCGGACAGTACGTGCGCAAAAAGGCCAACTTCACGCCGAGAGTGCAGCTGTTGGAGGCGAGCCGTAACGTCAGTTTCCTGTCGTTCGTGGTGCGAGTGCCCAACACTAGACTGAGCCTCGTCATGGAGGAAACCTTCTGGCCACAGGGCGTGGTGTTCCGTCGCTTCCGCGGATCGCTACCACTGGTACGCAAAAAGACCGAAGTGCGATAGTGAAGTGTGTACTAACAATAGTCTTAAGATTCTATTACTAATATACATTTTGTAATATCTATATGTATTCTTAGTTTTAAGGTATTTATCTATGGGCCGTAGAATAAGTTTATACCAACTGTAACTTTTCTATTTGTTGCCTGAAATAAATAAATAAAAAAAAAAAAAAAACATTCAGGGCTCGCCCTTAACCGCCGTGGAGTGGTGGAGGCCGAGGAGGTACCGTTGTTGCTATCACGGGCGAATACCATTAGGCCTGAGTGACGTCTTATTCAGTCTGACGGCGTGATGTAATTAATAAGCAACAAAGTACCCTATTTATAGTTACAATTATATACTTGTATAAGTATCAAAACATGGAAACGGTTAAACAAAAAAAAACATATTTAGCGGTGCTATCGGTTCCGGCTGTTATCCTTTATAATAATATGATACATACAAACGTGTAGCGAGAAAACTACTGGACCGATTTGCATAAGGTTTGTTTTAAATTAACAGTGACACCCATGGCATGTACTAAAAAATACAAAACTTACAAAAAATGCCCACTCTAATACATAAATTACATAAATTTAGTGGGTACTAGTCTAGTAATTTAGATTCGGATTGTTATCCGAATTCTGTTGAATGGTATGGTAAGTAAAGTATTGGTATTCTATTAAATACATATAGGTAATGCACAGTAACTACAATAGGCTAGCCACTTGGTGGCGCCACGTGTGACCACCGAATCTACCGGAAAGCCATAGTAATGCTCCTCTGCAAAAACCTAGGGGGATAAAATAATAAGGACACTGTCATATCTTATTAACTGCTTCGGTGGCGTGGTCGGTAGTGCGTTGGCTCTTGACTCCGGAGTCTCGGGTTCGATTCCCGATGTTTGTTTCGGAGTTTTCTATATACTTATGTAATGTATGTATTCAGAAATATATAAGATTGTCCAAAAATATTTATTTATTATATTATTATATTACATCAAGCATGGTTTTTGTAATCGATATCGTTGGCTATTCATAAAAGAGGTAAAAGGTAAATTATAATAGTAAAGGTTTTTGGTAGTAAGTATTAACATCATACCGAGCATTCTAATATCTAGATGCCATGACAGCCATAATATATTATATAATATAATATATAACCATCTCAGATAGCACCCATAATATATGGGTCCATATTGACTCACCTAAAGTTCTTTATCCGAAATTGTTCTTCCTAACGATTTGTAATCCGAATGATCACTCCTCCTAAAATTTTCCATCCTAAAGTTTTTATTCATACTATTTGTAGTGCTACCGTCGATGTTCATAACACTCATGTTTCCGAAAATTGTTATCAATAAAATCGTTAACATACAATATTAAAGCTCCTACTGTTTTTTATCCTAACGTTTTTATACCTTTTTCGTTTTCTTTCGTTTTTATATTTTTGTTCGTTTCTGGCACTTCGCCGGCCGCTACCGCGGCACGCTCGCTTCGCTCGCTCGGCTCGTGCGTTGTGTGGTCACAATTCTAACCTAACCTAAACCAAGAACTATAAATATGACCGATTCGTTTCTGTAAAAGTCCGTAAAAGTTACGCAAAATTAATGTAAATAATACTGATTATTATTAATAAAAATAAATCTAAACAAAAAAGGTATGACTTTCAATAATAGTGTAAAAGATGGTTATGTTGACAAAATATAGGAAAAGAAATAATAGTATAATAGATGTTTATTGCTACCGACATTATGAAGTTGAATGATTCGGAATTAAAACATTAGAGACAGAGTAGTTAGGAATTGTAATTGTTAGGATGAAAAATGTTAGAAAGAACATTTTCGGAGTTCCAATTTTCTGAGTTGAAAATTTAGGTGAACTTTGGCGCACCCTAATATATTCTATCACTGGAAGAGGTAAGTAAAACCGGATATTTACTTATATCTAAAGTTTAAGACGCGAATGAATTCCTATGTTTACTATCTCACTGGGTACATTGAAGTCAAGTGTGATATATTGATTTATTGACTTTCAGGAAGGCAACTTCCTGAAAGTCAATAAATCAATATATTTTTTACTTTAGTTAGTTAGTTTTAGCGTGTTAGGTTTAGCGGTAGCGAGAGCGGTAGTGGCAGCGGTAGCGGCATAGGTGTAGGTGTTGGTGTTGGTGTAGGTGTTGGTGTTGGTGTTGGTGTTGGTGTTGGTGTTGGTGTTGGTGTAGGTGTTGGTGTTGGTGTTGGTGTTGGTGTTGGTGTTGGTGTTGGTGTAGGTGTTGGTGTTGGTGTAGGTGTTGGTGTTGGTGTTGGTGTAGGTGTTGGTGTTGGTGTAGGTGTAGGTGTTGGTGTTGGTGTTCGTGTTCGTGTTCGTGTTCGTGTTGGTGTTGGTGTTGGTGTTGGTGTTGGTGTTGGTGTTGGTGTTGGTGTTGGTGTTGGTGTTGGTGTTTGGTGTTGGTGTTGGTGTTGGTGTTGGTATTGATGTTGGTATTGGTGTTGGTGTTGGTGTTGGTGTAGGTGTTGGTGTTGGTGTTGGTGTTGGTGTTGGTGTTGGTGTTGGTGTTGGTGTTGGTGTAGGTGTTGGTGTTGGTGTAGGTGTAGGTGTAGGTGTTGGTGTTGGTGTTGGTGTTGGTGTTCGTGTTGGTGTAGGTGTTGGGGTTGGTGTTGGTGTTGGTGTTGGTGTTGGTGTTGGTGTAGGTGTAGGTGTTGGTGTTGGTGTTGGTGTTGGTGTAGGTGTTGGTGTTGGTGTTGGTGTTGGTGTTGGTGTTGGTGTTGGTGTTGGTGTTGGTGTTGGTGTTGGTGTTGGTGTTGGTGTTGGTGTTGGTGTTGGTGTTGGTGTTGGTGTTGGTGTTGGTGTTGGTGTTGGTGTTGGTGTTGGTGTTGGTGTTGGTGTTGGTGTTGCTGTTGGTGTTGGTGTTGGTGTTGGTGTTGGTGTTGGTGTTGGTGTTGCTGTTGGTGTTGGTGTTGGTGTTGGTGTTTATTATAATGTCACGTACCTACTACATTTTGTAGCGCAGAAGTAAACATTTATTCTTTTCAAATAATAAACAAAAAATCAACAAGTATATAAAACAAACAAAATTTCACTTAGGGATTGTAACGTTACAGTTACGTCACAGTCATTTGCAGAGTATTTCTGAGTAAAGGTAACACAATGATTTATATTTTACACGTTTTAGGTACAAATACAATAAAATTATCGAAAATTACACAAATAACATATGAAATTTAAAAATCATGGATTTTTACTGAAAACTGTGTTGTTTTTTTACAGAATTTGAATTGAAAATTACTTGTAATTAAAGTAAAATTACATTACTTTGTACTTTTACTTAATTTCGGGACCTTAACCTTTATTTAGGGAATTTTACACATTTCTTTAGAAAAGTGTAAAATTAAGTTTACTTTAGTAAACTTACCGATTTTGTTAATATTGCTCCTGTAATAACCCTAACCCATGCGTAAAAATACAAATTGTTATGTTATTTTATATAAAAATATGTAGAATTACATAAAAATAAGCGAAAATTACGTAAAAGTATGAAATTTTAATTAAAATCTGTGAAATTTACGAAAATTATGTAATTTTTCACAATTTCATTTACTTTCACACCTATTTTCGGTACATTCTACAGTTTATGTAATTTTTTTAATGGAAAATTACATAATTTTTAACAGTGTAGGTAAAAAAGACATGTCCTGGACAGAAAGACGATGTGTAGGTGTAGGACATTTCTGTACTTAGCTATAGATAGTTTACTTTAATTTGTTCCTCTGGGTACCCATAATTATATTTAGGTATGAGTTTTGTAAGTAAATAGGTAGGTATACCTGATGCATACTGTCGAAAACGATTGAGACTTTAAGCCTAAAACTCTTGTTGTAGTAACGAGAAAGCCTGTCTGTGACTTGCAATTGGGTTTATTACTTTTTATAACAACCTGTTTAATTATGAAACAAGAAGACAGAAATTTAATTGTATGTACTTATATCAGAACGAAATAAGAGGCTGCTTAGAACCGCATCTGGAAATCCATGACCATCAAAATCTATATCAAAATAATCCCGCAAGATGTAGCATGTAGATGACATTCCTCGCATAGGAGAAACTAGTCAGGCAACATTCAGGGCTCGCCCTTAACCGCCGTGGAGTGGTGGAGGCCGAGGAGGTACCGTTGTTGCTATCACGGGCGAATACCATTAGGGCTGAGTGACGTCTTATTCAGTCTGACGGCGTGATGTAATTAATAAGCAACAAAGTACCCTATTTATAGTTACAATTATATACTCGTATAAGTATCAAAACATGGAAACGGTTAAACAAAAAAAAACATATTTAGCGGTGCTATCGGTTCCGGCTGTTATCCTTTATAATAATATGATACATACAAACATGTAGCGAGAAAACTACTGGACCGATTTGCATCAGGTTTGTTTTAAATTAACAGTGACACCCATGGCATGTACTAAAAAATACAAAACTTACAAAAAATGCCCACTCTAATACATAAATTACATAAATTTAGTGGGTACCAGTCTAGTAATTTAGATTCGGATAACAGAATGGTATGGTAAGTAAAGTATTGGTATTCTATTAAATACATATAGGTAATACACAGTAACTACAATAGGCTAGCCACTTGGTGGCGCCACGTGTGACCACCGAATCTACCGGAAAGCCATAGTAATGCTCCTCTGCAAAAACCTAGGGGGATAAAATAATAAGGACACTGTCATATCTTATTAACTGCTTCGGTGGCGTGGTCGGTAGTGCGTTGGCTCTTGACTCCGGAGTCTCGGGTTCGATTCCCGAGTCGAATCAAATATTTGTGTAATCCACAAATGTTTGTTTCGGAGTTTTCTATATACTTATGTAATGTATGTATTCAGAAATATATAAGATTGTCCAAAAATATTTATTTATTATATTATTATATTACATCAAGCATGGTTTTTGTAATCGATTGGCTATTCATAAAAGAGGTAAAAGGTAAATTATAATAGTAAAGGTTTTTGGTAGTAAGTATTAACATCATATCGAGCATTCTAATATCTAGATGCCATGACAGCCCTAGGCTCTGTCTCAGATAGCACCCATAATATATTCTATCACTGGAAGAGGTAAGTAAAACCGGATATTTACTTATATCTAAAGTTTAAGACGCGAATGAATTCCTATGTTTACTATCTCACTGGGTACATTGAAGTCAAGTGTGATATATTGATTTATTGACTTTCAGGAAGGCAACTTCCTGAAAGTTAATAAATCAATATATTTTTTACTTTAGTTAGTTAGTTTTACTTTACTTACTTTAGTTAGGCAACTAACTAAAGTAAGTAAATCTCTGCCTTTATCCTTGAAGGGGTAGACAGAGATGTTTGATACGCCCACGTTTCGAATGTCATTTTGTTGGTCACGACTCACGAGTAATAAATAAATGTTTTTGGACATTCTCGCACAATGTCACCTAGCCCAAATTAAGCTAATAGAAGCTTGTGCTATGGGATCTAGACGACTGATAAACATACTTATCTATCTATCTATTTATAGAAATGGGGAATGTCCTCCTTAGCTCTCGAGAACTGCTTATGCTCCAATGATGGTTGACCCCTCTATGGATAGCCCTCGATCTGGAGGCAAGCCAAAAAATCGAAAATTTGACCTAGCCCTAAGGGGTCA
Organism: Nudaria mundana; assembly: GCA_963556515.1. Classification (NCBI taxonomy): domain Eukaryota; kingdom Metazoa; phylum Arthropoda; class Insecta; order Lepidoptera; family Erebidae; genus Nudaria; species Nudaria mundana. The sequence goes on from OY748296.1 coordinate 7,616,526, forward strand.
AAAGTTATAGGCCAAAACCTATGGCGTGGTGCGGCGCGAAGCACCGCGCAAGACACCGTACTAGTATATTTATAAATATATACATATAAAATACTCAAACTCCAAAACAAACATTTGTGGATTACACAAATAATTTGATTCGACCCGGATCGAACCTGTGACCTTGGGGGCGACAGTCGCATACTCATACCACTGCGCCACCGACACAGTAATAGCGGGCGAGACTCGTCATTCACCTCGCGACTCGTCGCGCGCGGCGAGTTAAGTACTACTCGTACCTACGTCATAAGATAAGACTTGCGCTCGAACCAATATCACAGCGCTCAGATCTCAACTTATCACACACGAACTCGTGTGTGATAAGCCACACGCGCCCCTATTCGCTCCCCTAGTATAACTATACTAGGGGAGCGAATAGGGGCGCGTGTGGCCACTAGGGAGGGATATATTCGTGGCACGCGAGGAGCAACACGAGCTGCCATCGTTTGGCCCGCAGCATAAGATCCTTTAGCATCCTATTTGTGACACACTAGAAAACAATGCAAGTAAATTACAGTCCACGTCAAAGCTTCGGCTCAACATAATGCTATATGAGAACGTACCTCTAATTTTCACTAAGGTAACTTCTTTTTTAGAGTTATTCATATTCTAGTGAAGGCCCTGTACCTACCTACTGGATAACCTTACCTAATGACTGTGGTTCCATGATAGTCTTGGCTGCCTAATTTACATAGGTAAGTACATATAATTAATGATGTTTACAAATCCATCAGTGGGCTTCCGGGAATGAGCGTCAAAATAAGTATTAAGTAGTATAGCTTAACCTCAAAAGAGGAATTGGTGCAAATTATAAATTTGAATAAATGAATGTCCCAGTTCATAGAGGAAGGAACGATCGGCACGGCCTTGAGGAATGTCGCTGCTTGTAATGTATGGCACCATTGGCACATTGCAAGTAGCGACCTAGTCGACAGTGTAGACTCGGTAAAAGTCCGACTATCATAGTCGCTTCATTAAATACCATACGAACGTAGATTCGTTGGATTATAGTATACCTTTATAATTTTGTTCAGTGATACTATTTACGCTGTTCCGACGAACTTTGAAAAGCTTTAAAATTAAAATAAACTTTGAACCCCGCATGAATTATGAATTTATTCCAGGGTCTTACACAACGGCCTGCAGATGTGTAGTGTGTACTGTAAAGAACTGAAGACCATTATCGATAGGCTCCACCACCCAACCAGCTTTGGTCAATCGATCATCCTTGATTCTCCTTTACGACAACATACGATCTCATACTGTAGAAATGACGTTTCCCAAGCTACAAGGAGTTAGGGTTGTAAGCTGTCCCTCATCCTCCATATTCACAGTCTTTACACCTATCGGCAATTACAGAGATAACCAATGTAGACATCCGAATCTGGCTAAACATTTAAAACCTTTTACAACTGCCTTTAGAACTAAAGACGAACCCCAAACATGTTTACAAAAAGAACAACAACGTTCTGTAAGGTTGAGTCATATCATGTCATTCTTTGTGTAAATGGCGGCATGATGCGGGTTAGGCATGAATCACTTGAGTTGCGTGATGTGCCCATTTCACTGAATTGTTTACTCAACGCTGTATAATATTTCTGTGTAATTCCCAGTATGAACGCAACACACGGTTTTGTTCTGCTCTTGCGTGTATGAATGTAGGTTTATTGACAATATTGTTATACAATCTAATTCTAGGGAGTCCTAACGACCGAAATCGGCGAGTAAGTAGGTACCTACCTATAGTTAGAAACTAGCAAATGATGACCGTCCTCTAAAAACATCTAGGTAGGGTAATTAGATCAAATAATAGTTTAATGGGTTTCCAACTATAGGTACCTACATTACAACAACATCAAGCGAGAGATCTTCTCCGAAGTAAACCTTCTATCACCATTACTTTAAATTGTAACTTATATCTCTAATCTGTGACTTCCATTATACAAATTTTAGACCCAGACCAGGCCTATGTCACTCGCCTAACAACCGCAAAAAATACATGACGTCAGCGACAACTTGAAGTTGTAAATCAGTAAGGGTTGTCTCTTGTTTGTAAATAATAATAATAATAATAAATTTATTTCGTAATAATAATTGTACAATAAAATTTTACATAGAATCTTAATTTTAATTGTGCGCTATTACATCATAGTTAGTGCATTAGTAGCTTAAGTATGTAGGTATAATAATACCTATTTACATTTATATGTTTCTAGATGTTTTATAAATAGGTAGTCTTATAAACGTAATTTGCACCTGAACTAGGTAGTCCTGTATTTCAGGCGCCAATTGCAGCTAAGTAAATTATATAACATTACACAAAAACAATTACGTAACATTATATGATTAGGTTATTCGTAATATTATATAATAAGAGTTAGTACAATACCAAAGTGGCTCAATATTGATAACTATATTAGATATGTCTTAATTATTCAACTTATCACTATTTATTTTAATACAGATATTAACTCCTCTGTGTCATCGTAGGACATCCCTTGGAGGGCATTCTTTAATACTTGCTTACAACGAGAATAATTAAGAGGATAAATATTTGCTGTAGCGTTTATCCTATTGTACAGAAGGGGTCCTAAGAACAAGTAAAATTTGCCTGTGTATTCGCGTTTTATCGCAGTTCTTTCAGTGCAAACAATATCTTTCCGTCTTTTGTAGGAAACTTGAGTGCTGTAGGGAAGTGATGCGTGCTGTTTTAGTACTGTACTGAGTATGAATAGCTGACGGACTGTTAATACTTCACAAGATTTGTATAGGAGGTTAGTGGGAAATAGGAAAGGGCGGAACGTTGATACCTTAAGGATTGCCCTCTGAGCTCGCTCGACGGGTAAAAGCAAGGTCTTGCCTGCTCCTCCCCATGACGTTATGCAATATGTTATTATTGATTGACAAAGTGCATAGTAGACTTGTTTAATCACCTTTGAGTCACCTATATATCTTATTTTTTTGAAGACAAATATCAGCTTGCGCATTCGCTTAATTAGTGCTTCGCTATGTTTTTTAAACGAAAGCGTCTCATCTATTATAATACCCAGGTATTTTATAGTATCTGTTATGGCTATAACTGGGCAAGTGCACGTGTTATCTTTATTATCAGGTTCCCTACAATAGTGAGCGTACAGTGAGGGGTTGGGCTGGGTTGTATTCGGTCTCTTGCGCATCGAGAATGAAATATATTTGGTTTTATCTGCATTTAATGTAAGTAAATTGTATTGAAGGCATTTATTTACGATGTTAAATCCTCGCTGCGCACGCCCGTACGCTTCTGACTCTGATTCAGCAGAAAAAAGGAGGGCAGTGTCGTCCGCGTATGATATGACCGTACCGTACTCGAGATTTATGTTACATAGTTCATTTATATAAATTAAGAACAAAGTGCTTCCTAATACGCTTCCCTGGGGAATGCCGAAGGAGGTGTTCTCGAGATCTTCACTGATAATATTACAAATCTTTACACATTGAGTACGCTCTTTTAAGTAGCTATAGTTGTGACACGGCATTTACCATAGATTTGATATTGAGGCATTAACGTCATAATTTTTGGTCAAATTATGCTGGTATATATTTTACTTTACTGGACAACCCTTTATTTTTTTTCAATTCCGCGAGACCGCGGTCGCTTCCATGTCCATTGCTGCGGGCGTCTCTGGTGACACTGAAGGCATTTCCAGTGGCACCCGGCGGACTTTGACCACCCATGTGGCCTCTTCGGGGGTTTGGTCGGGGGTTGGGTTTTATCCCGCGTCGGTGAGTGAATCTGGTAGCGTGCTGTGGGGAAAAGGCACCGCAGTACGCAACCCTTCTAGCCTGCTTCTGTCAGGACGGCGGGTAGCTACCCCACCGTCCTCAGGCCCCGATCATGGAGGTCGATGGTCCTGGGCGTAGATGAGTCTGCGGGGCCCTGGCCGCTGACTGCGGAACTCAATGGGGAGGGTACGCTCCCTCCCCCTCTCGGCCGCCTCCTTCGCGAGCATGACTTGCTCGCAGAAGGACACGGCCGCGTTCCACCTACTCGCGCTGGAGACCATGGCTTGGAGCATGGACTCCAGCGAGAGGATATCCACACCCAGACCCACTACGAGGTCCCGGCGCTGACTCGCCCACGCTGAGCACTCTACCAAAAACTGTGGAGTGCGGTGTCGTCGTCCGAAACCTCGCAGTGTTGACAACGAGGTGTGACCTCACGATGGATGCGAAACAGATAGCTACCGAAGCATCCATGCCCAGTAACGATCTGCGTCCCACGATACGTGAGGTCACCATGCCGCCTCTGCAGCCAATCGTCCATGATCGGCCAATCGTCCATGATCGGTACTGGACAAGCCTAACGTTCGAATTATGTTCTCTGTAAACGAAAGAATGTGCTTTAATTAACGTCGGAGTGCAAGTTCTGTATGTAAATACTATTTCCTATTCCGTGCCCAGACTCAATAATTGTCTCTTTCCTGTATCAAAAAACTATTCATTTATTTGATTTCCCAAAATTTTTTTGACATTACAAAGCAAAGAGGTTATCTGTTTATAACACACATTTTATAGATATTTTCTTGGAAAAAAGTCCGATCATAAAATGAGACGAGAACTTGAAGAATAATACTTAAAAGTTGAGTATAAGATCGTCAACCTCCTGACTACGGACCGTGACCGGTAGCCGCCGACATTACTTTATAATTTCAAGTAATTATTATATTTCGAGACATGTGCGCTAATTAGGCACGGAATTGTTACACTCCAAGACGTAATATGGTGCTTAAATCTTGCCTATAATATTTAGCTTCACTCGAAGCCACGGCACTGAAACTGCAAGGATCCTTTATTCTCCAGCTAATCTGTTGGCTTTTAAACCATATTTATTCAAGTAGCTCGGGCAAATGTTGTCGTTATCATATTATGATTAATATGTTCTCCATGAAACTACCATTATACTTTTACATCACATCACATTCTTAATAGTTTTCTACAGAGCTTTAATGTGAGTTATGTGCTTATAGGTAGGTAATCTCCAATTAACCCATTGAGCATAATTCACAATCGAATTGAGAACCTCCTCCTTTTTTAGAAGTCGGTGGAAAATAACAAAATAGTGTTGTGGAAGTCAGATGGTAGTAGCTCCACGGAAAATATTAACTGTAGTAATTCCGTAGTCGGTAGTTACCTCGAACGCCTGTCTTATTATACATATGACATAATGTGAGGTATGGCCAAAACTCAAACTTCTTATTGAGCGAAGTGAGCTTGTGAATCTTAGGCGACTCATGTATTTCGTTTGTCCGCATACTCCTCCTAAACGCCTGAACCGATCTCCTTCAAACTTACCACAGTGATAACGCGTGGTGTCAGGGTGTTTTAGAACAAAAAAAAATTGAAAATCGGACATACCATCGAGGAATAATCACTAAAAAATCAAAATAAAAAAAAAAACGTTGTCGTTCGAAAATTTAACACTTCGCTCAGTTTTTTGCAACAGCAGCATGCATTGCATACCTAGTTAGTAGAGCTTCATACACCGACTCTTCTCATCTTGGACCACACAATGCGCTTTTAGCTTACATATAGGTATGACAGCACACAACACTATAATTCAAGTTATTGAAGTACCTAGACTAGACACAATAAAGTTCAAGTATTACTATTTTCTACTTTATGCTCTTAGTACAATACAGAATTACCTAGCTAATTAGAGGCAGTGATAGGTCTGTACTTAGTCTTTACAGGGCATTAATTATGTACATACGTAGAATATGACTATAAAGTATCCGAGTAATGAATAGCAATGAAAATGTTCACCTAAGAGGACACAGTCTCAAGCTATGTTGTACCTTCTCACAAAACAATCCTCACAAGCACTTCATTAGCAACAGAGTGGTCAGAGCGAGGAATATGCTTCCAGAAAGTGTCATATCAGCAGAGAACACAAACCAATTTAAAAACAGACTGGACAATTACTACCAAACGCACTGAGAAAACTGATGGAGACCAAACTGGATACAGGCACTATCAGTTGTTTCAACTGCCTGCCTGATAATAAATAATAAAAAAAATAAAATAATAATAATGCAGTAAAATATCAAAGTGCGGTAATGTCGGCTCTCGGCTCGCTCAGACGGGCCACCAGACACAAAGAGGGCAGAGGGAGGAGGGAGACGGGGAGGGAATGTCGTGGGGCGGGGTGAAGGGGGAAGTGAAGGCTGTGTTACATCATAGCACCGCATCCGGGTTCGCGGCCGCACGCGCTGGAGCTTGTTCTGCTCTACGCCTCTCTGTACTGAGCCTATTAACTGAATAGAGAATCTATTAATTGTAGGAATTTGAAAAGCAACGAGTACGTTAGTATTATAAAAAAACGATTCACTATCTAATCCTTACTTGATATTAAAAATGTGAAAGTAACTCTGTTTGTCTGTCTGTAACGCTTTCACGCCTAAACTACTGAACCGATTTAGATAGGTACTTAAAAAAACTTTTGGTAGAGAGTACAGACTGGAATAGTATATAGAGTCTAAAGAATAGACATAGGCAGGCTATTCTTTATCCTAGTAATGTGTTCCTTTCGGAATAAGGAACAAGAAATCAATTTCCCACGGGCAGAACCGCGGGCATCAACCGGTAAGTAGGTAATACAATCTCTAAAGGTAAGCAAGCATAATAAAGTTATATATAAAATAAATTTATTTATTTTCGTCAGAGTATAGTCGTAGCTCATAATTATTATTGTGTATATCTATCAGGTAACGTATAGTATATATAAATATATATATTAAGTATGGCATTATGTGTAGGTTTATATATGTACGTTTATGTATATTTAAATTATTAATTATTTAAGTAGTTATTAGAATTTAAGTCTATGACCTTCATATGTACTATTTTTTTTTTTTGTATTAGTTTTACTTACACCAATATAATTCTTTTTCTTCTCTTTTTCAACACTACTGCTATGCACCTACTACTAGATCTATCTGCATCACCCTAAGGTTGACTGGAAGATAATGCCTGTGGCATTAAGTCCGCCATTGTACAATAACTGTGCAAAAAGTTTAAATAAATAAATAAATAAAGGTAAGTGCCTATGCTAATTATTTAACTCGAAGCGGAGGACATGGTAAGTTAACTAATCATCGTCAATCATGCTGAAACGACTGAAAATATGTAAGTCCCTACATTAGAATACCTGATTAGATTAGGTAGGTCTTTCCCCTGTGCTTTGAATTACCTTAAATTGTAATGCAGGGGAAGTCCCATTATCACACCTACTAAATTATCAGTCTATGCTTCCGTGATAACCTTTTGTTTGTCTTATCATAGGTATCACACAAATACCGACGGGGCTGACCTTCGTCGTCGGTGTCGGTCGCTTCAACGCCGTATTTATTTTATACTTACACACTATTATGTTATAAGTAGTTGATACCCACAACTGACTACCGTGGCATATATTTCATAGGTACTAAATATTCAAAAACACCCACAAAGTTAATATTATCTGGTTAGCATTTATGTTATTAACGTTATTTTCGTTCATACTACTACATAGTACGGTGTCTTGCGCGGTGTTTCGCGCCGCACCACGCCATAGGTTTTGGCTTATAACTTTTGACCCCTTAGGGCTAGGTCAAATTTAATATTTTTTAGCTGGCCTCCAGATCGAGGGCTATCCATAGAGGAGTCTACCATCATTGGAGCATAAGCAGTTCTCGAGAGCTAAGGGGGACATTCCCCATTTCTATATTATATAGAATAATATAGATGAATCCTCTCTGATGAGTAATTTTATTAAGTACCCATATTTAATTTTGACAAAGTATCTATATCTAAATTCAAGAATCGGTATCAAGTGACGATATCGGCTGCTATTATATTGTTATAGCCCTTGCGCTATTCGATTGCTCCGAATTAAGACTATTATAAGGATTCATTTAATTTTGAATGAAAATTGTAATAAGTAATCGCAGTATGAGAACAGTCTTGGAATTTGGTACCTACCTATACCATTTAGTGTCGGCCTTGTAACATCAGAGCATTTCAACTGTAAACCATTGTACTGTTACTTAAACTGCCAGAACAATATATTTTTAATTCCGTTTCTCATGGTTCGTTACTCTGTTTTAGTTGGGATTATTTTAATTTGTGATTTTAAGATGCATAGTCGAAACTTCGACTTGAAACGAATCTATTCAGTTCATTTTAGTTTATGATTGAATGTGAAGGGTGAATGACCTCAGGTTCATCTAGACTTGACTGTAATATAAACATGAGTAGATTCTTATAGTCAAGACAACCTTTAGTGCTCAGAGGACATAATATTTATACCGGTGGGAATTTGTTGTTTTATGTGAATAGAAAAGGCGTACGCGTACCTACCTGTCAAACCAATATCGATTTTCAGATAGCAATACCTATGTATGTATGTATGTATGTTGTATACTTAGATGAACTATATACCACGTCACTGGTTGTATATAACCGATTGGAGGCGACAGCTCTTGAGGTTTATAGGGTATCATCATCTCAACCCATTTGAAGCCCACTGCTGGGCATTGGTCTCCCACAAATAAGGGAGGAATATACCCAAATAGGCGGAATTACCCCCTTATTTGTGGGGGCTGTCCGGCCGGGTTGGTCTAGGGTTTTGTGTCGATTATTCCTTCTCTAAACATATTTCTATAAACATTCTTATATCATCATGCACCAGCCTTTTCACAACTCAGTTGGGGTCGGCTTTCCAGTCTAACTGCGATTCGGCTAAACTTCGATATTTTCCATGAAGTGACTGCCATCTGACCTCCTCCATGGGCGATATCGAAGTTCTGTAGTTAGACCGGTCGGATTTTTGATTTAGGGCTCCAACTACCCCCTACGACTGCCATAGATGTTCGTATGACAACCGGGACCGACGGCTTAACGTGCTCACCGAGACACGGAGGGGTCTCAGTATCTTAAGAAATGTTCACCCCAATGTGTTAACATTGTCGGTTACCACTAGACCACGAGCCCCTAACTTACTTAATTCTTATTAGCAAATAATTTAAACGACAATGTATTTTTCCGTGTCCTTTTGTACGCGTCAAGATGTACTTATTTACTAATTATATATATTTTTATTTTACATAATTTTTCAACAACTGCATAAACTCTCTAACCAAGTCAGTGCAAAGTCTTCAAAAAGTTTGGTGAGAACTATAGATAGAAAGGTACAAAATACAATATGTATAATACCAAGCAAATAATTATTCATTGTAACAAACAAAATTACACAATGTTATATTACAAATAAAGTATAGGTGTGTACACACATTTTTATTTTACTCAAGTTTTAAAAGAAAATTTCTCAATAATAATTGAGCCTCAAAGAAATATAATCTGTAACCCCAACTTTTGAACCTACCAACATACACCAAACAATATACGCTGAAATTTGTATTACAAACTATTTTGAACATTCGCTAATTTACGCAATTGTCCACTTTTTTTTTTCAAAATGTTTAGTTACTACTAATATGTACTTTGAGGAGTCCTGAATTTGTTACTCAGCATCGTCGTAACGCACTCTCTGACGCTGTCCACGTCGTTTGCTGAGGCGTCGTCCGGACGAAGGGTCTTGCAGCGTGTAGCGGTTGGTGGACACGGGAGCCACTCGCAGGTCACGAGACTACGGCATGGGCCTTGCTGACCTTCTCCATGAACTTCTTAATCAAATCAGAGCAGTTGAGGTTATCCTCAGGTTCCCAAGAATCAAATTTGCTGGCCCATCCCTTCCAGTGAATGAAAAATTCTCTATTGCCATTCTTCTTGATACGAACTTCCAAAATTTTTTCAACCTCATACTCTGCATTTTCATCATCTTTTTCATCCCAATTAGATTTAGGTCGTTTGGACGCAACTTTAATTTTAGTCTGAGATGTTCTTTTAGAACCCTTCTTCGCAGGTTTGCTGGCCTTGCTTTTAGAATTTCCCTGCTCATCTAAGAATTTGTCAATTAACTCAGCGCATGATAATGTGTTTTCGGGCTCCCATGTATCACTGTCGGCTCCATATCCTTTCCAGCGTATTAAGTAATGCAATTTGCCCTTAATGCGTTTGGAATCAACAACTTTTTCAACCTCGTACTCTTCTTCAGCAGTACTTTTATTTTTATCAGATTTCCTTTTTTTACTCTTGCTCTTGGTTTTACTCTTTTTAGAAGTGGAATCTTTTGAGACGTTTGAATAATCCTCGTCATATAAACATTCTTATATATTTCTAAATATTACAGAAAACACATAAAGTTCGAAACATTATGGATCAGACAAATATTTGATTCGCAGCCGCATACACATAGGTACTACTACGCCACTCAGGCAGTCTCTTTCCAATATTACTAAATTACCGTCTAATTATAGCTAAGATAGTCTCGTGGTCCACAAGCCGATCATAAGTATGTATGAGGCGGGTACCGGGCTCGTTAACCGCATCTGTCTGTTGCTAGGTGAAGCGACCACACCGCCTCCCGCTTCTCTTACCGACCGCGATTGTGGCAATCGGAAATTGTATGAATTCTAGGTCAAAACGACTTTGAACATCACGGTATTCCGTCTCACTTGCACAATAACAAGCCTCCTTGAGAATAATCGTGCGACACTGCCAGTCCTTTTCTTTGTTTTTTAATTCCGCGACCCAAGGCCGCGGCCGCTCTAACGTCCGTTGCCAGGCGTCTCTGGTTCACACGCAGAAGGTATTTCCAGTGGCACCTTCTAACTTACTACTTCTAATAAACTGAAATCATTACTAATCTACGGCTGCAAAGAAGTGATTTTCTTTCTAGTCAGTTATCGTCTAATGCCGGGCGTCACAGGTACGCCTTCGTAAGGAGAACCCCAGGGCACCGTAAGACTTTGGCTACCTATGCTGCATTACTTACCCCGCATCGTCGGGAGTCTGGTTTTATCCCGGGTCGGTGAGTGAGTGGAAACACCTGCAAAGAAGCGTCTTTACAAGTGAAACGGGCACAAAAATAGTCTTTCTTTAATGATTGTAAACGTGAAGGAAAGCAGCAGCAGTTCCTACAATAGGTACCTGATGATCTAATCAGCAATCGATACCTATATTATATTCAGTACCTAATCATTCAGTAAGTAATTGTCCACACTGTTATCTGTACCTGTTATGTCTACCCTGAGGATATGACATTTTATGGGGTCGTCAAGTCTAGACTTTAGACTTGCTTTGCAGAACTCGACTCCATTTTCCTCTTCAGTTTCCTGACATTAATTTACGCGACGAATTTGGATAGGTATTATAATGTATCTACTTGGAAAAAAATCTAACAAAGGGTGCTAAGGAGTCCTATCAATATCTCCGTGGCACAAGTGACCAAGGAGAATGCACTGGAAAAGTTCAAAGTTCCAGGAAACGGAAAATAAGTTCGCCCCTCGCTATTAGGTACAGAGTGCCTGGCGAAATGTAGAGCATAAATGTGTGTACCCCTTTCGAGATTAAGAGAAGTTATTTTGTGGGTGTTCAATTATCTACTGAATATGGTATCAAACAATTTTTTCTCAACTTAAGAAGTTATCCAGCCGATTCCGTTGGTCACACACTTAAAATTTCATTATTTTCTCCCATATTCTCACCTTGAATTAGTATCTTTTTTAATTAAGTACTTAATTAGTACCTTTATTGTGCCTGTTGGTAATATGTATGTATGTGAAAATAAGTTCTCGGTATCTAGCTCGGCCTAACATTAAACGTATCCACGGAACTACATGGCTGGTGTGAACGGCCTTCAGTCAGAGCAGAGCGTGACCAGTGGCTATTGCATTTTTTTCGCTAAATAGCAGACCGGTTACCGAAAGCCTTGCGGTCGCATTAGGTGGCGGGAGGGTGAGAGGCGCGGGATCCGTGGGAAGAGCGAGTTCCGGCTGTGCCACTTGTACCACGCCTTTCACCAAGCAAGGTCGTCGCGCGGCCGTGCCACTTTCTTTTATATAACCGTATGCGCTTGCCAACGGAATGTGACACCCAAAATTTATAGCGTGACGTCACGCGTAAAGGTGAATCACCGGACTCAATACCATCAAACTGCTTAAACGGAATCCAGTTCCATAGATCTGTTTGTTTACATTAAGTACGGTAAGAAGTTACCAATTCATGACAATGTCATTGAATTGGTAGCTTCTTACCCGTTGAGGAGTAGACACCAATTTTGAATGAATTTAGCAACTGTTCATTCCTTCTCTAAGGTATCTAATAGATTAAATATAGTGTTTGTATGTCATTCTCCACATTTAGCTTGGCGAGGCAGTTCCTGCAGTGAATTGCACCATTTAAGTATATTTAGGTATTATGCTGTTCATAAGGACAATAAAGTTTAAGAAGCTCACACAACGACGCGGCGGCCCATCACTTCCTGCTGTCGTCGGCCATAGCTGAGACAACGTTCTACGGTATATGTTATTCCGGAATGCAGTCAGAAGGACACGTGCAGAGACATCTGTGACGCATCCTAGCAGCTGCTGGGAAGCCATCACCTTCACTTGCTCACTCACTTCAAGAGCGAGCTTGCCATCCCACGATCCCCCCGTGCTATGGGGTCAGCTGTGTCGAGTATCGGGTATTATCCGCCACCGTACATCTCCCGTGGTTATACCTATGTATATCTCTCTCGTGGGTACTGCTCTGTTGCCCAGGGTGCACCAGTACCTCGACTACCGTCAAAGCCAAGGAGCACACTAGGCGGTTCCTGACAGTCGCACCCTACTTACCTAAGTATAATAGACAGGTATTTACTATAATGTAGACAACCGAGTTTAACTTTCTACTGTTCTCATATGTAATTCACAAGAACCGAAGTACCTAGTGTCGGGTTATTCGGTTAATTTGTCATATTATATTGACATAGTTAATAGATTAGTAAGTGATACCTGCGCGGCTCTACCCGCGTAGTCCTCTCTGTACCCGAATAGTTTTCTCGATCCTAATTCTCACAAATAGCAAGGGGTTAGACGGTCAGCGAAAATTCAGATTTCGTAACGAATCGCGTGAATATTCGGAGGGACCAGAGGCGGCGCGAGGGGAGTGTGCGACGACAGAGCGAGTACAACTTTATTTGACAACGTCGCATCAAGCTGCCGTTCTTTGCATTTTGATTAGGTATATTATTATAAACACTAGTGAAAATCCCGTATAATTTTTGTATTTTTTTTTTCATTCATTTTTTGTAAGTTTTGTATTTTTTAGAACATGCCATGGGTGTCACAGTTAATTTAAAACAAACCTGAAGCAAATCGGTCCAGTAGTTTTCTCGTTACACGTTTGTATGTATCATATTATTATAAAGGATTATATGTAGTATAGGGCAGATTAGCTTGTCAGTGGGCTAGAAATAGGTCTACATCAAATAAAAGTGGCTCACCTAAAATTCATACATATCAATACAAAGTAGGGACTTCCTTATAGTGTCTTCTAAATACAAATACTTGGTACTTGAAATTATGGTGAATTGGTATGAAATCATTTAGGTCTTCTAATTTCTTAGTAGGTAGGTACCCAAGTTAAAAAAACCAAAATAATAAGTAAAGTTAGTAGCATAAAAGGTTTTATTTCGCTATCTTTATGTACATAGTCTGCCTATGTACCTAGAAATACCTTGAATATACCCTTGGAATACTGTAGGTAACATACTTACACATAGAAAATTTGATATGTTAACTTTTTTTTTAAAGTTCTACGGCCCAAGGCCCCGGCCGCTCCTACGTCCATTGGCCGAGCGCCTCTGGTGAAGTCCCAGGGAATTTCCAGTGGCGCCCGGTGGACTTTGGCCAAAATGGCCTCTTCGGGGGTTTTGTCCGGTTTCCATCCCGCATCTTTAGGGCCGGGGTTTATTCCGCGTCAGTGAGTGAAGATGTGCGTGGGGTGAGTCCCAACAGCACGCAGTCCTTCTAGCCTGCTTCTGTAAGGATGGTGAATTGCTAGTCCGTCGTCCTCAGGCCCGATCACGGAAGTCGATGGTCCTGCGCGTATTCACGTCAGCGGCGTCCCCGCCACACGCTTCCTGCTACACGCAGAACGTAGCAGGAAGGGTCCGCTCCCTCACCCAGCCGCCACCTTCACGAGCATAACCTGCTCGCAGAAGGAAAAGGCCGCGTTCCACTGGCACTCGCTAGAGACCATGGCTCGCAGCATGGTCTCCAGCAAGAGGAAGGTAGGTGAACGTAAAACGGTAAATCTTTCAAGCAAAAAAAATACATTATAAAATGTCAAGATGGTAGATATATAATACTAGGGTAAACGACCCAATAATCGAACCCGTCTGAAATTTGGATACAAACAACATTATTAGGTCTTACATGATAAACCCAATAATGTTGCCAAAATACAAAAAAAATTATGAAATTAGGTATTACTAGTCAGCTACAATAAAATAAGTATTTTCAAATAATTTTACTTTAATTATAATGGTACAGAAGCAATTGCATACAATATAAAACCTCCTCTATCGATTTCAATAATTTAAATGGGACCACCTGTGAACCCTTGAAAAGTGAATCTTTTGAAATGAAGAAAGAAATTTTCTAAAAAACCTTTTGAAATGAAGAAGAAAGAATATACATAAAAAACGCAAAATGAAAATACGAACGAATTGAGAACCTCCTCCTTTTATGAAGGTAGGTCGCTACAGTTAGCAGTTAGCAGTAACACACAGGCGTACAAACAAATTTGTATGCCTGTGTGTGTGTGTGTGTGTAGGTGTGTAAGTGTGTGTGTTTGAATATGTGTTTCTCTGTGTGGGTGTGTGTTTGAATGCTGATTACATACATACATACATATTGTCACGCCTCTTTCCAATGGGGGTAGGCAGAGACTATGGAATTCCACTTGCTATGATCTTGGCATACTTCTTTCGCTTCTTCCACATTCATAACTATCTTCATGCACACTCTCCGGTTATGGGTACTCTTGACCTGACCTTTGGTCGAAACATCTCCAATTTGGTCGAAGTACGTTCGCCTAGGTCGACCCTTACCTGCCTGTCCATTCACGATCGATTTATGTATCTATGTCGTTAATCTTCTTTCCTCCATTCTTTCTTACATCTTCTGACACATCACAACGTTCTCGTATCACGCTGTTCCTTACTTTATCAACCGATGTCACCCCAGTCATACTTCTCAAACTTCTCATTTCCACTGCATTTATTTTACTTTCATGCTTCTATTGCCAAACCCAACATTCACTGCCATACATAAGTTTAGGGACCAGCCCTCCGAGAAAACTTCTGACTGTTCATAAAGTTATGCAGACCCCCATTCAATTGATTTCCTGCCATAACCCTTCTTTCAATGTCATCGTCACATCTTCCTTTGTAAACTTGAACCATACACAAACTTTTACACTTGTTCCACTCTTTCTCCTTCAATAACAATCGCAGTTCGACATATTTTCGTCTCGTTCAAATACCATTACTTTTGTCTTATTTACGTTCACTTTCGTTTCCTTCCTTTTCAAAGAGTCATTCATAATATCAACTATCACAGACCTGCAACTCCTCCGCCGACGAGGCAAGTATTACCTGGTCATCAGCATATAAGAGGCAGTTGATGGTCACTTCATCCATTCTTAAACCAGACACACTCGTTTTCAGATCTTTCAGACAGTTATTCATGTATAGATAAAACAGCATTGGTGACGCTACACAGCCCTGCCTGACACCTCGTTCGATACCAAACCAGTCCGTGTAAGTCCCGTTTATGCGGACACAAGCACTGGAACCCTCATAAAATGATTGCACTGCTCGTTTCAGATTGCTGCTTACTCCATATATGGACAGCGCTGACTACAATTCACTCCTTACCACTCCATCATAGGCCTTCTCTAAGTCTACAAAAGCATAGTAGACCTTTTGACACCTAGCTTGACAATATATTTATATTATACCTTGGGATCAGAACTGCTAACTGTAGCAGTCCCACTAATACATGTTTTCAGTTTGGTTTGATTATACAATCTGACGGTGACATTATAGATACGCATGAATATATGTGCGGAATACATTTCGCAGTCGTTGGTAGAGCCCCGTATAGGCAAGTTTCTTTTTTTTGTAATGGCCGTGGCTGCTCCCACGTTCATTGCCGAGCGCCTCCGATAGTACATGGAGAATATCCAGTGGCGCCCGGCGGACTTTGGCCACCTGTGTCGGGTTTTATGCTGCGTCGTTGGGCTTGAGTTGAGAATCTGGTTACGTGCTGTGGGACGTTTTAGACTGCTTCTGTAAGAATGGCGGGTGACTATCTCACCGTCCTCAGACCCCGATCATGGAGGTCGAGGGCTAATCGTCCGAGCCAAGACTGATCCTCGGACGAGTTGCCTCATTCGTAAAACGTATGAGGCAACCTAACCTAACCTAACCTAACCAGAATTCAGACGTGGTGAGTGGCACCTCCATCACTGTCGGGAGGACGTTGAAATACCTGGGTGTCCTACTCGACAGTCGGTGGGGGTTTGTCGAGCATTTCCGGCGGTTGTCACCAAAACTGGTGGCGTCCGCCAATGCCCAATGGCTGCAGAGGCGGCATGGTGACCTCACGTATCGTGCGACGCATATACTAACATGCCATATACGTAGGTCAAACTATAAGTTTTGCGTAACTTAAAAAAATCTTTGATTTTGGGGAAAATACAGAAATCACAGGGTGCTAGGTTGGGGCTATGCGCAGGATGGGTGACGAATTGCCCTTTTTCGGAAGCTAAAAATGACTTTGTTTTGTTGGCCGTGTGTGAAGAAGCGTTGTCATGATGTAGGAGAACTCGGCTTTTGGGTCGTCTATCGCGAACTTTTTCTAACACCCTGGGTAAACAAATGGTAGAATACCACTCGGCATTAATACTCTTTTGATCTTCAAGTGGAATTGTACAGATGGGACCCGTAGCTGAGAAAAAAAAACGCGATAATTTTTTTACCAACGTTTCTTGCCTGCCTCACTTTTGTTGGCTTGTTCTCATTTTCAAACACCCATTCACAATATTGCTGTTTTTTTCGGGTTCAAAACAATAAATCCACTGTTCGTCTCCTGTGACAATGTCATAAACAACATTAGAATGTCCGTGGTCGTACTTCAGTAGCATCCATGACCACCATTCCACGCGAGCCCGATTCTGCTCCGCTGTCAGTTCATGAGGGATCCAACAAAGTTTCCGAACTTTCAATTCTTTGTGTAAAATTTTCTTGATTTGACTCATACCAATCCCCAATAGTCCTCGAATTGTCTCATAGGTAATCCGCAGGTTTTCTTCAATTAACCGCTTAACAGTAGCCACATTATTTTCGTTGACGGCAGTTGAAGGCCGCTCTTCACGAAATTCGTCATGTAAAGAAACTCGACCTCTCTCAAATTAAGCAAACCATCGCCTCACGGTGCTCAAACAAGGTGTTTCTCTCCCAAAAGCATTTTGAAGACGAGAATATATATATATATATATATTATGTATATATATATGCGGCACAGACTTGCGGAGAGAGAGAACTTTTACAATCATAAAAAATCATCGTTCTAAAATCTTTTCGATTTTATTCCATTTTCGTTGCATACGTAGAACTTTGATGTGTGATAAAAAACAATTGACAAATGATTTCCAGTCGATTGCTTTTTGTATTACTAAGAAGGTTGCAACGTTTAAAAAATATAAGATTCGAAATTCAAATAGTTCTGATTAGCTAGAAGTGCAAAACTTTTAGTGTGCCCCATGTATATGCCATACATCGCCCGGGCCCGACGGTGCAGCTGCTGAACCCCTAACGCAACCCAGCCTGGGCTGGGTTACTTGGGGGGCTTTAGCACAACTGCACGGTGGTACCCCCGGACCAACACTGTTATACCACCTGGTACCCAAGTAGGGGCCGAAGCCACTCCATAGGTACCGTAAATTAACGAGCCTCGTCCGTTGATTAACAGGTGCGCCACTAACAGGTGAGGTCGCTGGGGCCCTAAAGATGTTGGTAGAGCCCCTATGCACCCCTTCCTTCCCTTACCCACTCTTCAGAATGCAATATTACCGATAAAGGACAATCTAGAAATTCTCGACATAAACGTTTGTCGAGAGCTCAATAATACAAACTATATAGAGTGATGTATTGGCTAGCTTTGCGGAAACTAGGAATACTGAATAAGGTATAACGATTCCTCACACCGCACCAGAGGTGTCTGCTGTACAAGACGCGCCCCTGTGTCGAGTAGGTTTTGGTCTCACCTTTTGGACGGTTCCGCGAAGTACTTGCTAGACGCACTCGACGCTATGCAGGGACGGGTTATTCAGATTATAGATTGTCAACAGGAAGCCTTGAACCGCTTGTGCAGCTCCGAACATCCATGGCCACATTCTATCGCATTTACCACGGCTAGTGTTCTGAAGAGCTCTTTAACCTAATCTTACCCCTCCTTTTTGACCCCGTACAATACTTGCTGGGCAGAGATGCCACCCGTATACAGTAGATAGAATCTTCGCCAGAACTGAGCGTTTCAAGAGATCGTTCCTCTGTAGAACGATCGAGGCCTGGAACGCCCTGATTGCGCACGTATTCCTTCTAATAACAACCCAGAGTTATTTAAACGGAGCGAGAAGAGGCACATCACTAGGTCGCCAAGTTGAGGGCGACTCTTCATAGTACATTATTTGTGTACTATGAGAGTCGCCCACAATTGCCAGACGTCGCAACGGCTTTCCACTAGGCGGATGGCGTGGCTCGTAAGCACGTTATATAAAAAATCTCAATCAAAAAATCAATTTGTCCCGATTACAGCCGCGTGGTTCTAATGGGCGATTTTAATACCTGCCTGATTAAGGATGATCACCGCACCCATTCTCTTCAGTCACTTTTGTCTTCTGTAAACCTTCACATCCTACCTCTCTCTGCTACACATAATTTTCCTAACTGCATCCCCTCTCTTTTAGACTTGATCGTTACCTCCTCGCCCGACCTTGTGGCCACACATGGGCAACTAACGGCTAGCTACTCCTATCACGACCTTCTCTATTTATCTTTTTCTATCCGTCCTCCTAAGCGTAGGCCCGTATTCTCGGTGACACGGAATTACGGGGGTATAGTATATATTTCTCAAGTCCAATGGTATCGGCCAGTCACCTAACTTAAACAGCCATGACATTGACTTATCCGCTCTTAATGCACATTTCTCACTTCCCCCTCTCATTCTCGACCCCGGTGTGAAGTCTAGTACTTTGCACGATCTCTCGCTTCTGCCGGTACCAGTGTCCCCTTCGTTTAAGCTAGCTGCGGTCGACGAGAGCGATGTAAAAAAGTCGCTACTGTCGATCACCTCTACTGCTGTAGGTAACGATGAGTTATGTACAAAAATGTTCTCTCCCATACTTCCTGCCATACTCCCCATCCTCACCCATATATTTAATTCCTCACTGTGCTCAGGTTGTTTCCCCCGCGCCTGGAAACAAGCGCATATTATTCCACTACCCAAGTCCCAAAATCCAACACTCTTGTCCCAATATCGCCCTATTTCTATCCTTCCTTTCTTATCCAAAGTCCTTGAGCATCTAGTGCATCGCCAATTATCTAGACATCTAACGCAACATGATCTTCTCTGTCCCCTTCAATCTGGGTTTCGGCCAAGTCACAACACTGTGACAGCACTTCTAAAGGTTACCGATGATATTCGTTGGGCCATGGAGAACAAATCTCTTACTGTATTAGTGCTACTGGATTACAGTAGTGCGTTCAACTCCGTGGACTTGGATATCCTGATCGGTATTCTTAAGTCACTTAACTTTTCCACGGAATCTGTGGCCTGGTTCGATTCATACCTTTGCGGGCGCTCGCAGTGTGTCCGCCTTGATGACTTACGTTCAGACTGGCGAGACCTCATTGCCGGTGTACCTCAAGGTGGCGTTCTTTCTCCTTTGCTTTTCTCCATTTTCATCAACTCTGTCGTTCGAGTAATCTCTTCTAACTTCCATCTATATGCGGACGACTTGCAGCTGTATCGTCATTTTGCGCTGAATGAATACAGAATTAAAATACAGAATATTGCTGCCGTTAATCACGACTTGAATGCCATTAGCAACTGGGCAAAATCTTTCGGTCTTTTAATAATTCCCACTAAATCTCAGGCCCTGATCATTGGAAGCAGGCAGATGAGGGGTGGTCTGGATGGAAATGGTCTTCCCCCTATCTTGCTGGATGGTGCTCCAATCGTGTATGCTAATACTGCAAAAAATCTGGGCGTGGTAATGGACAGCACTTTATCCTGGGAGACACATGTTGGCGAGGTCAGCAAAAAGGTGCACTACACTTTCCACACGCTCAAATGCCTCCAGAGCTTTTTGCCCCTAGATATCAAGGTCTCACTTGCTCAGACTCTAATTCAGCCTATTTTGGACTACGCGGATGCTTGCTATTTGGATGCTACTGAGGAGCTTTTAAATAAGCTTGAGCGCTTGCAAAATTTATGTATCCGTTTTGTTTTTAATCTACGTAAGTATGATCATGTTTCGCAATTTCGCAAGGAACTCAAGTGGCTCCCAATCCGTCTTCGGAGAGACACTCGGATATTATGTCTCCTTTATAATATCCTACATAATCCGGCTTATCCTTCCTACCTGCGGGAGCGGTTCTCCTACATGAACACTCCCGGTACTCCTTGTAGATCTCACCTCATGTACCGCCTAAACTTTCCCTCCCACAAAACCGATTTCTACTCCTATTCCTTTACCGTTCATGCGGTCAGGCTGTGGAACTCACTACCCCCTGATATACAAAGCTGTAAAACTCTTCCTCTCTTTAAAAGTAAAGTCAAAACACATTATCTGTCCTCCTTACCCTAGCTATATATGGTAGTATATGTAAGTATTGTATATATAGCTCAGTATATATTTATCTATGTATATATTATAGCACCCATAGTTTATGTAGGTTTATTTATTTACTTGCACTGCACACACTTAGCCTTTTCACTCTTACTTCTCCTCTCAGGCCTGCTGGAAGAGATTCCTTTAGGAATAAGTAGTGCCCTTGTACTATGCTCACTTTATTCTTTTGTAATTCTGTTTCTGTTTATTTTTTTTTGTGTGTATGTACAAAAATTATAAAATAAAAAAAAATAAAAATAAAAAAGTCCCAATACAGAACAATTTGCCCTAATTTTAAACCAATATAAAAGTACCTTCGTACTTATCTATTTAAGGTTCCTATAATTTGTAGACACTACGTAGTGTGATCGATTTGCATAGATCCCCTTGTATGTCCAGTGTTGGTGCATTTACCCTGTTGTAATAAAACAAAAAAAGATGAAGAATAAGTAAATAACTACTCATCTTTACTTTACTTTCAAAAATACTAGAGCCACCATTGGGCATTTTACCCTATTTTTAAACAAGCATAAACTAGTGGTTCTGTGAACCCTAGACTTCGGGAGCGGCTTTGTTTATTCTTAAATTGTATTTATTTGCATGACTTTTGATTTTATTTATATGGGTTACTATGGTTACGGATTGCATTCTTGACAGACCGTAGACTTCGGGAGCTTTGTTTAGAAAATTTATTTTTCAATTTTCTTTATTACTCTTTCATTTTTCATCCAATCCAAAAAATATAATTCATATGTTATTCATTGTAAGCAAGGAGTGTGTGTGTGTAAAGTTTCATGAAAATCGGTTGATAAATACGGCCACAAACATGATCTGACGGAACCCGTAGATGTAGAGATGTGTACAGACGAAAGAAATTCCCCAGTCTGCAAGTTGAAACGGAGACTTCGGTCGCTTTGCTCCCTTTGTCAACAATAGAAGTTTACCGAAGTATAGAAATATAGTAAACTAACTGATCGCCGCAGCTCCACCCGCGTGATTTAGTTTACTCGTTCCCGGTTCCCGTGGGAACACATTACCGGGATAAAAAGTAGCCTGTTACTCGGGGTGAAGGTAGCTTTCCAATGGTGAAAGAATTTTTGAAATCGGCACAGTAGTTTTTGAGTTTATTCATTACAAACATACAAAAATACAAATCTTTCCTCTTTATAATAGTAGTATAGATAAATAATAAATAAATAAATATGTTAGGACAAATCACACAACGTCATCTGTAGTCTCAAACTAAGCAGAGCTTGTGATATGAGTATTAGAGAAACTGATATAAATACTATTATTTTTTTTGTAAGTACATATTATACATAGGAAACACCCAGACTTCGGTACAAACGTATCTGTCTTCACACAAAGTTTGTCCCGACCGGGAATCGAACCCGAGACTCCGGCGTCGAAAGCAGAAGTACTACCGACCACGCCACCGAAGCAGTCAAACAAACGAAATAGTCAACAAATACTTATGTAGTTTGCTCGTAAAACTATTTATAGTACCTACCCCTACCAACCATGAAGTCCATGTTTCAAGCCATGGTCTCTAGCGAGACCTGCTCGCAGAAGAACACAGCCACGTTCCACATGCTCACGAAGAAGGCGGCCGAGAAAATGAGGGAACGTACCCTTACCGCTGAGTTCCACAGTCAGCGGCCAGGGTGCCACAGACTCATCTACGCCCAAGACCATCGACCTCCATGATCGGGACCTGAGGACGGCGGGCTAGCCTCCTGCCGTCCTTACACAAGCAGGCTAGAAGGATTGCTCACCTTCGCGGGATATAACCCGACTTCAACGACGTGGTATAAAGCCGACCTAAACCCAGAGAGAGGACTTTTTGTGTCCGCGGCAGCTCTCACGTAAGTTGCTGGGAGTCTCTGGCTCGCACGCAGAAGGTATTTCCAGTGGCGCCCGGCATAGAGAGAGGACTAACAAAATACGGGCAAAGTGCGAGTCGATTAAATTATCTGTTTTTTAGCATTTGTTGTAATACAGACCAAAGAAATACATCATCTGTAAAAAACTCAAATTTCTAACTATCACGGTTCATGAGATACAGCCCAAGACAGACGGACGGAAGGACGGACAGCGAAGTCTCAGTAATAGAGATCCGGTTTTACCCTTTGGGTACGAAACCCTAAAAAAGCACTTCATTCCGACGACCATTTCCTCAATATTGCAATCACTGAATGGAGTGTTTTTTTTATTTCCCATTATATGTCATAATATAATGGGAAATAAAAAAAACACTCAACTTTTATTTATAATAACACATTTCATGAATATTATACAAGGAACAGGAAAATTAAATCTAAAAAATCAAAAAAAAAAAAATATTGTATTAAATTAATTATATTATTAGATTTTATAATTATACTTTGGACTCGTAATTTTTACGCGTTCAGCGTAGAAAGCGACACAAGTCCTACGTTCGAAAGCCGAAGCGGTACTGTCGCCGCAGTACTGAAAGCGAGTTTTCTATACAATTAACGAGCTTGAAACTAAACATCGTAAGCGCCATTCACATTTTTATCAAAAAGTTAATAAAAATATTTAGTTTTTTGGAAATCTAAAACAGCCTTAAAAACTTAAAGGTAAATACCTATCTGATTGTGATTTTACAGGAATTTTTATTGTAAAACACGGTCGTAATGAGCATTTACATAAAATTCTAGAGGTAACTTCTGGATATTTTTCTATCGAGCAAATTTTTTAAAATCGTGTTTTGGAAACACTCATTTCCTCACACATACACTCGGTAATACATGTTTAAAATTTCAAGGCGAAATTTTATAAAGTTTTTATGTAAAAGCTATATGAAAACAGCGAATTCACTTACTAAGGGGCCTTAAATAACCTAGCCATACAAAGCTGATAGCACTCAGGAATAATCCAGCTATTTAATTAAAGGATTTTGCTGAATCGATTCTGTAGTTTCTAGTATTACTCCCATACAATTTAGACCCACAAATAGGTATTATCCTCAGACTAAAAGAATAACATAGACGGAACATGTAGAATAAACACGTGAAGCCAAATGACACTTTCAATGTGTGCGTGTGACTCCGATTTCCGTGTACCGATACCACTAACGGCGTGTGCGTAATGTTGCCAGCAAATGAAAAAATCTCCTAAAAATCTCTATATAGTGGACATATGGAAAATTAATATTTGTTATAGTAAATGTTATCTACAATTATTTTGTCATTTTCACAAATGATTATTATGATAAGTGCCTAAAATGGGGAAGTGTAAAAATAAATAAAAACGTGATAAACACTGAGTAAACACACTTTAATTACTAGCTTTCAAAAAAATTCTCATAATTAAAATAATCCTTTTTAAGATGAACGAACAAAGCTTCATTCCAGTGTAAGTACAAAGTACAGTCAACAACAAAAGTTGATTAGCACAAAAATATTTATTATTCTTTTTTACATCCCAATGCATGTGCCACAGCAATGTACAAGTAATTTTAGAATCCCCAAGGACAAAGTTAATATATTTCGTGTTTTGTTTATGATTTTGTGATCGGTTTAACAGCTATTAGTGATCAACAGATAAGAATTATTGGTTAAGCTACTTTTGTCGTTGACTATACATGAAGTAGATATCAATAGTCGTTAGGTTAAGACTGAGGCCTTTGTAGTGTTAGACTGAAATTAAACTACTGACACAGTAACATAAATATATAGGATGGCTGGGAGGTCAGACAGCGGTCAATTCCAAGATTGCCGAAATAACCAAGCCACGTATTAAGTAGATCCCGGACACAGATGTGATCGGGAGTTCGGGACTAACGCACGAATGATGATGATGATGATTAGAAACATCGAGGTTGTCAACATTGATGACACTGATTTTTTTTACTCAGTACTTTATAAATTCCCATAAATACTGCTAAATATTTTGTGGAAATGATGAAAAAATTATGGCAACTCTGTATGATATGGCGGAGGTTTTGTGTTCCTAGTTTGTGCAACTAAAATATTTAGAAAAATGTTATGAAATCTAATAAGAAATAGTTAATTACTTATGAAACGATAATCCAGCATTCTTTCTATGAATAATTGAAGTGTTTTTACACCTTTTCACCACACAATACGGCATATTTATAATAATTTGTTCAACCGTTATCGCATGTGCGTACACACTCGCTGCTCACAAAGGAGTGGCGAGCGAAATGGTATCCCATTGCTATATAGTATCCCTTTTGGCGGCTTCACTTGCTAGTTCTATTCGTTCCGTCTATGTTATTCTTTTAGTCTGAGGTATTATCAAATGGCTGTGCATGATTTGGTTAGAAAGTGACAGATACATCCGGCACGGACCGGAACGCTCGTTTTGCGCGACGGAATGCGGTTACATCATCCACCATCACCACAGCAGCTGACGTCATTCATAGGCCTCAAGCCCGGTCTCCGGTATACTGAACCCAACGTATTGACATATTGTTGGATTTACAAAATCATTGATTGTTGGCCTTTGCCTCCTGTTCTTTGATCACTTTTTTTTAAACCGTACAGAGCGTTATTGAGCGAAGCTCAATCTTAGGCGACTCATGTATTTCGTTTGTCCGCATACTCCTCCTAAACGCCTGAACCGATCTCCTCCAAATTTACCAAACAAGAAAAAAAAAAAAGTTTAAACAAAGAAATACATCGTTGTCGTTCGAAAATTTAACACTTCGCTCAGTTTTTTGCAACAGCAGCATGCATTGCATACCTAGTTTTTAATGTAAAATGTAAATACATAATAGTGATGTAACGAATGTTAGATTTTTGACATTCGCGTACGCGAATGCGAATATTTCTCTGAAACATTGTTGAACAATGTTGACCTTGAAATAAATCGTAAGGCGAATATACGGGTTTGACATTACAATAAGCCGCCTTTAAGCAAAAATTAACCGTTGCAAGTTAATTTAATGAAGGGTTTTTTTAATTCCGCGAGACCGCGAGACCTTCTGGGCCGGCTTCTGTAAGGACGGCGGGTGGCTATCCCGCCGTTATTCTCGCGAGGTAGGTGGCTGAGAGGGAGAGGCAGGGTCCCCTTCCCGCTAAAGTTTCAAAATCAGCGGCCAGGGCACCGCAGACTTTTCTTAAGGACGGCAGGGCTGAGTCCACACAGCACACAGAATCACTCACCGACGCGGGATAAAGTCCGATCCCAAAGACGGGGGCTAAAACCAGTCCAAAACTGTAGAGAATTTAATCCTCTACAATATTGTAACACGTACAAATAGCAAGAAACTCATAGAAAACGAGATATATGCAAAATTAAATGACGATTTTTGTAACGTTTTGACCTCACAGTTTAATATGCGGACACCCTTCCTACCTACCATATTATTATGTAGTTTTGACCCTACTTTTAGGATGCCCAAATATAATAAGTACAGGTTTCCAGCCAGGTTTCGCTAACTTTATTGGCCTTTATTGCCTATAACATAGAGACATCTAGCGGCAAGCAATGATAAATAAGCCTAATTTTTTTGTACTATATTCGTTTTGAAACACATAACAGAATACGATTACCCAGACGTGGAGAACCATATTTTCTTGGAAAACTGGGTTAAACTAAAAAAATAAGTATATGTCTATTATCTTAATGAAAATTTAATGAAAATTTGTCAATGTCAAAACTGTCAAATGTCAAAGTCAAACCAACCAACAAACAAACCGTTGATTTCCGTGCTGCATCGAATCTCTTTTCGTTTGTTTTGTTTCTATTTCGCAAAAATTATTACACATTTTTAAGAAATTCGAAGGACTTACTATCAATGAAAATATAATCGGTACTATTGTTGTAGAACTGTTGTAGTTGTATTTAGTTAAAGTATCGCTGCGTAAACAACGGTAAGGTCAGATTACCTTAAGAAATTTTTATGGCCCCTGCTGTGTTAATATTAAAAGGAAGGAATAAACGTAGTTGGTAGGAATCACCAAGTTATTTTAAGATGGATGAGGAGCTAGAGCCAAGCTCTATAAGCCCCCGTAAGAAGATCAAAAGCCCTGTCCAAGATGTGACTCTCAATCCTAGGACATGTATTACGTGAGTTTTTAATTTAGTTTTATGCTATGATTACCTACTGTGCCTTGTCTTTGCTGATTGTTACAGTATTTGAACAACTAACCCTAGCAGGTGATTACATATTTGAGACACTGGAGTCATGGGGTCCGATTGCTCGTCGCCTTTATAGAGACATAGCTAAACGCTTAATCGATGCTTCTCAGGACCAGAAGGCTGGCTATTTTCTGGCCCAAAGATATAAAGTATCGCCATCCAACGTGGCAACACAGCCAGCATTCTGGGAACCTGGAAACCTTTTTAAATGATATTTTGTAATGTAAATATTTTTGGTATATGTATAATTATGTATATTGTAATTCTAATTGTAACTAACCCTAACACTACCTGAGTTCTGAATGTTGTGAATACTGCATTGAATTGAAACTTTTGACAATTGTTTATTTCACAATCAAAAATATCTTTTATATTTTAGGTGCACCAATGTCCCAGATAGTTTGTTCGATCCCACTGCTGCACAGAAACATTTTAGCAAGTTTGGGCGTGTACAGAGGATCAGATTGGCAGCGAAGAAAGCCATGTGTATTATAGAGTATGAACAACCAAGTTCTGTTGACAGAGCTTTATTAAATGCTGGGGCATATGATGGATTTATGTTTGATGTAACTCGTAGTAAATCTAAAGTGTAAGTATTCAATGTGTTTATAGTATTAGAATTTATACTATAGGTCTTGCAATATTAGTTTTTAGTGACTATTAGAGAGTGGACTACATTGCAACTAAGAAATACAATATTTTGCATTAAGACACAACAGGCTATGGCAAATATAAGTAACTGAGTGACAAGTTAAGATCTAATGAGCAAAAGGTAAAAATGGGTGTAATATACATGTGTATGGTCAACAATATTCATAATAATTATAATTATAACCAATAGTAAATTGCCATAGTTCCTTTATTATTTTGTTCCTTTACTATAACATTACAATGTGGGTATTAAAATTTAATAAATAATTAATAAATACCCTCAACTTACTGAATTCAAACCAATACATGTTTTCCTTATCATTTATTAGTAAAACAAATCAGTAATCTTATTCTTAAAATGAATATATTACGGAGAATAATTGTGTAATAACATAATGAGTATTCCATTACAATACATTCCACAAGTAGTAGAAGTTTGATTGACTGTAATCTAACTACACATTACTGAAATTGTGTGAAATTGACCAAGCCACAAAATCCGAAATTTATTGTTTATAGGCGACGTCGTAGTGTAAGAAAAGAGGATGATCCGGAGTGGCTGCCTGATTCTGAAGTTGAAAAAGAGTTGTCAGCTATGGGAGGTGCTTCGACATACAGGCTCACTCGTTCTCAGACAAGTATGTACATATACAGTACCTTAATAGTGTCTTAGTGTAATGCTTTATTAAATTAATAACCTATAAATCATTGAAGTAATACCTATATTGAAGTAATAGCTCTATAAGCTCCCTCCGGTAGGATTCGACCACGTCGACGTCAAAAGACTGCTCAAGGACATCGCGTTCCTGAAGTCCAGCCTTGCCGATGTGTTGACCAAATTAGAGGCCTCGGATAAAACTATCGGTGGCTTACAAGCGGAATTATTGTTACTTCGTAGCAGTACTTCGGTTAGTAGGTCGCCGAACGTGGCCTCTAATAATGTCAATGCACGTAGAGGTGCGCATGCAAATGCGTCAGTGTGCAGTTTTGAGTCAGCGGAATTTGACTCGCCCGAGTGTCCAGTGGCGGTGGCGTGTGTCTGGAACATGTCGCCCCCGCCGCCGCCTCTTCCCCCGCGAAGACGCTGACTACGGTTACATTGCCCGCTCCTCGGCCACGTGACTGCAACGGCCAGCATCCCTACAGCCGCTAAGACAAAGACGAGTAAGCAGAACAGTGTCACTCAACGGAGCACTGCACCCGTTAAGGCTCCAACGAAGGAGCCTTGTGACGCAGAGGGGTTCACTGTAGTGGTGAAGAAGAAGAGGAAGCCCTCCTGCAAGAACCAGTGTGGTACTGCTTCAAGAACCATTGAGCAGCACTTCCGCGCAGAGGCCCCAACCACGGTGGTCTACGTATCTCGTGTTCACCAAACCACGAAGGTCGCAGACGTCGTGAACTACCTCCAGAAGAAAACCGGGTTGGGTTTGAGGGTGGAGAAGCTGGACTCTCGTCACAACGTGAGCTTCAACTTTTTTGTGGTGAGGGTTCCTACAGACCGCATCGACACTGTCATGACTCCCGATTTCTGGCCGAATGGGGTGAAGTTCCGGGGCGCTTCAGGGGACACACGTCGATGTCATTACGTGTTTTGTTAAGATATATTTATATATATTCTTATAATAATGTATTCTTTGTATTATTTATATGTATTTAGTTTAAGGTATATATCTATGGGCCGTAGAATAAGTTAATATAACATCTTGTAACTGATCTCATGTAGCCTGAAATAAACGATAAATAAAAATAAAAAAATAAATAAAATAATGTTATTTAATTAAGTATATATAATTATTAGATTTGGAAAAAAAATTCTTTCATATTGAGGGTGAGATCGATATTTTATTTAATAAACAAAACTGTGAAATACAGTAGTCCGCCATAGCGCCAACTTATGCTTGGAGGACTGTACGTCACTATTTTTTTCGTATGAACTTTGATCAATGCACGAAGCCTACAAAGTATATAGGTATACATTTAAAGCAGAGTCAGTGACATCACTAACAGACGAGCAGTTTTGGAACGTATTTTCAACTTAAAAATAGAATAACATTTATTTTATAATAAAACTTTGTTTCCTGCAGAAATATTATATTTTTTTTGTAAAATAAGATACTTTAGAATACTTTAGGACAGTTTTTCAAAATCAGTCATCATTCCCATAGCCTAGATCTCATAGCACAAGCTTACAGCTTAGTTTGGGTTGGATGACTTTGTGTGAGAATATCAAAAAATATTGATTTATTAATAAGCTATTAATTTCTTTAGGTTGGTAGTCATTCTTATCTGCATTTGTTATATCTGACAGATGGACAAGGCTCTGGCAATATAACCAAAGTTCTTTGTAACGACAATAGGCTTGCCGCCTACTATGCAATGTGTCTGGCGCAAATTGAACCCATGCTATTTAACTACCTCTGTCTATTCTTATAGGTATAAAGATGTTCATTATAATTATTTACAGCAATGGAAACTGAGGCATCACCGAGCCCCACAGTGCTATCACCAAGGATGAAGGCGCTACAGAGGACTCTGAAACAGCCTCTACTTATCAAAAAGATGCCTGTTCGAGAATTAAAATCTGTGGTGTATGTAATCTAAAATATAAAATTCTCGTGTCACAGTTTTCGTTGCCATACTCCTCCGAAACGGCTTGACCGATTCTCATGAAATTTTGTGTGCATATTGGGTAGGTCTGAGAATCGGATAACATCTATTTTTCAACCCCCTAAATGTTAAGGGTAGTCCACCACAAAATTTTTCATTTTAATTTTTAGATAAATTTTTTTATTTTTATTTTTTTTATGATACAGCATTAGAAAATACATACAACCCTGAATTTCCACCCTTCTCTCACCAACTCATATTTTTTTATAGTCCTTATACCCTTGGACACGACCGTTCTTTTGAAAAAAAAATGCGTTCCGAAGTTCGCCAGGACAGCTAGTTTAATATATTAATATACACTTTTTTTATATTTTACACTTTTTTTTATTATTAGGTCTTTAAGACTATAAATTGCTTCAGTTTTGCTAATAATAATAAAATATTTCCAGACCACAACCCACTTCGTCCATAGAACCACAGGTAACAGTGACGACGGCACCAACCAATCTTAGCACTGCTGAAGCTGCAACAGAATTACTGCAGCTGCGTTCTAAAATATCACTTAGCGCTGATGAGCAATGGCGGACTTTAGATGCCAGAGATAGGTAATTAAATACATACATACATACTTGTACTCGTGTTTCTCTTAATAGGTAGAAAGAGATTCGACATATTACCCA
Organism: Nudaria mundana; assembly: GCA_963556515.1. Lineage (NCBI taxonomy): Eukaryota > Metazoa > Arthropoda > Insecta > Lepidoptera > Erebidae > Nudaria > Nudaria mundana. The sequence goes on from OY748296.1 coordinate 7,647,500, forward strand.
TCTACATTTCGTTAGTATTTTTGTAAGTCCCACATAACAAGGACTGAGCGAGCATATTGCTACAATTTTGGGGATATTTATCACAGACTCTTTCCTTAATTAACAGGTGTCTTCAGACAAATTTGATTTATCTGTTAGACAGGACACAAACAGACAAATCAAGCACAAACTTGTGGCTAGTTCAAAACTATGAACTGCGAAGACAACTTCTAAAGTCACAGTTAGGATGTGTTTCGACCATGTGCTATGCTACGTTGCTATGGATGTGTTTCATATCCACCAATCCTGTTCTTTTCTCTACATAGCACATCATAGCATAATCATTTTCATTGGTTTACGAGCATATCCTAGCATAGCTACATAGCATATCTCTGGTCGAAAGGCAGCCTTAGACTGGTTATACAATAATGTTAGAATTCTATTCTTGCTTTCAGGGTCTTGAGAGCTTGGGGTGGCGCAGGTGCTCGTATTATAGTAGGGGGCGCCACTATCGGCACATGTCGGGATATGTGCCCAGAGAAGGAGCTCTTACAGAGACAATCAGAACACCAGGTAACAAGTTCTTCTAAAATTAATATTGTTAGGAGAGAGCTTTTCGCGTGGCTCGTCCTCCCTCTATTTTTTTATAGGCAGAGCGGCGGGGATAGACCGGACATTCGCTTCCCAAGTAGGGAGGGTGTAGGTCAACTTTCAATAAATGATACATTTTCTTGAAAGTGATGATCTCAGAGGTGTTTGCCATCAAATCAACGACACTATCGCAGTGACACGTCCGATTTTCCCCTGATATTGACCTGACGTAAGAGGTATTTACTACAAAATCATGAAAAGGTTGTGATCTTGCAAACCTTCGACATATTTATATCTATATATAGTTCAATCTTTGTTTAACTGGTACTGTGATATATTTAAAAAAAAAATATTGAAATATTTTCGACATTCTCACACAGCGAAACGAAATCACTATTTTCACTCATAATAGACTCATAATAGAATCGTGATTATATTAAAAATACGTGTAATATGATTGAACCCATGGTCCCGGTTTGACAGTACTGTGATATTGTACAGGTGATGACTTTAGAGACGGTGTTGGATTCTGACGGTGAGCTGGAACCTTTCCGAGCGGTGAAGCAGTACAGCCGCAGCTCGGCCGACCAGGAGATACCCATGTGCTACGAGCTGCGGCCGCCCACCGCCCTCGCGCGGACCTGCGCTTATCTGTTACACGAGATAGCCGACACTAAACGACAGGTTTGTGACTATACTAATATTAATGGTCGCCATATGGTCGAACAGTAGACATTCCTCAATCCAAAAAGCTTACTATGGCAAAGCCACAGCACATTAGTAATAATTAATAATGTATTTCATCTCCGTTTGCTTACTAGGTAATAAATATAATGATAAATAATAATATTTCAGTACGTGCAAATATAAGCTCGTACTTGTTATAAGCACGTAGATGTTCACCCCATCTTGCTAATGTACATTTCCTTTGTTTGTAATTAATATATAAGTCTAGATATAATTCTAATACAAGATCAGTCTATCAGTCAGATATTATACAGTCATTATTATATACAATTCCATATTGTTTTACTGACTCGTAATACTTACGATGAAAAAAAAGTAAAATAAAATAAAAAAAGTAACAAATAAAAATAAACGTAAAACTGGAAATGGAGACGCTTCGCTCGCTTGGGCAATTATAAAGAGGATTTGATTGCTTGCATTGAATAGGCTCCGTCACTAGTGAACCGATTTTAAAACTTCCTTATATTGTACTAGTACGGTTTCTTGCGGGGTGCTTCGCGCCGCACCACGCCATAGGTTTTGGCCTATAACTTTTGACCCCTTAGGGCTAGGACAAATTCACGATTTTTTGGCTTGCCTCCAGATTGAGGGCTCTCCATAGAGGGGTCAACCATCATTGGAGTATAAGCAGTTCTCGAGAGCTAAGGGGGACATTCCCCATTTCTATATATAGTAATTGCTTCTGTGTGTATAAACTAGTCGTCGCCCTATGCTCGACCAGTAGATCTTGAGAACATTAAATATTGAGATTCTCCCCAATATTGTTTTCTAGTAAAGGAATACTTGTGCCAAGTTTTGAGGTCGGATAGCCCAGAAAAAACATAAAAAAGGTCCTTTATACCCCATTTTCCCCCCAATCCTAAAAAGCTCACGATAAAAAAAAACTCAAGGAACACGTCAAGTTTCGTGTAGATCGGATAAAAACTGTGGCTGCTAGCTCGGAACATTCATACAGATGGACAGATGGAAGCAAAATTGACCCATCTTGAAATGTAGACAGTATGAGGTTTAGACATAAATTAAAGAAAAAAAAAGAATTCATCCACAATTAGTCGAAATAAAATTGGATTTGTGTGATGCCAATATAATCATGTTACATGTATGAAATGCCCTAATCGATTTGTTTCACAAAATTGTCTATAATCGCGTATTCAAGTTGTATTTTGTTCTAGGTGTCTATGGCAGATTGGTTTCATTTCATGTGGGATCGCTTCCGTGCCATTCGTAAGGATATCACGCAACAAGCTTTGTGTTGTGCAGGTAATATAACTATAAATAAATATAAATATTTTTGGACATTCTCACACAACGTCATCTAGCCCAAATTAAGCTAATATAAGCTTGTGCTATGGGATCTAGACGACTGATAAACATACTTACATATTATAAACTTAAGACTAACGGGTCTTTTACGCGATTATTGAGATATATACGAGTACATACCTCTTTACTACCAGTCCACCCGTGATCACGGCTCTTGTAACAGGGCCGAAACGTCGGGTAATAAAGAGGTATGTATTTATCTCAATAATCGCGTAAAAGAACCGTTAGTCTTAAGTTTATAATATATAAGTATGTTTATCAGTTGTCGAGATCCCATAGCACAAGCTTATATTAGCTTAATTTGGTGGTTTATTTATATACGCTTTATTGTTTATTTATAAAAAGGTTACATATATGAGCAGTACAATGGGGGGGCCTTATCGCATAAAGCAATTTCTACCAGACAACCTTTGGACAGATAGAATTTGAAGGAATGCGGTTTTTGGAATATCTATGTCTTTGCAGTATCTATTAGTACTGTAAAACTAGCGACGCGCCCTTACTTCACCTCGGTTATACACAGTAATTTACACCAAACTGTAATTCATTATAATTATAAACCTTCCTCTTGAATTACTATATCTATTGTTGAAAACTGCATTAAGAACAGTTGAGTTGTTTAAAAGGTCCAAGCCTAAGGGAACAGACATAAGAAGCGATTTAATTTCATACTATGTAAAGATTTTGTCTAATTTACAGTATTGAAAATATTTACTAACTCGCTTTTAGCAATAAGGCCGCTATTTGTACTATTTTCAACCGACTGCCAAATAAGGAGGAGGTTCTCAATCCGACTGTTTTTTTTGTTATACATTGTTGGACTGTGAATGAATTTTTAACATATTTTTAAATTGCATGCTATTACTTCTCATGTGATCCAAATTCAATTTGGTACCATTCCGACAATTAATTGGTCCCATTTCGGTAATTTATATTTCTTATTTCTCCACCAATGCCTACCCCTCTTTCTTATATATTTTTTTTTTATATTTGCTTTGCCAAATTGACGCCGCACGTATGGTCGTGACGACGTCTAGCGATTGTGGGCCACTCTCACAGCACACAATACTATAGAGAGTGGCCCTCAACTTGACGACCTACTGCTGGGCCTCTTCACGCTCCGCTTAAAGAACCCAGGGTTATATGTGGGAGGAAACACGTGCACAGGCAGGGCGTTCCAGGCCACTATCGTTCGGCAGAGAAACGAACGTTTAAAACGTTCGGTTCTCGCGAACATGCTATCCACTGTGTGGGAGTGGCATCTCTGCCCGGCACGAGTCGTTCGGGATCGGAAGAAAGAGGGTGGAATAAGATTGAAGAGCTCTTCAGAACACACACAATTCTGTTCCATCTACTTTGTCCATCCAAAGGTTGCCTGTAAGAAATCACTTTTTAGTGATAAGGCCGCCATTTGTACATATTAAAACCTGTTAATGTATGTTATGCATTTTATATTGGTGTACAAAAAAGTTTTATTGTATTTTATTGTCAATGGTAATGTGTCTCTACGTTGTGTACAATAAAGAGTATCTGATTTGATTTCATTGATTTCAAAAATAACATAAAATAATGTAACTTTCCACTTCCACGACAGTTTATTTGAATGTTAATGTCTTGTTAATCTGTCTGTTACATGAAGATTGGTTTGGGTTTGGAGGGATTAGGATGATGTATATTGCCAATACTACTTTTGTAGTTCTATCTAGGTATACAACTATTTTAATTTATATTGTGTATGCACGCCTCAACCAACTAGACATTTGAGTTTGTTAATAATGTTCAAGTAGTAAGTTAAGTTAAAGAACATGACATATATTGTATCTTTTATTTTGTTAGCATAAGGACAAACCTCTGTGGTTTTATTGCCCTGCTTTGTTTGTCACATTGTAAACTTAAACACTATAATAATAAATAAATAATACGCCAGTGAAGCCGCTTCTCCTCCTAAACTAAGAGTTGCACAGTCAAGTGTGGCACACCGATAAGATTAGAAATTTGACAAAAAGTAAAAAAAATAAAAAAAAATATTACTTGCGCAGTTTGCGCTACGGGTTGCTAGTAATAAATAAATAATTAAAAAAAAAAACTTACACTCATACATACCTATGTATTACAGATTCCATTCGTTTAGTTGAGATGTGTGCTCGTTTCCATGCGCACTGTGCGGCTCGCCTCGCCGACCTCGAACATACGCAGTTCGATCAGAAGTTGAACACGGACAATCTAACTAAATGTCTACAAACGTTGAAACACATGTACGCCGATGTGGGACCACAGGATAAACCCAGGGAGGCGGAGTTCCGTGGATATGTTGCCTTGTTGAATCTTGGTGATGCTAATTTTTGGTGGGAGGTTAGTACATAATTTTTAAATAACTAGCTTCGACGGCGTGATATAGTTTTGTCAGTCCCACGGGGACATTACCGGAGACAAATACCGACCTCAAATTACCGAAATGGCACCAAATTTTAAATGAGACCACTCGTGAAGCAGTTGCATTCAATTAAAACAATTTTGTTTAAAGTCGGTTCGCCCAGCCCCAAGGTATGAGGTACGTACACATACCACGCCTATATCCTCGAAGGGGTAGGCAGAGGTGAATACACACCCACAATTTGACTGCTTCGGTGGCGTGGTCGGTAGTGCATCGGCTTTCTACTCCGGAGTCTCGGGTTCGATCCCCGGGCCGAATCAAATATTTGTGTGATTCACAAATGTTTGTTTCGGAGTTTGGGTGTTATCTATGTATATTATGTATGTATTTAGAAATATACAAGTATGTTTATCAGTTGTCTAGATTCCATAGCACAAGCTTATAGCTTAGTTTGGGCTAGATGACATAGTGTGAGAATGTCCAAAAATTTATTTAAAAAAATAAAATAATTTGCCAGTATTTTTAGTCCCACGTAATAAGGGGCAAGCGTATTGCCGTCACCGGGCACACATATAATGGGTTATGTCCAAAATGGCCGAATGTATGGTAAAGTAGCAGCTATATAGTAATGTTGTTTAAAGGCAACAAAATCTTACGTGCCAGCCGCTATGGCAGAGCCAATTAAAGTCCTGGGCGTCACGGACTATGGTAGGGTATGAGGTAACAAACATAAAAAAACATCAGCCGAATTGAGAACCTCCTTTTTTGGAAGTCGGTTGAAATGTAGCCTATGTCAATCGGGGATAATGTAGCTACATGTTAGAATTTTCATATTCGGTTCAGTAGTTTTGGGAGTCTATTCAATTTGAACGAACAATCAAATCTTACCTCTGTATAGTGGTAAGTATAGATCACCGGTTATATTGCGTTAGGCTTAAATCAAAAATACTAGAGATATTGGATTCAGTACAAATACAACGCGGAATCTTGGCACTCGAATACTATATAGGTAATTATTACAAATACTATCTATAAAATAAACAAGATTGTACATTGATGGTTGACATAGAAATAATTCGTAATAATAAATACAAAAGCATCAATGTACAGCGCCGTTGTCGCATCCCTCGAGAGAATAGGAACTTAGTACGGCGCGCGGTTGAAGCGCCCAGGTGTGCAATGACCGAGGTGAAGTGGTGCCGTTTTTAAAGAACTAATCGGTAATCTAGGTATTTTTGATCTACCTGAGTTTTTTGCTGGTGTCTTCTCAGTAGAACCAAATTACCGAACCAGCGAAACAATCATGTTCAAATAGTTTATTTATGTACCTACTTAATTTAGTATTTTTATAATATTGCATGACATCATCATCATCATTCACCGAGCCTTTTCCCAACTCAGTTGGGTTCGGCTTTTCAGTCTAACTGCGATGTGGTTGAACTTCGATATTTTCCGTGAAGCGATACCGAAGTTCTGTAGTTAGACCGTTCGGATTTTTAATTTATTTAGGGCTCCAACTACCCCTAACGACTGCCATAGATGTTCGTATGACAACCGGGAATGACGGCTTAACGTGCTCTCCGAGGCACGGTATAATATTGCTTGACATGAAATTGTAAATCTTTGACATTTGCTCTTTATGTACCTTTTTTTTAAATTCCGCGGCCCACGGCCGCGGCGGCTCTAACGTCCGTTGCTGGGCATCTCTGGTTCACACGCAGAAGGTATTTCCAGTGGCGCCCGGCGGTCTTTATGTGCCTAAACTGAATAAACGAAATTGATTCTTTGACAGATAAAAGAATACCATACTAGTATAAATACTCTATCCTATACTATATCCCTGAGTGCTATAAGCAACTTTTTAAACCAGTTATGTGTTACCGCGGCAATTGGAAGTTACAATACTATACCCTGCGGATGGAGCCGCGGGCATTAGCTAGTAATATAATAAAACCAGCTGTCCCAGCAAACTTTGTACACCCTTAAATAAACCAAAACCTTCCTTGAACTTCTAAGAATATATTAAGACTAAAATTAGCCAAATCGGTCCAGTCGTTCCCGTGTTTTAGCGAGACAAACGAACGGCGACTCATTTTTATTTATATAGATAAACAGCATAATAGAAAATAGCCAGAAAATTGTGAAGGACGCAGTAAATTTGATACAAACTTTTCGTTTGTTACAGATTAAACAATTACCTGAGTCGATACAAAAGTCAGCACCAATCGTCTTTGCGATCAAAGTATTCAACATTATAGACAATAATAACTACGTGAGATTCTTCCGAATTGTTAAAAATGAAGCGACTTATCTCCAAGCTTGTATACTACTGCGGTATTTCAACGACGTACGAGCGAGAGCTTTAGCCAGAATAGTCAAAGCTTACGCACCAAGAGGAGGGTCTCGTTACCCCGCTGAAGATTTAATAAGAACATTGGCATTTGAATCTATTGAATGTCTCAAATCTTTTATCAACCATTACGGTTTGAGATTTGCTAGGACTGAAGATTCAGAAGTATGTGTTATACTTGATAGAAATCAATTCATTGAAGACAGTGATCCGTATCCCACTGCGCGTGCTATCAATCTTATTGAGTCTAAGAGAAATTGTTCAGTTGGAGAAATAATCGCGGGTGGTGTCCTCCCTGATATCAAATATGGTCATGCTCCACACACTAGCTTCACTCTAGATGGTAAATTAAAAGAAACAGCATTAGTTGCCGAGGATCAAGGTTATAACACAATTAACGATAGTAATAAAGATATAAACGCTTTAAAAGCAGAGATTCAAAGACTCTCTCAAGGTGGTAAAGCATACAGAACAGAAAAAGCACCTGATGTTACAGCCAATGTTTTTGTTAAAGTCGACCCTAAGCCTTTAAGTTCTAACCTTGGTAACAAATTTGTGGCGCCTGCGAGTGATACGAAGAAGCTGTTTTCATTTAAGCCCGCTATCCCAGTTGCCTCAAATGATATTATAAAGAAATCGCCTGAAAAAATAATCGATTCAGACAAAAATATTTTCTCTTTCTCCAAGCCTCAAGACACTGGTATTTCTAATGAAACAGTAAAAAGTTTATTTGATTCCAAACCTGTTATATCTGCAAATAATGTTTTCTCAAAACCAAGTGTTGATATATTGCAAAATTCGCAGCCATCTAAAACTGATGATAACGTATTTGCTAAAAAGCCTAACCCACAGCCAATATTTGGCCAAACGTTTGAAAATAAATCTAAAGCAGCAAATATATTTGGAGGTGGCAATAAAAACGTATTTTCTGGTAACGATGAGAAAAATAATCAATCGCTCTTTACTGGTACTAATATATTTGCATCAAATAAACAAAATGTCGAAAATCAACCTGTATTTGGTAGTAAAAACATATTCGCAGCGAAGACAGAAAATAGTGCCACAAATAATTTATTTGCTAAAGCCATTAAAGATAGTACAGTGACATTTGAGAAAACTGGTAACATATTTGCTAAACCAACGGATACAGGCGTTAGTGAAGCCAAAGATCCGTCTAGCGTATTTGGCGCTTTTGGGAAGAAACCTGAAATTACCAATTTATTTGCTAAACCTGAAAGCGACAAAATGCAAACTAAATTCACAAATGGGGTAACGTCAGAAACACTATCACCAGGAAGCTTATTCAAAAGCGTCGTAAACACGCAAAATAGTACAGATGCTAAAGGCTATTCAATATTCCAATCTAAAAATAACGCTCAAACGGTAGCTGATAATATACTGAATTCAATATCTGCTACAAATGCCTCTGCAATTTATAATTTCAACCAGGATGATGATGTGGAACAGAACCAATTGCAGGCACAGCGTTTACACGACGAACGTGTAAAAGAAGAGGAAAGAAAGATACAGGAAGCAATAAAGAAAGAAGAAGAACGGAAAAGGCAGGAACTTTATCAGCGGGAAGAAGAAAGACGTAAAGAAGAACTCTGTAAAAAGCAAGAAGAGCAAAGATTGTTACAAGAAAAACTTAGGAAGGAAGAACAAAAGAAACAAGAAGATTTTAAAAGAAGGTTGGAAGAAAAAAAACGATTGGAGAAACTCCGTATTGCGGAAGAAGAAAGAAAATTCAAAGAGCGAGTGGACATGGAATCAGCGGTAGCTGTTGAGGAAATAACTGATGAAGTTAATAATGAAACTGTGAAAGAAATTCTGAAAGAAGAACGAGAGAAATTTAATAATTTGATTAATATTGCTGGCTTAACTACAGATGAAATCATATCAAGTTTGTGCGGGGAAATCTGCGAATCCGAAATGAAAGCCGAGATGTATGTAACGCAGAAAATTAGAAGAAAATGGTTTCATATTTGGAGAGAACAATATATTCGGAATATAAAAAGGAGGCGCTATTTGGATGACACACCTGTATGGTTGTCTGATTACACTCCAGCTGAGGGAGCGAAGCATTTACGAAGGTCAGTAGAAGACGCCGCGCTTACCAATATGTACGCTATACATAGAGGTTACCGGTTTACAGGTGAACCAAAGCTATTACCAACACCACAACCTTACAATATAATGGAAATAATAAGATCGCCGTTGTTAAAACGTATGAAACAAATCCGGTATCCGTATGACAAATGTTTCTTCTGGAAAGTTACATTAGTATCTCCCGGACCAAACAAATATCTTTATCGAAAGATGAATGTTGATAAATGGTTGCTTGATGCCTTTGGTGATAAGAAAAAACACAATGAATCAAACACTTTAATTCATGTTGGGAAACAATCATGGAATCATTTGATGGATTTCGCTATATCTGTTAGTTTGACAAGTAAAGATCGCGGAACTGAATGCAACGAAGCTGTGAACGGCACTAACGCTATACTATTTTATGCCACTGAAAATGACAGTGATCTTGGTAATGTGGTAGAAGACACACTAAAGTATAAATATCCATACCAAGTAATTCCAGTTGCAGTCCTAATACCAGTGATGGAAAATGATACACTTCAAACACAGATAGAAGCTCAATTAGCAGAACTAGTGGAAAGAAAAGTAATATCAGCATACAGATTGTTTGTAGTAAGTTCACAATCCATTACGGAAACTTTAAACATGAGTACTAAAACGGCCATGAAATGGTTAGCCAGACAATATGCACAGGTCCCACCGTTAGAAATAGACTATTTAAAATCGATATGTCAAAGATACCTCGGCAATGAAATTTGGTCTATACTAAAATCACATACACATGATCGCATGAATGTCATTTTAAAAGATTTACACAAATTAATTAATTGCTACAACACAGCTGTAGATAAGTTAACCGAAGTTATTACCAACAAAGATTTATTTAATTACTCTACATTTCCATTAGAATTTCAACCATATTTAGACAGTGCATCACCATATCCTAAGCCATATGAGTTTATACCGAGCAGTACCAGAACTTCTGATAATGTAGAGGCAATCCAGAGAATTATGAATCAATTGAAGCTTCCTCATCCCTCATCTGAATTCAACCCAGTGAACGCGATCACTATGCAACAACAAATAACAGACTATTGCTATCAGGTTGGTTGGTTTGAGGATCCTGCAGAAGTAGTATGTAAAGTGGTTGCTGTTATCCCAAACGAATTGTCAAACTTAAGCATGCCTTGTGAAGATTTTGTGCAATACTATGCACAATATAATCTTTTAGATTTCATGAATATAATAGTATACGAAAAGATAAATAGTCTGAAAAATTTTGAAAATCGGTTTGCAATATACCAGACATCTGTTTTGAAAGAATATCGCAGTGCACTTTGGTTACACGAAATTAATGTTGTTAAAGAATTAAAGCACAAAGCAATTGACTATCAAGATCAAGTGGATTTCTATATTGAATCTAAACGAAGGAAATTAGAAATGGGATCATTGGACTGCTTAATGTTGGAAGATAGAGATATAACATTAGTTCAAGAACAAATAAAAGAAGCTGATGAAAGTATATCTAAATATTCTAATTGTTCAGAAACTGTGAAACAGCTCGAACAATTATTGGAGGAAGAGAAAATGAAATCATTACAATTTGAAGATTTCTTGAAAACAGCATTGGGTAATTTTAAATAAATTATTTTTGTATGATTCTGATAATAAAATATTGCATTCAATTTAAATTTTATTATGTCTGATATATCTCCCAAGTAGTCCATAACCTGGTGGCTAAGGGTTGGACTTGGGACCTGACAACGCGAGTCATCCCAGCCACTACTAGCCTTACCGTTTCTGGGTACTGTGAGTATATTTGCTGGAACCTCATCCATCATTCAGCAGGCAAGGATTATAACAGTGACTATGGCCACTGCAGCCCTTATGTCCATTGCGCATCCAATAGGCGCTCCTGGTAAGCTTTCGTAAGAAAATAACTCGGGGCTTTAAGGTGAGGATGACTGGGGCTGCTGAGATGTTGACCTGGGCTCGCCTGTTAGTACCTCTTTTCAATTGTAACTAGCAATCCTGTGTAGGTGCCTATAGAACTTTTGACATGTTACACAGTACACCCATGCAATGCATGTCACAGGAGTCCATTTCGCGTCTTGAACAGGCAGGCTAAAATCACAGTATTATAGAGTTGTAATGGTTGTAGCCTTGGTGATTATTATTGCCAATGATAGGGGGATATACTAATGCCCTTGGTTTGTAAATATCTCAAAGATTACCAGAACTGGACCAATAAAACAAGGAAGGAACACCCAACTGGCTTCCCCAAGGTTGGTGAGTAAGTGTAGGGCTAAGTGCATGGTTTTGATTGACAAAAGGTTTCTGAAAAACGAAGTAAGTGTAAGAAAAGAGATTTTATTTAATCATTTTTATCTTGAGGTTGTACAACTTTTAGACAAGCATCAACAAACTCTGTAAATATAGGTTCAGTCATATACTCTTGCATCAGTCTGTCAGGGTGTGGTGATCGGTCCAGTAATTCTAAAATTTCTCGTACATGTGGGTTCTCTAAACATGTCTTTAGTTCAGCAGATTGATCTGTAAAATATAAATAAATAATTTAGCACATACAAAAAATATATACACTTATTTCCAAAGTATTATTATTACTTATATGCCCACTTTTCAGAAGTGCTTTTTGGTCCCAGATAATAAGATGGTCCAAAAAAACTTGTCCATTGTTTGCCTCTATATAAATTACAACCTATTTTCTAATTCTTGTTTTATGGTAAAGTGGAGCTTACTCACCTCACTGCTATTGGAAGTGCAAGGTAAAAAGTTATACCATTTGTGATTGGTGGTGAGCTATAACTTACCTAATAATTTTAACCTTTCTAGTGGAACAGTGTCTTCTGTTGGATAGTCATATTCTTCTGTGGATTTATCTGTCTCAACTGTTTCCTTAAGTGTTTCTGGTGGCGGGCAACATGGATTCTGTTTATGTACCTTGTAGCACGTGACTGAGCAACTGGCGAAACAACATTGGGTATAGCACTAGTGTTTTAAGGTTAAAAGAATATTAATAACAATAACTTATTGTAGTTAATACTTACTATGGCACTCGACATATAGGGCATTTGTATTTAGAGGCTTCTTCACATTGACGACAGCTCATTTTAAAATCACTATCTGTTTCCACGTTTTGAAATCAAAGGTTTCGAAATATCTGTGTATGATATTTTTACTCAACGATACACAAATAACCAGTAGATAAACTGCTATATGAGATATTGTTTACGTATGAATTCTATTAGTAGATAAGTAACCGTAACCTAATCAAGCAACAAGTTCAACAAACTAACGAGTAACGAGAACTTTGTATTTTTACGTAAATAAACAAACCCCACATGCACACACACAGCACATTCATGCAGTTGAATAATGACATTGACACTGACACCATCTATAATCCATACCACTGACAATAGGTACTGACAATTAAATCACGAACGTAGAGATGAATTAAATAGGGAGTTCGATTTTTGCTGAGCACATGGCTGGTGGCTTTTTAGGTTACCTCTGGCGCTCCGCAAAAATCGGGCTCCCAGATACTCACATACCGAACAACGTTTCTTGTCCTGCACCTGGAGCTAGTTAGGAATAACTAGTTCTTCTGTGCGGGACTATCAACTAATCAAGCATTACCTTGACATTGGCGAATCATCAATCAATATCGATGGAGCCACGTTTTTAAAAGAAGAAGAAGAATGAAATAGACTGTCGTTCAACTCAAAAACCTGCGACATAGATTCTGTTCCATGGTAGTAATACTAGCGCCTATTGAATATTTCAGAATTTAAGGCTGAAGCTGCGGTAGGGCTGTTTTACAGGCCGGTACAGATCTTGGTGCATTCGGCGTAATTTGTTCTACGGACCTGTGTCCGGTGAGTTTCATTCATTATAAACTGTTATAAACCATACACCACCGTGAATCCGGAACACAACGGAACGGGGCACTGGGGTCCACTCTCGTCTCCCCGCGTCGGGTTTCCACGCGGGAGCACGAGCGCCTTTCCGCCTGTTCGTAAGGTTCGCATCTTTTGTACAGATTCAAGTGGCCTTTTATAATTACATCTGTTGATCGGTCAAGGAGCTAAGATAGCTCATCGAGTTTCCAGATTCTGCATAATTTTTTGAGCAGTATCATGCATGAAAATGTGCGGGGAGGGGGTTATTTTAAACTGGTAGGTAGGCTACCAAGCGAGATCCAGTGTCGATCCCTAACACCCTCAATAAACTCTTCTGTGCAGTTATTTAACAGTGACGGAAACGGAAACGGAACACAACTTAATCTTTTTGTACTTTATATTTATTTATCATACAAATAAATAAATTAATGCTGTCATTGCATTAAAGAATGTTCATCTTAATTATAAATAATATTTTAGAACACACAGTTCACAGTCACACAGTCATGATTTCTTCATACTGATTTAATAAGGTAAATAGTTCACCTATATATTATAACCTACCTATATGTACTTATTTAGTTTTTATAATTTTACTATGATACATAATCAGGAATGGCATAAAGTAATGCAATAGATGTTATCGGTACATTTTTTTAAAATTTTAGTCTATGGTAGGTAGGTACCTACCACCATTATTATTATTATAATTTATTATGGTCTTATCGTCCACTTCAAAATTGGTACCTACATTATTAATGTATACCTACCTCATTAAAGATTAAAATACAACAGACTTAAAACAACACACACATTGTATATGAACCTATGTATCATAATCATTATACTCGTAGCATACAACATCATTAATTACGCTTCTTTCCAGCCTTATCAGCAGGGCAGTACTGAAAATTACGATCACTTGACCTATCAATAGGTCTATATCCGCTGAGTTCCGCAGTCAGCGGCCAGGGCGCTGCAGACTTATCTACGCCCAGGACCAACGACCTCCATGATCGGGGCCTGAGGACGGCGGGATAGCTACCCACCGCGTAAAAAAAAAGTACATACAAATATATAAATATTATATTATAGGCAACGGACGTTAGAGCGCCAGCGGCCTTGGGCCGCGGAATTAAAAAAAAAAAAAGATATAAGAATACTATACTAGTATATTATACATAAGAAACATCCAGACTTCGGCACTAACGTATCTGTCTTCACACAAATCGGATGCACTACCGACCACAGATTCATATTCTCCGTCAGATTTCATTGACATTGATGAGGTAATTCCATTGACCAGTCGATGCTACCATGGATGCTACCCTACTCGTATACTCATAACGCTATAGTTGTATCAATTATTTATTGTGGCAGTAAAACAATTTTTTAAGTATTATTTATTTATTAAACCTAAGAGCGTTAAATTACAATTTGGTCCTGGTAATACCTATCTTACATTTGCTACTATAACTAAAACATATAGGTATTATTACCATTATGTATAATTTCTTTAAAAATATGCCAATATCTGGTAGGTATTAAGTACCATTGCATATCAACATCGACATAATACTTGTGCTTGTCACATTGGAAGCAAGTTTACGTACAAGTCAGTTGCTATTGTAACTCTGTGACATGACATTTGAATTATAATGTAAACAATCTTAATTGTATTTGGTGATTATTTATGGCGGACACCATTTCATAGACGTAGCTTGAAATCTTCTCATGGGACTGATTATGATGGACTCGAGCTATGCAAGTTAGGCGGCATTCGATCAAAGTTTTTTTTTAATTTCGATACTTTCAGGCCAGTCAAACGAGGGTCTTTTATCAGGGGAACTTCGTCGATAATATAGGTTTGTTATATAACTGTATTGTTAGGGTTTCGTACCCAAAGGGTAAAACGGGAACGGTAAGGTTCTTACTAAAAAAAGTATAAAATATTAAGGGGGCTTCCATACAACAAATGTGATTTTCTTGCGGTTTTGGTAAGGAACCCTTTGTGCGCAAGTCCTATTTGCACTTGGCCGGTTTTATCAAGAACGCAACGTACCTAATTTATATATTTGATAAATTAGGTATGTTGTAAAATTGATATTTTATACTTTGACATTTGACTTGACATAAATAAGATTGTCATTGCTGTACATAATTTTTTTGTTATTATTATTTGACATTGTATAACACAATATTTTGACATTTTAATATTGTATCGATAATTTAATTTTTGGCATTGATTGATTGATGTACGAGTATGATATTTACACACCACACACAAGTGGTAGAATGTAGCCGGGACTGTTATAATTATAATACCACAATATTGTTACATAATAATATTAATTTAAAAGTAATTCGAGTTAATAAATAAACGAAATTTAATAAATGAAATATAAACGCTACGCTGTATTACTACAATCTGGCAATCATGTTATTACTTACCTACTATTTCTAGAGATCTATATCGACAGACAAAAATACCGCGGACTCAACCCTCGTCTGCGTACTCCGTAGACCTTTATTTGTACATTATCTACAAAGTCATAATGGTTAACAAATCAATATCAGTTATTACTACGTCCATGCTTTAAAATGTCTTGTGCTATTTACAGTTCGATATGTTTAGCCGGTTTGTCATCACTGACGTAGTTTGATGTTTCCAAAGCTGGCACGCCATAGTCGGATGAGGCTAAAGCATGATATCTCGATCGAAGATGGTGCGCCGAAGCTTTCGGTTGACGATCTCGAGTGAATATGCCCTTCTTGTTGCCGCCTACTCGTGTAATAGCTGTAATGATAGTACAAAATATTCATTAGCTAGTACTTTTAATAAGAAGTGACATAAATTGGACTCAATAAATAAATACTCTACATTTTTGTGCCAATAAAACTATTGACAAATAAGTACCATGAACCTCTGCCTAGGGAATACCCTAAAACAGGTTACAACTATGAATGAGTATTGGAGTTGCGGTAGTGATTACTTGGAGACTTGTGTTCATGTAAGAAGAACGCTGGAAGAACGTTCTTCTTATATGAATTGTACTGTACCTAGTTGGGGTCCCCAAGGGACATGTAAAGCAGTAACCAATATGAATTATTAACGAATTTCTAATTCTTGGAAGTTCTTATAGAATACAACATGAAAGAAAAACAAGAAACCATCGCCGCAACTCCATAGTTATCATTACTTATACACTACGGATCGTTCTTAGATTTCTTAGAAATGTACAGCCTATATTACATGACTTAATCTGTAAGTCGGGTGTTCGATTTCGGAATCTGCTGCGACGACGCGACTGGTAATACGATCACGGCATAAAGGGACACAATTCTCTACATAGTAAATATCCAATTCAATACATTCAAAATCATTCCCATTCCATTTTATAAATATCATGCACGTATTTTTATTTGTAAGATATTCTAATTTTTATATAGTAATTAGGTATCTAAGTACTCATTAAACCATCACCAAAGATTATTATGAATCTGGTGTAGTCTGGTGGCTAAGGCAAGTTCGAGTCCCGCCACAACACTACTCTGTGCTACTGACGTGAGTCCATTCCTAGTAGGTAGGTAATTATACCTCTAGTCACATAAAAAGAACGCTGACCTTCAAGCTGCGCAGTAGACAATTTATAGATCTACAATGGCGGTAACAGCGAGAGTACCAATGCGCTCCACTCTACTACAGCGTTCTTTTTACGTGAACACCAGTATACTAGTAAATTAGTCCTTTAACTTTACAACAGGGCTGGCACAACCACTTCAGTAGATAACAAATGATATCACAGAAAATAAAAAAACTAAACGTGACTGACATAGGTTTCCGTCTTCCGATATCATTGGTTGAATAAGTAGATCGACTTTACTCGACACTGCCATGCTTCACAGGTCTGGAGAGGTTAACCGGAATGCTAGCAACTCTTATACAATGAGGTTGAAAGTATTCTTAAAAAATATTCCGTAATATTCGCATGACCACGCACGATACATACTATTACATTCACATAAACATGTAAGTAGATACACATCGCTTACGGTTACAACGGTATAGTGATTTGGATGTAGTTCGATTTGTAGGGCGATTCCGACGACGCTTCAAAATCTTCAACGACCTGCCTAAGTAACAATATAGTAGCTTATTGTAGGTGTCTTTTTTTTTTTTTTTTTTTTTTTTTTTTTTTTTTTTTTTAGTTCCGCGACAAGGCCGCGGCCGCTCTAACGTCCGTTGCCGGGCGTCTCTGGTTAATTGTAGGTGTCTGGCATAATTTGATTACAATCGAATCGCAGGCATCACTGCTACATACAAACAGACTCATTATCCTTCTCAGTGGCATAATTTTTTAGTCCAGAATCTATTAGTAAGTACCTGCATTCCTACTTCGATCAAATAAGTTACTTATAATTTATTTGTGCATGTAACTACTAAGTATGCTATGAGACTTGAGTGAGGTTACTTACATTGTGCAGTCTTGAAGTCGGCGAAATTCCATATGAACTCGCCAACGAAGAAGCCTGCCTGTCGCAAATGGTCAAACGCCTTGAAGTGTTCTGACAGGAGCACGCACTGATACTCTTCCGACCAAATGAACTCTGGATACTGAAAATGTACAATTTATCATAAAATTATTAATTATTATTATAAAATTATGTATTTTAATAGATATAGTTTGTGTTTTAAAGCGACCAGTTTGGTTAAACTTTGTTTCAAAATATTTTACCTAGCTAATCATGAAAATCTAATGTCACCAGGCCGGATTCGTGCTGGCTGTGCTTTTATTTTGCGAGAAGGGCGCTATACCAGCCCCCCGTCTACTAAATATATCATAATTTGACCTTTTAAACAGTTTTCGTAGTCTAGTAACTAGTAACAGTTGCACAATTACAACAAAATAGAAGTCCAGTGGCGTTCCAGTAGTATGCCTGTGGTATGCCGAGTTTTTGACGACTTGCAGTTGCAACGTACTAGTAGAATATTGTATGCTAATAAATTTCCCCGGAATTTTGACAGAACAAATAAGTGTCGTCAGTATTTCACAAAAACAACGAGGCGTTTTCACAAAAAAAAGTGACTTCATTACCTAATTATTTTCACTCACCAAATGTAATCCCGCGATAGTATCTGCTCCATATTCACTCATGAGGATCGGTTTGGAGTGAAGTCGGTACCAGTTGGTCGCCTCCTCGATCACATTGCGAGTGATCTGTTCGGTTGACCCGGGGTTTGTGTACCACCCGTTGTACCGGTTGAATGAGATCACGTCCAAGTGACGACCCTGTATAATTTAAGTATTACCACTGGAAGTATGAGGAGCTTTAAAAATGGAACACTATTATCGCATCTGCCAAATCTATAGGGAATTTACATATACAGAACATTCTCTCAATTTACAAAACAGTCTCCCGCTAGGGAAATAGTCATAGTGTACAACGGACCCATTTTTAGGGTTCCGTTATTCCGTAGTATAAGTCTCCTTATAGTTTATATAATTTTGGTAGTTTAGTTTAGTTAGTTTTTATAATTTTGGTCATGTTTTTCCGTTCTCGGCTTTCCTCTTAAACGGTTAGTGTTAGAAACATGAAACTTGGCATGGATATATATATTTACTACACCGTCAAAGTGCCATTCGGCCATTTTGGACATAAGCCATTAAATGTGTGCCCGGTGACGGCAGTAGGCTTGCTCCCTATTACGTGGGACAAAAAATACTGGCAAATTGGGGGTGTGTAATGCATCTGTTTGCGAGATATTTAGCTTTGAAGAGCATGTTTTTGCGAAAACAGGGCGTCCCCCAACCATCTAAAATTTAGACGCCTGGTGTGAATAAAGATGTGATCTAAATATTCTGATTTCATCGAGACTGACATAATGTGAGGATGCGGTCATAGAAAATGTATGAAAGAAAATTTTGCACTGAAACTGAACTGCGTCGGTATTGTGTCGAACTGAGCTTTCACTGATATGTGTGAAACGGGAAAGTTTGTATGAAAGTTTGGATTTTTGTGACTCTATCAAAATATAAAATAAAATAAAATAACGCGAAAACATACGTTAGTACGTTGCGGCGGGCGCTTGATACGGTATATCTTTAATCTGTTGACCTGTTTTCATGTTCATGAAGTGAATTCACACAGGCCATGTGTTATTTACTTATTACATGTTGAAGTACCTACTGTTTTATAACAATAATGCTATTATATTTCTACTTTAAATTAGGGTTACCAATATCCGAGGGTTACCCTATACCCTAAGGTTTAGAGCCACACAACTAGCATCCGCGAGGGGACCATCTTGCTCTATGCCCTCTACCATTCTGGTTATCATGAAAATAAATGAACCAAAATGAATATTTATGAACAAGGATTTGACCAGATACTTACAGATTTATCAAGTAGGGCACCGACAGATATTGCAATAGTAACAGGTCGAGATAGATCCATGGACTTCACATGTTTCACTAGTTCTCTGGAAAAGAAAAATGCCATAGACACTAGTGAGGCACAACACTTCCTAGCAATAGTGACGGTAGGTATGCATGACGTTTAATTAGATACATTATGGTCTAGACTAGGAGCCTATTTCTTTTTAATGGCTTCGGTGGCGTCGTCTGTTGAATGGACGATCCGTGATACTACTACCGAGAGGTACCAGGTTCCAATATACGTAGGTACGATTTGCAAATACTTATTTCAGAGTTTTTCAATGTATGATGTAGTATCGAAGTAGGTATATTTCTATAAATATCCTGCGTTACTTCAACAAGCTCTGCTTTGTTTAAGATGGCAATTGTGTTCAACTCACCTAACATTACCTGTTTAAATTTTTTTATGTGAGATGTGCAATTATAAAGCATTTCTTATCCTATCACTGTGTTGTTAGAGCATTATAATAATCACAAAACAACGTCCTTAGTCGGTATTGCCTTAGCAGTAGAACTTCTACTCTAGAACTTTCAAAGACCAAAACCACGCTTTTAGCCATTCAATTTTGGGATATGTGCTGACCAGTACTGACTTCTCGGTTTACTTATTTATAAAATACACGACAATAATTGACACAACAACCGACTTCAAATTACCGAAATGGGACCAAATAATTGTCGGAATGGGACCAAATTGAAATGGGACCACTTGGGAAGTAGAGCAAAAACTGTTCACCCAGTCCAAAGTTAAACAAACATAAAAAATATATAGTCGAATAGTGAACCTCCTCATTTTTTGGATGTCGCTTCAAAATATAATACACACATCATTCAATTGGACAGATAATTATAAATCTACATAGGTACATTCCACAAAGAGAAATGCATCTCATTGAATTAATTAAAATTTATGATAACGTAATCGCTAATTACTTAAGTTATATAAGATTACTGACTCAAGGTTTTAATAATTAATTAACGAGTTACATAATAAGTTTAGGAAGTTTTTTTTATCAGATCACAATGAAAAAGGGAATTTTGATGACAACTTATAAGATTCTGCTGCAACTTCTTTAGAAATTTAAAGTTGACATCATAATTTATGCTTTTCTTACGAATAATTAAAATTTTAGTCTTAGATAAAAAAAAGATAGCTAGAACACGCTAGAGAAAATAATACCTGGTTGGATATTTTCTGGTTTCATAGTATAGTGCTTTGAAATTTGTCCTTTCGTAGATAAAACGTTGTCCTACCAAGATAGCTGTATACTTACCTACAATTTACTACCGTTAACCCGAGACTTCATTCGTATAAAATTCCTATTAACTTCATGCTTGTTTTTTGTTTTAACAGATAGCTACCTAAAACACCATGCCCGGTAACGAACTGCGTCTCACGATACGTGAGGTCACCATGCCGCCTCTGCAGCCACTCGTCCATGATCGGTCTCACCGCCGCGATGATGGTGGTACCCCACTTAGGTTGCTCAAGCCGCACCCTCCATGTCTCCATGAGATCCTGGCGGAGTTGGGACCGCTGGTCCTTGATTTCTCGAGACGCAGGCCTGTGATCCCGCTCCAGCGCCTCCTTGCGCCATTGGAACAATGACGCAAGGGCTCTCGCTTCCAGGTCCCATGGAGGGGTCCCGGCAGACATGCAGGCCGCACGGGAGCCCCATACAGAGCCATACTCCTCACGATCCCCAGGTAATTAACTTCATGCTTGGTCTAACAGGTGCTTACGCAGTAACTGTTTACGAAGTGTCGTTAGGTTATGGCATGAAACCTCGTTTTTGCATCGATTTTCACTACTGATGCTTGATGTTATTAATTTATAGCCTTCCTCGATAAACCAGCACAACAGTTCCAACAGAAAAATATATTTTAATTTCGAACCAGTAGTTCCATCAGGAACTCGTCCCTATAGGTACTTAACCTACTCGTAAAAAAATATAGCAATATTGACAATAAATAATTTATGCACCATATACCCTCTGTATTTTAATAATTAATTAATATCAAAAGCAACGGTATATATATGTTAATTTTTTACTTACCCGAAGTATTTATCAGCGAGTTTATTACCGGACCGGGGTTCGTTAGCGATGGACCACATGATCACGCTCGGGTGGTTCTTGTCGCGTCTGATCAATTCTGTGATGGACTGCTTGTGCTTTGTCAGTAAATTGTCGGTGAATATGCTGTAGGAGAAAAATGTGGTGACTTAAATCGAATGGAACAAGTCCACATAATGGATAGATGGAGGTCGTGTCTTGTGCGTTTCCTACAAGAAGGTAAAAATCGGTTTAGCTTATAATTCAACCTTTCGTATGCATGTGCACCCTCTACAGTCAGTTACCTGACCAGAATGTTAAGTTTAAACAGGCGGTAATGAGCTTCCTGGATGACATACCCATTTACCTACATACAATCACGATTGTTTCACTGAAACCAGATTCTATTATGTACGTCGTAACACCTGAAAAATACCTTTTAAACCTTTCCAGAACTTCTAAAATGCGTTTAAGATCAAAATTTTCTCGAGTTTTTAGAAAATTTCTCGCGTGACAAACAAACGGCGATTCATTTTTATTTATAAGAGAAGAAGAAGATACTCTACATTTTGCCAGTTTTTTTATTGGTCCATTAGAAGAGCAATCTAATGGCAGCTAACCTGGAACTTTTGTGCTTGCCAGTCTTAAAATCTGAGCTCACAGAGCAACCACTTGCAGGTGAGATTAATTTGGGTCCTTAAAATCTTGGCGGCTACTCACTCAATATCAACTCCCGGACACTCGTCAATGATCATGATGCCGTATTCGTCAGCAAGCTGGTAGATTTCCTCAGCATATGGATAGTGCGATGTTCGGAAAGCATTAGCACCGAGCCATCTGATTAAATTGAAGTTCTTCACCCACAGCACCGGGTCCCAGCCTTTACCGCGAAGCTATGGAAGTACACTTCTTAGATTAGCTAGATCTCTAATGAATTGTACACTCTTACAATTCTTAAGATCTGTAAGTTACAAATAAGTTCTATGCTAAGGTGTTAATTTGAAGAAAGTTAAAATCACTTCTAGGGTACTTCCAGGGTCGAGTCTTTTCCCCTTGGAGACCATGATACAAGTTATGGTCTCCAGCGTGAGGAAGTGGAAAGAGGCCGCATCGGCTCGCAATGGAGAGGGAGGGGGAGGAAGCTTAGTGTTTTTTTCTTTATAAATATTTTTGGACATTCTCACGCACTAGCCCAAACTAAGCTATAAGTTTGTACTATGAGATCTAGACAACTGATAAATATACTTCATAACATATATATTTCTAAATACATACATAATATATTATAGGTACTTAGAAAACACCCAAACTCCGAAATATTTGTTTCAGAGTTTGGGTTACACATATATTTGATTCGACCCGGCAAGAGACTCCGGAGTTGAAAGCCGATGCACTACGAGTACCAACAACGCCACCGAAGCAGTCAGATGACATAAGGCAAGCTATTGAAATTCTATTTTGCCACGGATCGCCTTAGTACGAAAACTGTAAAATTTGAACACAGTCTGGCTATTATACAACTATTTCGAGTCTATTTCGATACGATTGAAATACTGCTTATGGCTATATAATAGCTATCAACTATTAAAGAGCCAAAGGTACTTACATCAGAGTCCTCATGCATACCAAACCCTCTCATATAGAGAGGTTTGTCATTCAAAAAGATCGTTGTATTACTCCACGTGACAGTTCTAATTCCCACCTTGTGACTGTAACTGTCCACTATATCCCCTTGAGGATTTATCAGGGTCGCCTAGGAGACATTTAATTAGTTTAATATCATAATGGTAATAGTAGGTAAGGTAAAGGGCCCCATAGACTAACAGTTCGCCGAAATCCGTTGCGTAGTTTTAAAGATCTAAGCATACATACGGAATGGGCGACTTTGGCCCGCGACTTCGCCCGCTGGGCAAATTATATACACAGAAACCTTCCTTGTGAACCACTACACTTACAACAGCGGAATCCACTTTGTTTTAAATCATGTTATGATTATGATGAATAGGGCTCTTAAATAAAATTAACGCCTGGCGATATTAAACTTTAAAGTCTATAGTTTAAAAGCTGCTTACTTTAAACGTGTACAAATAACCAGGTTCAGGATGCATTAGGTAAGGCCACCAGAAGTGTGCGTTGCCGATCTCCAATAAGCCTGTACAGTCGTTGTATGCGGTTACCTGGGTGTTATTCTTATCTAACACTTGTACTAAACATTGATAGTCGCCTGACTCGGGCCCTTTGAAAGTTATATTATACACTATGAATCCTGTAAATAAAAATAAATACATAAACCTTTTGAATCCTTTTATCACTTTCAATTAAAATGGTAATGGTAACTTTTTTTTACGATTAAAATTATCTTCTATTCTTTAAAAAAAACTAGCCAAGTGCGAGTAGGAATAGCGAACAAAAGGTTATGTACCAAAACGTCAGAAAAATCCAGTATGTTATGTGGGAGCCCCTTTCTAAATATCACGGTTCATGAGAACGAGCAGACGGACAGCGAAGTCTCAGCAATAGGGTTCCCGTTTTACCCATTGGGTGCGGATCCCTAAAAACAATGTACTATATACCAACCTGTCAGGCCTTGTATATCTGTATTCACGATCACATCATCGATGTATACTTCAGGCGTAGTATACAAGTACACGCTACGGTGTATACCCGCGTAGTTGAAGAAATCGAACGTGTAAGTTTGCTGTTGACTAATTTTTTTCGAACTGTAAAACAACAAAAATATTAACGTTATCATCACTGTTCTCAGTTTGTACATAATACGAATTTCCGGGCGCCACTGGAAATACCTTCTGGTGCGTAAAAAAAATAAAAATACGAATATAAAAAACTGGTCCATCATTGCATTTCTGGCGGAATGCCGATCCATTATCCATTATGAACCAGAAGAGATTGTAAATTAAGAGCTGTTGCTCTAATAGTTTAAACGTAAAATTTGGACATTAACATCCGTTAATGCTTCTGTAAATGGCTTCCAGGCTCCAGCCGTTGTCCGGCCCGATATCTTTTATAATAAGTTAATAACCCCGTATTCTATCTAACATAGTAAATTTGATATTGACATTTGTAATCTTATACGAATATATAATGATTTATTTTTATTGTAATTGGGTAGTTTTATTGTAATTACTATTGGCTGAAATTGCTAGGAAACATAAATAAAATAAATATGTCTATGTATGTACTATTATGGCCCACCTATATGGGTATATCACGAAGTTTTACGACCAATTAAGGAACCATGTATTCCATCACTATTTATTTATCACGACTTGTTGGCGATACGAGACGAAAGAAGTAATGTACTCGTTGTATATGTATTGTAAAATTGTTAAGTTTTGTTTGTTCTATCCAGTATCAAGTGAAACCGGGTAAGTGCGTATCGAACCACGCATAAAATAGTGTTCCGTAGTTACCCATCTAATCCTTTATACTTAACTCCTGAGTTATACGAGTATTACCCGTTATAATTTTCCTTCAAAGTTTATTACATGGACTACCATCATGAATTCTTTCAGGTTCTTCACGCCAGCCGTTTAGATTTTAGAGGGAGGGGGACCGTCGCCCTGTTTTCACAAAAACATGCTCTTCATAGCTAAATATCTCGCAAACGAATACTTAAATCAAAAAATCATCTTAGCAACCTGTTGTATTTTTTTTTAATATTTGGTTCGCCAAATTGACGCCGCCCGCCTGGTGGTAAGCCGTGACGACGTCTAGCAATTGTGGGCCACTCTCACAGCACACAATACAATAGAGAGTGGCCCTCAACTTGACGACCTACTGATGTGCCTCTTCACGCTCCACTTAAAGAACCCAGGATTATATGTGGGAGGAAACACGTGCACAGGCAGGGCGTTCCAGGCCACTATCGTTCGGCAGAGAAACGAACGTTTAAAACGCTCGCTTCTCGCGAACATGCTATCCACTATATTACCCTTTAGCAGACATAGTCAATTAATTGAATTAAATTTAGTTACAAATATTAATTATGTTAAAAAATGCCCTCCAAATCAAACCAAATCAAAAAATGTAAATTATATCAACATAGGGCATCAAAATATTGGTTGTTTAACACATGGCAAAGAGTTAGAGTTGGAACTGTTAATGAATTCAGACAATATTGATATTTTTTGTATTACAGAACATATGCGTAAGTCGTATGAGCTCATGTTCAATTTCAGTAATCACCGGGTTGGTAGTGCATTCTGCAGGGTGACCACAGTACGGGGTCCCCCCCGTACTGTGGTCACTTTGATTTTATTAAATAAATAACTTAAATTTAAAGAACGGAAAGATATTGTGTCTCTTTCTCTAGAGTGTAAAGTCGAACTGTCGTGCGTGGAAATGGAGCAATTCATAGTAGTATGCGTGTATAAACCTGGAACCTCACCCTTTTGCGAATTTGAGGAACTTATTGACAAAGTTCTATGTAAACTTGGAAAAACTAATAAGTACCTAATAGTATGTGGTGATTTTAATGTCGATTTACTTGTTAATACGCCTATGAGTTATAATATTTTAAATTTATTTAAATCACACAATCTTACAAACTTATTTTTGGAGCCTACTAGATATTGTAATACAATAGCCACTTGCCTGGATAATATATACAGCGATATGTTGCCAGAAAGTAAAAGTATTATAAAAAAGCTAGATTCAGACCATTGTGGGCAAATAGCATCTTTTAAAATCACTAAAGAAAAAGTTATAAAACGTAAAATATTATGTAGACCAATAACTGGTGACCGCTTGGAACGTATGAGGGTTGGACTTTGCAATAAAATTCCATTCTTAGACACTGGCTTAGATCCAAATGTAATGTATAAATTATTTTTTGATTCTTTTTACAACGAGTTCAACTCCATATTCAAATCTAAGGAGGTCATGATTAGTGATAGTCCTACTTTCAGTGAATGGGCCACTGAGGGTATACACAAAAGTAGACAAAAACTTTATGAACTATACTCAGAAAGACAGCTTAATAGATCAGTTGAATTTCTAGATTATGTTAAAACTTATTCAAAAAAGTTTAAAGCAGATTGTTTAGCAGCTAAATCAAAATATATAAGTGATAAAATTCTCAATAAATAGACAATATACTATAGAATAGACAAAGTTAAATCTACTTGGAAAATTATAAACGCGGAAAGAGGTCAACAAAAATTAAATGATAATCATTTTAAACTTAATATAAATGGTAAAATAACTACATCAGACTTCGAGGTCGCTAACGAATTTGAAAATTTTTTCTCCCGAATTCCTGTAGATTTGACAAAAACCCTAGGCTCTTCAACCCCCATTGCAGAATCTTTGTTAAAAGCAAACGTTCCTTGTTGTAACGTTATATTTAAATTCAGTAAAGTTAACATAAACACTATCTTAAAAACTTTTAAATCTTTAAATATCAAGAAAACAGCTGACCTCTGGGGCATCTCTGTGTATTTAGTAAATTCTTTTATTGAAATGGTTGCTCCTGAACTAGTAATAATATTTAATAATTGTGTTGATAGTGGTGTGTTCCCTGATTTAATGAAATCTAGTAAATTAATTCCCCTGTTTAAATCGGGTAGTACTTCAGATCCGTCCAATTTCCGTCCCATTTCTGTACTACCTACATTTAGTAAAATTTTTGAAAAAATTATGCTTAATCAAATGCAAAATCACTTTAACGTTAATAACACGTTAATTAACGTTACATACAAAACAATTCGGTTTCACTCGTGGTCGGTCCACCACTGATGCCGGTATTAAATTATTAGAGTGTATATACAGGGCCTGGGATGAGTCATATGATGCTTATGGTGTATTCTGTGACTTATCTAAGGCCTTCGATTGCGTTCAGCACCAGACTTTAATTAAGAAACTTTACGGAATCCGGGGGACGGCCTTGAATTTCGTCAATTCTTACTTAAGTGATAGGGTCCAGAAAGTAGTGATCAATGGTAACCAGTCACCTGGTTCTCCTGTAGCAATGGGGGTACCGCAGGGTTCAATTTTGGGACCTTTTCTTTTTCTAGTATATATTAATGATCTCCCTCACCTCATAAGAGACGACCACGAGGTAGTTTTGTTTGCTGATGACACTTCTTTAATATTTAAAGTTAAACGTGGACAGCGCGAACTTGACGATGTAAACATTGCCCTCTCTAGGATAGTCCACTGGTTTTGTGCTAATAATTTATTATTAAATGAAAATAAAACTAAATGTGTAAGATTCACCTTACCTAATGTAAGACTTGTTAAAACCAGTGTTAAGGTTAGGGATGATATAATAGAATTGGTCGATGACACTGTCTTCCTGGGCATAACGTTAGACTCCAAATTGCAATGGGGGCCTCATATCAGGAAAATTTCGGCCAGGCTTAGTTCAGCAGCCTATGCTGTCAAAAAGATCCGACAACTTACAGACATTAAAACGGCGCGTCTTGTCTACTTCAGCTACTTCCACAGTATCATGACATATGGCATACTACTGTGGGGTAACGCTGCCGATATTGAATGCATCTTTGTGTTGCAGAAGAGGGCTATCCGGACTATCTATGGAATGGGGTCTCGGGAGTCATTAAGAGATAAGTTTAAGCATATTAACATCCTTACAGTGTATTCACAGTATATTTATGAAATTTTATTGTATACCCACAAGAACAAAAGTAAATTTGTGAAAAATAGTGATAATCATAATCTAAACTTAAGAAATAAGGATAAACTGGCTGTTCCTAAATTTAGGCTTCATAAAGTGAGTAATTCTTTTGCGGGGAACTTTATTCGAATGTACAATACATTGCCAACCGAAATAGCAAATTTATCTGTCAATAAATTTAAAAAACTAATAAAAAGTAAATTGTGCCATAAAGCTTATTATAGTATTAATGATTTCTTAGATGACAAGGCGGCCTGGTTGTAACAACGTAACGAATTGCTCCTTTCTAAATAACTCTGTATTAGATTTAAGATGAAATATTTTGAAAAAAGCCGAGCTGAGTTTCTTGAGGGCTCTTCTCAGTCTCGTTGCATTTTGGAACCCTCGGTAGAGTCACACCAACTTCTGACGAATCTAAATAATTTTCTGAAAATTTCAAAGATAATAAACGTTATTTTATTTTATTTTATTTTATTTTATTCTATGTGGGAGTGGCATCTCTGCCCGGCACGGGTTGTTCGGGATCGGAAGGAAGAGGGTGGGATCAGATTGAAGAGCTCTTCAGAACACTCGCCGTGGTAAATACGGTAGAATGCGGCCAAGGAAGCTATTGTTCGGCGCTGAGCTAGCGGCTCGAGGCTTCCAGTTACCTCCGGAAAATCTATAATACGGATAGCCCGTCGCTGCATAGCGTCGTCCAGCAGACACTTCGCAGAGCCGTCCCAGAGGTGAGAGCAGTATTCGACGCAGGGTCTAATCTGCGTCTTGTACAGCAGACACCTCTGGTCTGGTGTAAAGAATCGCTTTACCTTATTCAGTATTCCTAGTTTCCGCGAAGCTAGCCCTATACATCTTTCGATGTAGTTTTTATTATTGAGCTCTCGACGAATGTCTATGCCAAGGATATCAAGGTTGTCGTTCATTGGTAATCATGCATTCTGAAGAGAGGGTAAGGGAAGGAAAGGGGATTTCTTCGCAGTAAATGCACACGCCTGTGTTTTGCGGGCATTGAACTTCGCCCCACCGTCGGACGAACCGAGTAACTCCCGTGCAGTGTGCTGTCATCTGCATAGCAATGAATGTTCCCGAGGGATAGCATATCATTGATATGCAGAAGAAAGAGAGTTGGTGATAGTACGGACCCCTGCGGTACCCCGGCATTTACTTGCAAGGACGTGCAGGAGGTGACACCTGCATGCCAGCGTGAACAACACAGTGGTCGGAACTACCCAATGGGGCTCCTACCGAAACACTGTACTGGGCTGGGCTACTCGTCAACAGCAGATCCAGCAGAGCGGGGGCGTGATCTGACCTGTCTGGTATCCGGGTGATCCCGCATACTATCTGGGTCAGACCGTGGGAGAGAACGATCGCATGGGCGGCCCTACCCGCATGATCAGTCTTGAGGGACCCCAGCCATTCAATGTGATGGCCATTAAAGTCCCACAGAAATACTAGGTCAGCGTTCGGGCTCGCTGAGGTACTGGAAGAGCTTTGTTGTCTCAGAATCCCCTGTGTGGGAACGGTAGACGCACACGTAGATTTGGCTCATAGAGCCATGGTCTACGTGCAGCCAAAGGACGGAGTTGGAGGGGTTCTCTAGGCAGCGCAACCGGCGACAGCAAACATCCGCCCTAACGAACACGCACACCCTGGCTTTATCTCGAAATTGTTCCTCGATGACATAGCCGGGGTAACACAGGTAAGACGTGTCTTCAGGGCGGCGTATTTGTGTCTCCGTATCACAGCGGGCCGTGGCGTCTCAAGGTGATGGTGGACGGCATCGAGGTTCGCATGGAGTCCACGGATGTTAGTGAACTCCACCTCGAAAAGTGAAGTTGTGGGGTTTCCTGGGGCCGCTGTGGAACGTTTACATTTTTTATGTTGCACTGCCATAATGTATATGAAGAAGAAGCGTGAAGACAGCGACATTTGGTGCAGCAGTAAGTGACAAAGCGCCGGGGCTAAGCTTTGTCTAGAACCGTGTGGTTAGGTCGGAGCCGACTCGCCGGACGGAAGGGCTCCCAAACCCCCCCGATGCAAGGCCGCCGCTACCCCACACCGGTTACCACCCGGAGCGGCGATCCCACATCAGGATTATGCGCAACATGTGGGGCAGCCTCCTGGGGTGGTTGGTCCCAGGCGGGCCCCATGACTGTGTCGCGGGCGGCCGCGGCAACGCCGTTGCTAAGGGTCTCCCTGGCCGGCGAATCGACCCACACCTCCCACACTAGACTCCATTTCGCCCCTACTGGTCCCATGCCTACTGCAACATACATCGCCCCGGGCCCGGCGGTACAGCTGCTGAACTCCTAACGCAACCCAGCCTGGGCTGGGTTACTTGGGGGGCTTTAGCACAGCTGCACGGTGGTACCCCCCGGAACAACACTGTTGTACCACGCGGCACCCACGTAGGGGCCGAAGCCACACCATAGGTACCGTAAATTAACGAACCTCGTCCGTTGATCAGCAGGTGCGCCACTAGCAGGTGAGGTCGCTGGGGCCCTAAAGATGTTGGTAGAGCCCTTTTGCACCCAAAAAATGTTTTTAAAAGACCTATCTAATGATACCTCACACGATGAGGTAGACACGAGAAAAACAAACATCGCCACTACGTGTAGGGGAGGTACCACAAATAAAATTATTTCATAATTTTATTTTAGCACTTTGTCGGCGTAGTATATATACATATTCATGTAAAGTTTCATGTTTCTACACTAATCGTTTGGGAGGTAAGCCGAGGACGGACGGACAGACATGACGAAACTACAAGAGTTCCAAAACTTTTACTACGGAACCCTAAAAACGGTTAGAGGTTAGGTTAGGTAAATTGATTAAATTTAGAAGGTTAGGTTGTCTAATTTAACGACTACTGCTGTTTTATTATTAATTAAAGTATGGATTTTATCACCCACACAATCAATGTTTCACACACGATTTTACTGTTTTCTGGTAGGTAGTATGTACCTACTTAAATATAAAAAGATTGTTTATTCCCGACAACAACAATAGGCTAGTGACTAGTTCCGTATTATGTGGCGTTTCGCATCTCGTTTGAAAGTCTTGGTCAGATGCCACCCTCCTAACTGATGGAGTTACAAGTTAAGGACCTAGTGATGTGCCTCTTCACACTTTCCTTAAAGAACCCAGTGTTGTATGAGGGAGGAAACATGTGCGCAGGCAGGGCGTTCCAGGGCCATTATAATTCGGCAGAGGAACGAAATCACTCGGTTCTCGCGAAGATGTTCTTCACAGTATGAGAGTGGCACCTCTGCCCGCACTCGTTGTTCGGGATCGAAAGGTAGAATGTGCTATGGACATTTTTTTGCTGCAGAAAAACGTCACCAATTGCATCTATTTAGAGACTTTATTTTAAATACTTACCCTGAATAAATATCTCTGATAGTCCCCTGAGGTACAGTATCACTGAGCAGGGTGTTGTCCACGACTACAGTTAGCAGATTACTGGTGTTGGATTTGACGAAGTCCGTGATCTCAGCCTCGAAGGGCAGGTGACCGATCTCGTGGAACATCACTGACTTGCTGTTCACAAACTGAAAGTAAAGTAGTTGGGGTTCAGTTCAATGGTCGATTTGTGTGAATGATGTTAATTAAACAGATTACGTGCATAATATGACAAGTAAGGTGGGCTCTTGGGGATTTCTAAGCCCGCCTGCCCAATATATTTAGGTAGGTACCTAACCTACAGAATGCAAAACAAAAAGTTAATCTGCAATACTTATTTAAGATACTTTCTATTCATATGGCATGATCTTGGGACACACTGTAAATAGACTCCGTAACTACGTTCGTACGTACGTGTTCTAGTTGTTTTGCAATATTTTTTATTGCTACCCCTGCCGCGCAATCTACGACTAAGTAGGTATCCATATCATAGGACAATTTTTATTTTCAATTTGGACTATTAGCTCCTGACCAAGCAAACGAACTCTCAGATAGCACTTTTTTTTGCCTCGATATATACATATTAAACTTTGCTAGGTACCTAATCGTTAATACTCGTATGAATGAAATAATAACACAGATAACAGTTAAGTGTCTTTGGAAACTTACTACATAATATTTGTATTCTGTGTCGTGTAGTGTACACAACGATAATGAGTGGTAAATGTAATAGTGCTTTATCTATCACTTATATTGCATTACTATGTCTACATTTGGAAACAAGCTGTGAACAAGTAAATACATTTAACTTCTGATGATAAGACCGATGATAACTAGTGATACATGGGGCACACTAAAAGTTTTGCACTTCTAGCTAATCGGAACTATTTGAATTTCGAATGTTATATTTTTTTAAACGTTGCAACCTTCTTCACATCAAAGTTCTACGTATGCAACGAAAACGGAATGAAGTCGAAAATATTTTAGAGCGATGATTTTTTATGATTTTAAAAGTTCTCTCTCTCCGCAAGAGTGTGCCGCTCGTCTTCAAAATGCTTTTGGGAGAGAAGCACCTTGTTTGAGCACCGTGAAGCGATGGTTTGCTGAATTTGAGAGAGTTTGAGTTTCTTTACATGACGAATTTCGTGAAGGGCGGTCTTCAAATGCCGTCAACGAAAATGTGGCTACTGTTAAGCGGTTAATTGAAGAAAACCCGCGGATTACCCATGAATTCGAGGACTATTGGGAATTGGTATGAGTCAAATCCAGAAAATTTTACACGAAGAATTGAAAGTTCGGAAACTTTGTTGTCGTTGGATCCCTCATGAACTGACAGCGGAGCAGAAGCGGGCTCGCGTGGAATGGTGCTCACAGATGCTACTGAAGTACGACCACGGACATTCTAATGCGGTTTATGACATTGTCACAGAAGTCGAAACGTGGATTTATTGTTTTGAACCCGAAAAAAAACAGCAATCTTGTGAATGGGTGTTTGAAAATGAGAACAAGCCAACAAAAGTAAGGTCGGCGAGTAACGTTGCTAAAAAATGTTTTTTTCTCAGCTACGGGTCCCATCTGTACAATTCCACTTGAAGATCAATAGAGTGTTGATGCCGAGTGATATTCTACCATTTGTTTACCCAGGGTGTTAGAAAAAGTTCGCGAAAGACGACCCAAAAGCCGTGTTCTCCTACATCATGACAAAGCTTCTTCACACACGGCCAACAAAACAAAGTCATTTTTAGCTTCTGAAAAAGTACAACTCGTCACTCATCCTGCGCATAGCCCCGACCTAGCACCCTGTGATTTCTGTATTTTCCCCAAAATCAAAGATTTGATGAGAGGTTTCACTTTTACCAACTCCGAAGAGGCAGTGATAGCGTTCAATCAGCACGTAGAAAACATGCCTTCAGATCTGTGATCCTCCTGTTTTAAAAAATGGTTCGATCGCATGAAAAAATGTTTAAAATGTAAAGTAGAGTATTTTGAAAAGCAATAAACATAATATTTTGGTTTTAACATGTTGTTTTTTTAAGTTACGCAAAACTTCTAGTGTGACCTACGTATCCTGTGCAACTGTAAGTTAAGTAAGACCTTTGGAGCGGAACTACTACCATCGCGGCGGTGAGACCTATCATGGACGAGTGGCCGCAGAGGCGGCATGGTAACCTCACGTATCGCACATCACATTACAGGGCACGGATGCTTTGGGAAGTATCTGTTTTGCATCCATCGTGAGGTCACACCCTAGTGTCAATGTCAACACTGCGAGGCCTCCGGCGAAGACACCGTACTCCACAAGTTTTAGTGCTTAGCGTGGGCGAGTCAGCGCCGGGACCTCCTCGTAGATCTGGGCGTGAATACCCTTTCGCTGGAGACCACGCTTAAAGCCATGGTTTGCAACGGGAGTAGGTGGGCCGTGGCCGTGTCCTTCTGCGAGCTGGTTATGCTCTCGTTGCATAATAACAAAAAAGAACTTCGGAACTATGCGGAATAATAGGTAGCAGTATCTTACAACGTTCCTATACGGATCCTACGAGGGCTGCCAACGGCTAGTAGGTAAATAATACCTATTCGTGACATTAAAATGATCGAGGTTACACAATGCTAGGTACCACTTGTTTTTCTAGAACTGCAGTGAAAGTAAATTACAATGAAATAATAGGAAATAGAAACATTCCTAGGGTAGATACTTATTGTCTCACGACTTCTCATAAACACATATATTATCCGCTTGAATTAACCCTTTATCAATGCGTTTCGTCGTGGTTTACGTAAACTTAATTATAAAGTAAATAGGCATATAATCACTAATTTAAAGTGCAATAAAAATTGCTAGTGAATTAAAAATAATGAAAAACCATTAGTCGAGCAAATAAGAAACTCCGAGTCCGAAGCCATATACCTACACAATGCCTCCCTCTTCCTACCTCTTTAGAGAAGCAGATTAACACTAAAAGTTTTGCACTTCTAGCTAATCGGAACTATTTGAATTTCGAATGTTATATTTTATTAAACGTTGCAACCTTCTTAATAATAAAAAAGAAACAATTGGCGGGAAATCATTTGTCAATTGTTTTTTATCACACATCAAAGTTCTACGTATGCAACGAAAATGGAATTAAGTCGAAAAGATTTTAAAGCGATGATTTTTTTATGATTTTAAAAGTTCTCTCTCTCCGCAAGACTGTGCCGTTCGTCTTCAAAATGCTTTTGGGAGAGAAGCACCTTGTTTGAGCACCGTGAGGCGATGGTTTGCTGAATTTGAGAGAGTTTGAGTTTCTTTACATGACGAATTTCGTGAGGGCGGCCTTCAACTGCCGTTAACGAAAATAATGTGGCTACTGTTAAGCGGTTAATTGAAGAAAACCCGCAGATTACCTATGAGACAAGTCGAGGACTATAATTGGGGAGTGGTATGAGTCAAATCCAGAAAATTTTACACGAAGAATTGAAAGTTTGGAAACTTTGTTGTCGTTGGATCCCTCATGAACTGACAGCGGAGCAGAAGCGGGCTCGCGTGGAGCACCAAGCTCACAGATGCTACTGAAGTACGACTACGGACATTCTGATGCTGTTTATGACATTGTCACAGGAGACAAAACGTGGATTTATTGTTTTGAACCCCAACAAAACAGCAATCTTGTGAATGGGTGTTTGAAAATGAGAACAAGCCAACAAAAGTGAGGCAGGCGAGAAACGTTGGTGAAAAAAAGATCGCGTTTTTTTTCTCAGCTACGGGTCCCATCTGTACAATTCCACTTGAAGATCAAAAGAGTGTTAATGCCGAGTGGTATTCTACCATTTGTTTACCCAGGGTGTTAGAAAAAGTTTGCGAAAGACGACCCAGAAGCCGCGTTCTCCTACATCATGATAACGCTTCTTCACACACGGCCAACAAAACGAAGTCATTTTTAGCTTCCGAAAAAGTACAACTCGTCACCCATCCTGCGCATAGCCCCGACCTAGTACCCTGTGATTTCTGTATTTTCCCCAAAATCAAAGATTTGATGAGAGGTTTCACTTTTACCAACTCCGAAGCACGTAGAAAACATACCTTCAGATCTGTGGTCCTCCTGTTTTAAAAAATGGTTCGATCGCATGAAAAAATGTTTAAAATGTAAAGGAGAGTAATTTGAAAAGCAAGATACATAATATTTTGGTTTTAACATGTTGTTTTTTTAAGTTACGCAAAACTTATAGTGTGACATACGTATATATGTTACGGGCAGATCCTATCAACATTTTAATGGGCCAAATCATCGTCACCTAAAGCAGTGTGCCTGCTAACAGACTTCGAGGTTCTGACAAATATTTTCTAAGGTGCCCGAAACCCGATAACGATAATAAGGTCACCTCCTATAACGTGACTTTAATTATTTAAGTACACTACCATTCGGCCGTCTCTAAAAATCAGCGCTGTCTGCCTCGCACCACGCAGACAGCACACTACGCTGAGAGACGGCCGTTTATTTCACGTAATTAATGTCTATTTAATTAAATTTTTTAGTCTTTTATTTTTTTTACTAATTGAACTGTGTTGTTTTTTATTGTCATAACGTGGAGTAATAATTTTTTTTTCTTTCTTTCAATAACTGGTCAAATGTGGGTTTATATAAAACAGTTTATATAAAAAGGTGGGTTTATGTTTACCCTTCGGGAATAAAGAAGTGATTTTTTTCGTTAATAAGGTTATTGTTATAAACTTGGTCGTGGGGGCATACCACCACGTCTTTTAGGCCCCCAGGACTCAAAACCTCTCGTCTCCTTGAGCTAACTAGACGAGTATCTATCTATCACATTGTAAAGTACGCACGAGTTAACTAAACAAAGAGCCGGAGCAGGAAATTGATTGAGTAATGTATGTTAAGCGAGGTCAGTGATTCGTGCCCTCTGGTACATAGTGTAACGTAGTTCACCTATAGCAAATATCTCGTACCTTTAGCAACTAGTAGAATACATTCCTATTCTTGACAAGAATGGAGACCGATTATTAGTTAACGTTAAACTGACATGATTATTTATTTATATATATATATAATGCTTTATTGTACGCCAATACAGTATTAAATCATACAAGGAGCTTAAAATTCTAGTACCAGTACAATGTGGGGCCTTATTGCATAGAGCAATTTCTGCCAGGCAACCTTTGGATGGATAGATCTGATTTTGGATGGATATATGAATGATTATCATAAGTACAATAGTATTTGAATGTGATGTCCGCGGTTTTGCCCGCGGGTAATAGTTTTCACATTATCCTAATGATGCAGAGACACATTACCAGTAGGTAGATAATATGTTTGTCAATTCAGGATTACACCACCTAGTTCATAAAATATGCAAATTTTGATAGAAATCTGCTTCGCATACTTGCATCATCAGAAAAGTTAAGTGGTTCCAAAGGTGCAAAGTATAAAAGTAGAAACTAAGACGATGGAATGCTTGAAACAGGATAATGTCAAGGAGATAACGTCTGGACAGGATAGCGTCATATATTTTTGGAGGAGAGACACCAT
The DNA here is from genome assembly GCA_963556515.1 of Nudaria mundana. Lineage (NCBI taxonomy): Eukaryota > Metazoa > Arthropoda > Insecta > Lepidoptera > Erebidae > Nudaria > Nudaria mundana. The sequence goes on from OY748296.1 coordinate 7,684,951, forward strand.
CTTGCCCGGATCCTCGTGCTCCTCGAATCTTGGCCAGCTAGACCGGCGGGCGCAGCTTTTATAACAAAAAACCGGCCATGCGGGTTGTGTCACGCATAAGATAGGGTTCCGAAGTTACCCATAAAAGCCTCTATGAACTAACAGAGTTGTACCATCCGTTATAGTTATCCTTCAAAGTTTATTACATGGACTACCTTCATGATTTTTTTTAGGTTATTCACGTCAGCCGTTTAGATTTTAGAGAGGGGGAAGCCCTATTTTCGCAAAAAACATTTTTTTCAAAGATAAATATCTCGTAAACGGATGCTTAAAACAAAAAATCGCATTAGCAACCTCTCAATGTTTTTTTAAAGACCTATCTAATGATACCCTACACGAAGCGGTAGATGCGGGAAAAAAATTCATTCCCACGTTACGTGTTAGGGAGGTATCCCAACCGTTTAGGACGAAATTCGAGGACCTGACGAAACTTTAAGGGTTCTAATACTTTTACTACGGTACCCCTTAGAAAGATGAAAGGTATGAAGCTCATTATTTTTGAAACTCGGTGGCGTTGATGTTTAAATGACTAATCAAAAGAAGAAACAATATTGAATAACGAATGCTATGCTAATAAGAAATGCTAATACTATCAAGATCAAGTTCAATTTCGAGTGGGTGAGTTGGTACCAGTTAAATCTGTGTCGAGTCGAACGAGACGGGACTAAACTCGTGAGACCGGTGTCATGAATTGTTCAATTATAATAAAGTACCTCGGCACATACACGTTTGGTACCTATACCTCTGTGGTCGTCGATTAAAGGGTGTTACTATGTTTGTCAAGTCCTTATTTCTTCAATTTATCATCTTATATGATAGAAATCTGACATTGACATACTTACTTAATTAAAAATAGTTCTTGAGAACTTTATAGTTAATTTGCAACTATATTCACATACACCACTTAAAACAATGCAATGTTATTATTATCTATTGCAGTGGACAAACATTTTTGCACAATTTGTAAAAAATACAATAACACTGAACTTATTTAATTGAGCGTGTGATATTTATACAATACTGCCGGACACTCGTTACTTTGTTCGCGTGAAATGAAAATTCTCGTTCAGTCATCGGAAGAGAATAGCAACTTTAAGCGAAACACGCAACGACCGAAATCAAAAGTAAACCCGTTCTTTTGCGATAATTGTTATTCACCTTCTCTACTCCTATTAATCCTTAAACTAGCGGACGCCTGCGGCTTCGCCCGCTTGACAAACTATATACACAAAATTTTCCTCGAAAAACCACTCTATCTATTAGTGAAAACCGCATCAAAATCCGTTGATCCAGATCTAAGCATACATACGAACGGAAGCGTCTTTGTTTTATAATAATGTGATATAGGTAGGTAATAATAGATATTTTTCGTAATAAGTGCCGCTCATAGGCGAAGTTTGCCTGGTTGGTGACCTATCTACGTATTTTTTACTAGTACATCTATGTAGGTTATACTCGTATAAACGAGCAATTCGACATTAAAATAATATTTTTCAATTCTTCTGAGATTATAAACGAAGAAACATCTTATAAAAAATCTTAATCAGATTTAAAGATTGAGATTTTTTATAAGATTTGCCAAAAACCTGTGCATTATCTGAGAGAATTACAAATTGCAAAGGAAAGTAGACGACTGAACCGCTTGGACCTTTTAGGATGGAGGAATCGTCTACGCAACGACTGGTGACTTTAAAAAAATATTTATTTATATTTACTGCTTGCTTTGCTTAGGTAAAAGTTAGGTAAAAGTTCTATATTACTTATTGTATTATCAACTCTGGTATCACCCTGGTGGGTAAGGGGTTTGAATTGCGTTACGACGATGTGAGTTCGTTCCTCGGTCACCAATCTACTGACGTGAACCTACTCCTAATCTAAGCACTTTTAGCTTAGCTAAGGGGTAAACGGGAACGCTGGTATATGAGTTCGCTTTTAAAAAACTTACCACTTCAGCGGCATAATGTACGCTGCTGAACCTGAGCCAGATGCGTTGCCCATTTTGACGCCACCAGTGCGGTACGAAGAAGCGTCGGTCATACCAGACGACTCCAACATGGTCCCGCAGTGTTTTATCCTCTCCAACGTCATTGTATGACGACGGCACTGGCATCGGTATTACAGGACCCGTCTGTTAAACAAATATAAATTCATAATTCTGAATAATAAAACCGACTTTAAATTTCAGGGCCAAATTGAAACGGGACACGGGAAGAACCAACTATCAAATAAATAAAAAAATGTAAGGTCGGGGGACCCCCGTCAGGAACCAAGTTCTTTACGTAACTGCAACGAAACCCAACTTGGGTTACTTTTCGTGTTACTAACAATGCCAGGCAAAAGTTTAAAAAATGCGGACCATATTTTGGCTTCTGCGGACCACCGGTTGGGAAACACTGATAAGCGCGTAACGCGACGATTTCTACTAAATCGCACTACCCGTAAGCTGCGTCGAATAAAGGACCTTCTTGTATTTTGAACAGAGGTTTTTTTCATTGTTTGTGATCTGAGTAAGCTCCAAAATAAGTTCAGTAAGAACCGATATGAAAATTATTTCAGTAATATGTACCCTATGTATATAGTAGTATATAACGTTTTCATTAAAACTCATTGAATAATCATAATTACCTGATCAAGATCCTGCTCATACCATCCCTCGCGATACCCAACTTCAGGGTCCACCGGAGATTTCCTGAAGTTCCATATACCATCTAACTTGTGCAAATCTCTTGTTTCTGATGCTTGTGGGTACAAGGCTCCTCCTGTATATATCACTTTTTTCTTTGGTACTTTATTTATTTCGTTGCCAGATACTGAATTGGGTATCACCGCATTGGCTATCCATGATAGGGCAGCAAGGATCACCACGACCTCTTTCCTTAGCATTATGTCTGTAACAAAAATAAAACAGTTGAATTACCGTGTCTCTACATCATCAACCTAGCCTTTTCCCACACCAGTTGGGGATGGCTTTCCAGACTAACTGTAATGCAGTTGATCTTCAATATTTTTCGTGGATTGACAGCCATCTGTCCTTGACATCCCATGTGCGATATCAAAACTCTGTAGTTAGACCAGTCAGATTTTGTTTTAGTGTTCTAAATACCCGTAACGACTGCCATAGATGTTCGTAGGATAACCGGGATCGAAACGGCGACTGCGACGGTTTAACGTGGTCCGTGGTCTCCGAGACATTATATGTATCTACATTTAAATTTCGTCTCTACATTTCATAAAATGGAGCGGAGAAGCGCATGTAAAATATAACTCGTTCGACATTTTGTTACCGTAATATCTCGGAAGCAGTAAAGCTTAGAAAAGTTGTATTAGGATTGTAGATAATTACTGAATGGATTCAGGCGTTACCTGGCGAAAGTCCATGATAAAACAATGGAAAATTGATGTTGAAATTTAAATAATTGGAATGATTTCGCTAAATAGAAGACATGTTAAACGTCGACATATGTTTCGCCTACTCACGAGGCATTATCAAGACTATCTCATAGAGATAAATTGTTTGTAGATTTTTTTTACGGTACAATTTTGTTCAGGACTATTTTTTGAAAAAAATCACATATCATAATTGACCTTTAACTTAAATACTTTTTTTACCACAGGCTCACACTCTCCGCCGCAACTCAGCGCGCTCAGCAACGAATGTAGGGTAGGGGCGGAATTAAAAAAAAGGCGCCTGTACTAATGGACTTTTAGGATGTTTATCTATGTAGGTACATAACGCAAGGTACTGTATCAATAAAAAAATGCCTATTTTCAAAATAAACTTGACTGGACTATACAAAATTTCACCAAGTGCGGACAATCGGAACCATCAACTATTTGGCGATGTATAGTTTGGGAAATCCAAAACACACGCAGCGACGGGCTATCCGTATTATAGATTGTCCGGAGGTAACGGGAAGCATTGAGCCGCTAGCTCAGCGCCGAACAATAGCTTCCTTGGCCGCATTCTACCGTATTTACCACGGCGAGTGTTCTGAAGAGCTCTTTAATCTGATCCCACCCTCTTCCTTCCGATCCCGAACAACGCGTGCCGAGCAGAGATGCCACTCCCACACAGTGGATAGCATGTTCGCGAGAACCGAACGTTTTAAACGTTCGTTTCTCTGCCGAACGGTAGTGGCCTGGAACGCCCTGCCTGTGCACGTGTTTCCTCCCACATTTAACCCTGGGTTCTTTAAGCGGAGCGTGAAGAGGCACATCAGTGGGTCGTCAAGTTGAGGACCACTCTCTATAGTATTGTGTGCTGTGAGTGGCCCACAAACGCTAGACGTCGTCACGACTTACCACCAAGTGGGCGGCGTCAATTAGAGGCGAACCCAATATAAAAAAAAAACATTTTAAAATGTCATGGGTATTTTTTGTTTTAATTTATTTAACGAAAAGTTTACGGTCCAAAACACTAAAAATTAAATTAAGGAGGACTAAATAAGTGATTGATCTGACTCCAAAACCATGATGGTTTTTATATTACTCACTTTCATGTAAGTAGGTAGGTATAATTATATACGCACGTTAAAAATAACTCGTGGGAAATAAAAATAATAAAAACAAACTAAGTATGTTACTATATCATTTAAAATGCAGTGCGTGAATGAGAAACAATAAAATTAAGCAACAAAGTAAATTATGCGCGTACAAACAATTCTAATGTAAATCACAAATATTTTATGTTGTTTAACCACCGGCTTTCTAGTACATACATGCGTTCAAATAAAACAGGCCGAATTGTTCATCAAAATTCTACGCAGATACCACGCACTACCATGTGGGTAAATTAGGGTTGGCACGTAAAAGTCATGATGTTGATGATAGGTATACTTTTTACATACTAACAATATGAACAAAAAACGACGTAGTAGGCGTTGTAGTTATTTTTAACTAGCGGACACCGTGACAAACCCCTTTCTCGAGAACCACTTTATCCATTGGTGAAAACCCCATCAAAATCCATTACGTAGTTTTAAGATCTAAGCATACACATACTTTGTTTTATACTATGTTTTGTTGTTTTATGCTATGTTATGATTAAAAATGTCTTGCAGCCATTTTGTAATTATCATCTTGAGCTTCCCTAATAAACCTATAATCATTTTGTTTCGTGACAACTAACGGTAGTAAGGGTTACGGGCTTACCTACGTATCAACTCCTCTAGGGTCCCAAAGTCATTCTTCTGACAGACGGACGAGACTCAGGTAAATAATATAGTGAGAAAAGGGCAATATGCAATCTCTTTATTACGTGGGACAAAATCAGTGACCTAAACCTCTCGAATATAAGGACGTGATTCTGTTTGTGTAGTTGTGACAACCCTGAAGTATAGCAAACTCTTTAGTAACAGGGTTTTACGTCATACGAGCACAAAAATTTACAAACGACAAACACATTCCGTTGTGGATATTTGTAACGCTTATTTGCATGCATCTTTTATCTTTCGTAATTATGTAAACTTAGAACAACCCAAATAGTTTTGTTAAAATTATTTTACAAATACCCTCATGTTATGTCAAATTCCTAATGATAAGGTCTGCGGAATTACAAAGGAGAATATTTTTTTTTTAAGGTTTTATTCACATACTACCAATTAATAGTTGCATGCACCATAAGTTGCGCTTTTTAGTATCTTAACGAGCAATGCCTAAGTATGGAATATTGCCCGGTAAGATGACTGGAAAAATCTTGAGTAGTGGAGCAATATTGATAAATATTGTCGTTTTGGAACGTAATTTGTACTTAAAATAAAATATAATTTATTTTATAATAAGACTTTGTTTTCTGCAGAAATATTATATTTTTTGGTAATACGTAGGTCACACTATAAGTTTTGCGTAACTTAAAAAAACAACATGTTAAAACCAAAATATTATGTTTATTGCTTTTCAAAATACTCTCCTTTAAATTTTAAACAGTTTTTCATGCGATTGAACCATTTTTTAAAATAGGAGGACCACAGATCTGAAGGCATGTTTTCTACGTGCTGATTGAACGCTATCACTGCCTCTTCGGAGTTGGTAAAAGTGAAACCTCTTATCAAATCTATTTTGGGGAAAATACAGAAATCACAGGGTGCTAGGTCGGGGCTATGCGCAGGATGGGTGACGAGTTGTACTTTTTCGGAAGCTAAAAATGACTTTGTTTTGTTGGCCGTGTGTGAAGAAGCGTTGTCGTGATGTAAGAGAAGGCGGCTTTTGGATCGTCTTTCGCGAACTTATTCTAACACCCTGGGTAAACAAATGGTAGAATACCACTCGGCATTAACACTCTTTTGATATTCAAGTGGAATTGTACAGATGGGACCCGTAGCTGAGAAAAAAAACGCGATCATTTTTTTACCAACGTTTCTCGCCTGCCTCACTTTTGTTGGCTTGTTCACATTTGCAAACACCCATTTACAAGATTGCTGTTTTTTTTTCGGGTTCAAAACAATAAATCCACGTTTCGTCTCCTGTGACAATGTCATAAACAGCATTAGAATGTTCCTGGTCGTACTTCAGTAGCATCTGTGAACACCATTCCACGCGAGCCCGCTTCTGCTCCGGTGTCAGTTCATGAGGGATCCATCGACAACAAAGTTTCTGAACTTTCAATTCTGCGTGTAAAATTTTCATCAATTCATCTTAATTCATCAATCAGTCCTTATACTGATGGCTGTGAAAAATATTGGTAGGTAAGTTACATGAAAAGGACGCTTGTTCGCCTTGAAAATAAATATATGTAATAAATTTAGTATGTTTATTCTCAAGGTTTTTACAACAAACTCTGGTTACTTGTGTTTTGAAATAATAGTTACTTCATAATCCTTGTTTTTAGGATAACTTTATTGGGGTGCGAGATCGGGAACCTCCACGCGTGCCCTGCGGCTTCTTTGTCCCTATGGATATTTCCTATGGGGAACGGAAGCAACGGAGTAAATGACAACACCCCTGACACGGCAGAGGAGTTGTTAATGCTCCGGCCAATATCCGGCAGCTGACCCCATTGCACGAGGGGGTCAGCTGACCTGCAAGGCCCGCGACTCGCTCACTAGCTCCGAGCGAGTGAAGCGAGTGGCCAAGTCTCCTGGCTCTGCCCTCTTCCATCTTTCCTTTCAAAGATGAGTAAGAGGGCAGCTACTTGTTTTGTAACGGCCTTCTGTGCTTCTGCCGTCAAGAGTCGGAATTACTAGGACTCCCTAGTGCTGGGAGCTCCATCCCACCATAGAGGTGATGATGCGGAGAGTGTGTTCCTCCGCAGTACGGCGGGTTCCCTATGTGTGTGATGTCACACCTGGGGAACAGTCTTATGACGACCGTCGGGCAACCTGTGATCCGAGTGCTGCGTGTCGGTGAACATGTCTATCGGCGCAGTCTCTGGGCAGGGGGGCTTGCCTTAATTGGTCGGCCCGAGACAAGGAAAAGTCGATAACGCCAAGGAGAAGGTCGCTGTGCGGACGTGTACCATCATGTTCACCACGGTGATAGTGACGGTATACGTCCGTATATATGCGGGCGTAATAACCCTGTGGATACCGGTCGACCTCCACATGTATAGACTTTGTGCACAGGGGGCACTGCACATGGGTGACCCTCATTTCCCCCATACTCGTGGGAACAGTATGGATAAAAACAAAAATCAAACCCAAACCGACGACAAACCGCAACCAAAATTGACTCCGAACGCAACTGAAATGGACGATGATAGGTCCCGAAGCCCGCTACGGGATGAAGGCCGGAAGGAGACCGCAGCTGGGACTGCTGATCCCAGCCGCATTATGAAGACGGGGGGCTATTCCTTTTTGAGGAAGAGGCATTATCCACCGAAGAGTGGGCTGTCTCGTGACAGGAGCACCAGCTGCTCCGAGCGGGGGACGGCTCTTTCCAGCGAGTCGGAAGAGGTGCCGAGAGCCGTTCCTGCGCCGCTTCGAGGCCAAAACCTCGTCCGTTCGCTGAAGGCAGCGGGGGTGCCGCTACCGCGCGCCCAGATTCGCGGCGGGATGCTGATATGGACGTCCATTAATGGACACCCATATCCGCATCCTGCAGACGAATTTGAACCACTGCCGCGCTGCTCAGGATCTTCTGTACCAGAGCATTGCGCAGTGGTCCATAGATCTGGTCGTGGTCGCCGAGCCGTACTATGCCCACCCGGGCAGCCTGGTGGCGCCAGACGGCTTGGCCTGCATCTTTGGGGGGTCCGCCATACGCACCTCGCACCTTGCAATTATTGCAAACGGTCGAGGCTGCGTTGCTGCGGAATATGAAGGGGTGGCAGTCGTGGCCGCATACATCTCGCCGAACAACATTAACGACGCTCAGTATGAGCTATGGCTCACTAAGCTCGACGTCGTCTTCACTGCGTGTCGTCCTCGCCCTGTCCTTCTCCTGGGAGATTTTAACGCCTGGTCTACGGCGTGGGGCTCCCGGGTAACCAATGGCAGGAGGAGATTACTTGAGGACTGGGCCACTACACGTGGACTAGAGCTCCTCAACCGGGGGAATGTCGCCACCTTTTGGCGGTCGGGGGTCAGCTCGGTCGTGGACTTAACGTTCGCGACCCCTGCCCTCGCCCGTCGTATTATGGGCTGGTGCGTGGAGGAGGGTGTGGAGAGGCACTCGGACCACCGATACATCCGGTTCGAGGTCGTCCCCCCACCTAACCTTCCACAGCCGGTACCGAATCCCCCGGAACCGCGTTGGGCGCTCAAGAGTTTAGACCGGGAGACTCTCCTGGAGGCATCCATCGTGCAGGCCTGGATTCCGGCGCCGGACAGGCCTGTCGACGTGGATGCCGAGGCGGAGTGGTTCATGTCGCAAATCTGCGATGTGGCGATGCCTAGGGTTACACCCGGGCCGGCCAAGAAGCAGGTGTACTGGTGGTCGTCGAAGATTGCACAGCTGCGTGCAGCATGCGTCTCCGCCCGCCGCCAGTACACCAGGTTTCGCCGGAGGCATCGTCGACCAGACGACGCGGCAGCCTGGGAGGCAGAGCTATATGCGTCCTACAGAGAGGCTAAGGGCACCCTCCAGGAAGCGATCACGCGGGCTATGACGACAGCCCGCGAGGCGCTCCTGGAGTCCCTGGAGCGGAACCCATGGGGGCGCCAGTACCTGCAGGTCAGAGGTAAACTCCGACCGAGGGCGCTCCCACTGACCCAGAGTCGGCTGGAGGGGGTCTTGGGCTCTCTGTTTCCGATGAGCGCGGAGGAGCACATCCCTCCGCGCATGGCTCCGTCCCAGACGTCCAATGCGGATAGCAGCAGCGAAGACGACGTACCCGAAGTCAGAGAGGGTGAGTTAGGAGCGGTGGTACTTCGGCTCAGTCGCCGGAAAACCACCGCCCCTGGACCCGACGGTATTCCGGGCCGTGTATGGGTCCTGGCCCTCGAGGAACTCGGGCCTCGACTGAGGGGGCTCTTCAGCGCATGCCTCGAAAGGGGCCAGTTTCCCAAGGTGTGGAGGACGGGGAAACTGGTCCTGATCCGGAAAGCGGGGCGGCCGGTGGCCTCACCGTCCGGTTACCGGCCGATCGTATTGTTGGACGAGGTGTGTAAGCTCTTTGAGCGAATTATCGCGGAACGCCTCGTCGAGCATCTCAGGCGTGTGGGCCCAGACCTGGCGGACAACCAGTACGGTTATCCGTCGGGGACGGTCCGCGCTGAGCGCGATCATGTGCGTGAAGACCCTGGCGGAGGAAGCTGTCTCGCGGGGCGAGGTGGTGTTGGCGGTGTCTCTTGATATCGCCAACGCCTTTAACACTTTACCCTGGAGTTGCGTTAGGGAGGCACTGGTATACCACGAAGTGTTTCTCTACCTCCGTCGTATTGTCGGGGCATATTTATCCGAGAGGGCTATTACTTACCCTAGCTGGCTCGGGCCAGCTCAGCGAGATGTGTCGTGCGGTGTTCCTCAGGGGTCGGTCCTAGGACCTCTCCTGTGGAACATCGGATACGACTGGGTGTTGCGGGGTGCGTTGCCTGAGGGTGTCAGCGTAACTTGCTACGCTGACGATACCCTCGTCACGGCGCGGGGAGCAACGCACCAGGAGGCAACACTCAAGGTCACGACTAGGGTTGCTGAAGTCGTGGGTTGGATACGGCGGCTGGGACTGGACGTGGTACTGAATAAGTCCGAGGCTCTGTGTTTTCACGGACCTCGGCGCGGGTCACCTCCAGGATCAAGCGTAAATGTAGGGAGCGTTAGCATCGGCATCGAGCCCACAATGAAGTATCTGGGGCTCGTACTCGATAGCCGGTGGAACTTCGGACCGCACTTCCGAAGTTTGGTCCCCAAAGTGACGGGGGCGACAGCCGCGCTTTCGCGACTGATGCCCAACTTAAAGGGACTTCCTGCAGGAGACTGTACCTGGGGATCGTGCGGAGTATGGCCGTGTACGGGGCTCCCGTATGGGCGCCGAGTCTGACGGCCAACAACGCTGCTGTTTTATACAGATCGTTGAGGACCTTGGCCGTCAGAACAATAAGAAGGTACCGCACGATCTCCCTAGAGGCTGCATGTCTCCTAGCCGTGACCCCTCCATGGAACCTGGAAGCGTGAGACGTTGCGGCATTCTTCCAATGGCACAAGGAGGCGCTGGAGCGGGACCACAGGCCTGCGGCGCCGCAGACGTGACTACACCCAGGACCATCGACCTCCATGATCGGGGCCTGAGGACGATGGATTAGCTACCCACCGTCCTTACAGAAGCAGGCTAGAAGGGCTGCGTGATGTGGGGCTGCACCCCACACACGCCTCCACACACCGACGCGGGATAAAACCCCACCCCAAAGATGCGGGGTAACACCCGATCACCACGCAGTGGCCACGCATGTGGCCAAAGTCCGCCGGGCGCCACCGAGAATTCTCTCAGTCTCTACCGGAGGCCCTCGGCAATTGACGTAGGTGCGGCCGCGACCTCGGGCCAAAAACAACGAAGGTTTGGCATTGCTGTATTTAAATGTGTAATATTGATTAGGTATCGTTTATTTAATATAGCTAGCTCATTTACGGATCAGCGTACCTACTTATAGCTTACTTATACTTATAGCTTATGACGGTAACAAAACTTTCTGACATCGAATTTTGATGAAGCGGAGACCATCCATACAGATAAATAAAATTGAAGTGTAATATAAAACTAACAGCTTTTCACTAAATGCATCTTCGTCTGCGGCGCGGCGCCCTCGCCGCACACTTCGGAACTCAGCGGGGAGGGTACGATCCCTCACCCTACCTGTCGCATCCTTCACAAGCATAACCTGCTCGTAGAAGGAAGCGGCCGCCATCCGCTGGCTCCCGCTACAGACACTGGCTCGTAGCATGGTCTCCAGCGATAGGGTATCTACGCCCAGGCCCACAACGAGGTCCCAGCACTGACTTGCCCTCGCTGAGCATTCCACCAACGTGTAAGAATGCCCGCTAATATAGCGATGCAGCTAATATAGGGTACGCCATTGGGGTCCGTTTAGAAGTTAAAAAAAAAAACATTCCCAACGAACTGAATGAATTTGAATAGTTGGATTTATTCCCAACGAACGCCATGAAACGGACGTCACATGGGAATTTGAAGCCAATTATAATGATGGTAGGGTTGGTACCAACAATACAATTGGCGAAATGTGGGTTTATGTTTGGATTATGGAATGATTATTGAATTTGTTATGTGTATTGAACCAATTATGTCACCTTCATTTTCACTATTTAGATAAGAGTGACACACTGTCAATATTTATACTTAATTTAAAACACTTATCCCAACTGATATCTGATATTATAATAATATTGACATAAGGACATTAGTTGGGGCATTAGCTCATTGATCCCTTATCTTTGGAAACTTTGCATTTTATGAACTACTAGTACAAGATCCCACTGCAGAATATTGCGCTCATCGAGTATTTGCTAAAAACTAAATTTTTACTCATATTTATGGATTAAGAGAATATATACCTACTAGGTTGCCTGTAAAAATGTGGCTGCTAGTAATTTTAATTAAATTATTGTAAATTGATTTTGGGGACAAAATTTCGCTCACTTGTTTTTTAAATAAAATATGGTCCACTTCACGGCAATATATATAAAGACTGAAAATTCACGGTTGCCGTTGCGCACTTGACCGCACCTCTTCGCAGCCAGGTGCAAACAGATATGATTTTGATACATTAATGCGTTCACAACGTACATTTATTATTTATATATCAAATTAAAGCTTTTTTTTTTTCTGTTTATTATGTGTTTATTATGTGACGTTACAGACAGAAATCTACGTAATAAAAATAAACTACTCCCTCTGTGTTATCGGCTTAGCAAGGTTAGTCATTCTTTCAAGGGGGAAGGTATACGCTTTTATAATAAATTGCCTGAATCGGTCCTTTGTATGCCCGATAATAAATTTAAAACCTTTATAAAGACCACTTTATGTCAAAAAGCATATTATAAGACAGTACCTTAATGATAAAAGTGTCTGGCTTGAGCATGGTGTAGGCACCTCCTAAAATGCCGTAATTGTAGCATATTTTGTACTTGGGTGACTATAATTTTTTTTATGCTTTATACACGCTTTTTGATTTTGACACGAGACCAATGTACATTTGTCCACATTTAGTCTTAAGAAAATGTGTAAATGAGTCAATTATTGCAAAAGAGTGACCGAGAGTTTTATTGCCAGGTTCTTTCTTTCGGTTCTACTTTTTGCTTTGTGAATCTGGCAGTACATGTAAATATAGAAGCAATGACAATTTTTTGTTTTAAGTACTTACTGTCGTTTGTAAGAGCCATTTAGTGACCTTTACAAATAAATAAATCATTTCATTTCATTTCGTTTGCGCCGTTGTAGGTACTGTCAATTTTTTAACTTGTTTAAACTTTGATTAATCTCTCTTAACATCTTTTAATTTGTTTAAACACTATTTGTAACTTGTTTAGATTAGTTGAAATCAATATTTATAAAAGTAAATTAAATTCACTAGGAAATTTTTGACGTGGTTTTAAAGACAAAAATTCGAAAGATATGACATTGACAGTGAGAGATTCAGCCAATCCCAGCTCGCGAAAATTGGATGAAGGTGACAGGTAACATAAGATGAGACCAGGTAAGGTACAGATTTACTATGTTATATGACATAATTCATTCTTCATCGACATAGTATGTTTGTAAAAACCTACTAGCAGCCACATTTTTTTAGGCAACCGGGAACATATGTTCTCCTAATCATAAATATGAGTAAAAATTTAGTTTTTAGCAAATACTCGATGAGCGCAATATTCTGCAGTGGGATCTTAGAACCACAGAGGTGGTCAAAGTCCGCCGGGCGCCACTGGATATACCCTCTGCTAGTAACCAGAGACGACCGGCAACGGACGTTAGAGCGGCCGCGGCCTCAGGCCGCGGAATTAAAAAAAAAAAAAAAAAAGTGGGATCTTAGACTATAACTAAATGTCCCGACAAACTTCATACCGCCTTTATTTTTCGAATGCCGAATACCACGCAAAACTAAATTTAGACTACCAGTGGCCTCCTTTAAAGAATTCCGAAAGAAATTTGGTTCAAAAAATAAAAACAAACGAGTTATTCACAAAATGAAGTTCACCATTTCATTCAAGATGGTGAATAATTCAATGAACCGAATACTATGAAAAATTAAATGTAGACCGCCAGTAATCTCCCTCAGAGCATTTCAAAAGAAAATTGCTAAATTATTCAAAAGTATAGGAGTTATTCAACAAACTATTACATTCAAGATGGCGGATAACGTAACAGATCAAATACCACACAATTCTAAATTTTGAACTAGGGACCTAAACTAATCAATTCTAAAAAAAAAAATTGCTGTATTAATATTTTCTGGGTCAAAACGTTACTTAGCTGTGCTACAAGTAGAACTCATTGCATTAAAATACAAAATCTATAGTTTCATTATAAACTTAAGACAAACGGGTCTTTTACGGGATAATCAAGATATACTACCTACATACTTACCTACCTGCACTTTATTCCCCGACGACGCGACCTTTCGATCCTGTTGCAAAAACCGTGGTCACGGGGTGACAGCGAGGGCTCAGCGTGCATCGTCTTCGTTAAAGACCCGTTAGAATAATACAAAACGCAAAAGTTTAAAAAACTATAGTTAGTACACGGCTAATTTGACTTCCCATCACGACATAAGATAATACGTCTCTATCTGCCATATCCAGTTGAACGACCGCGACCTAACCATGATGTAATCATAAGAGCTTCGAGGTTAATGATGCTTAGTAAATATTAACTAAAGCTGCAGGTGATTGACCGAATGCCTCATTTGAACTCTTATACCCATTGGAATAAGGGTATTTATTTACAGATCTTTGAAATCAATATCAATATTAATTTATGTGTATTTGTTACCCAATGATTTTAAATACAATGGATTTCGGATCATCGCTCAAAAGTGTCCGAACTAAAAGAGAAACAAAACGCTAAAAGAGAAACAATCGCGCGCCAGTCTTGATTTTGACAACTGAACGACAACACGTTGCACAATGCCGTACTGTATTGTAAAAACGTGTAAAAACTACGAAAAAAAAGCAAATTGAAGACGGTGTATCATATTTTCAGTAAATAAGCTTTTGTTTTATTATTTGCAATTTATTATTTCACTTAAAATACAGTATTTCGTCGATAATAAATTAAAAGACAAAAGTAAATATTGCAATCCAGTCCAATACCGAAGTACCTATCTGTCTCTTTCGAACTCATCCCAAGCTCAGTAAAAAGAAAGAGACCATTTCATTTTCACTGAATAATGTACTAACAAAATGACCATTCAGATTTATTCGGATTACTGATAGCGATAAAACTATTTGGAACAAAGATTATAGTGGAGACGCCTTGGCTCTTTATGATTTTTTTTTTTCGTTATATGAACCAACATCTATTTCAGTTTTCCTCGAGATCCAGTACACTGTGCACAATGGAAAAATATTATTGCCCTAGCACGGCGAGAAGAATATTTTGATCCAAAAAATAACAATCTTGTTTGTTCGGCTCATTTTATGGACATAACAAAAAGAGGTCCGATCTTTATGAAACTTGTACAAGAATCCCTTGATTGAATGGAGGAGATAAGCCCAAAAATGTTTTTAATTTTCACAGGGTATCATTGTTTTGTCATAAATATAATTACACATGTCATTTTATTTCGTGTATGTACTGTTATTTTCTTTTTATTTGGATTCTCGGTAATGTATTCCCACGGGAATCGGGGCCGAGATAACTATATCTCGCGGGCGGAGTCACGGTGATCAGCTAGTAGCCAATAATTTCGTATCCCAAAAATTAACCATAAGATAAAAATAAATTAATGATGCGCAGTTTTAGCAACTAATTCAGTCACTTGAAACACGGCTATCTTGTAGTAGACGTAGCGACATAGCGTTATGAAAATAGTAATGAAAGCGGAAGAACTTTGACACCCGCAAGAAGTTTGGCATTTATAATATTATAATTAGTTAAATTCATTAATTCCCTTTTTGTTATTCATACACTACAGTTACTTATTATGAAACTGACTCGAAAAAAAAAATCTTTGTCAGTCGTTAATTAGTTTTTCAGCTTATTTCGTCTAACATAAACAAGTAATTACAATTTATAAGATTATGGAATTTATTGTAGTCTTACATTAATTATTACGCCTACGTAGGTACATATCATGGAATCCTTAAAAGACTTTAACAAAATAAACCTACTCCATTGTTTCTATGTTCACGTAGTTCAAGTATAAGCTGCATAAGGTGAATTAGTCAGGCGGACAGATAGAAGCTACGTAATGCGATAAATTAGTGCAAACAAAAGTGAACACTATACCGTTGAATCAAGGTTTAAATTTTAATATGAAATTTGTTTATATCTATGTATGCCTATGTATAATGTATAGGTCGACTCGGGACATTATTTTCTTGCGATTTGTTCTAGATCCTATGTCCGTTGTATTATAAGGTCTTTGTTGTTACCTGAAAAATTCGTGTTACCCGTTTTACGTTACACGTTTTTTTTTTCCAAAAATGTATTACACGTTTTGGTTAAAACGTGTAGTAACAAAACTTTTACAACTGTAATTAAAATTAATGCCGCATTAAGTATTAAGTACGAATTAACAAAAGAAAATAACCATTATCAAAAACTATATAAAACAGTGATAACTAGTTAGCCCAGGACTTTAATTGGCTGTGCCATAGCGGCTGGCACGTAAGATTTTGTTGCCTTTAAACAACATTTCATCGCAAGGCAACGGGTTTCGATTTTTTTTATAAATTACAATATAGCTGCTACATTGATTAAATACATCCGGCGTTTTGGACATAACCCATTATATGTGTGCCTCTGCCTCTGCCTACCCCTTCGAGGATATAACCTGATATGTGTGTGTGTGTGTGTGTGTGTGTGTGTGATAACTAATATACAATTAGTTACACGCGTTGTACCTAACCAAAGCGGGATTTACGATACCTAACATATTTAACTTACAAAAATCTGTACATAGCTACCGTATTATAAAACTGTACACAATACAGCTATATAATATCTGCAGACCGATCGAATTGGTATTTAGTAGGTACCTTAAGTGTATTTTGTGTGTGCAGCTGCTCACAAATTGGTTTTACTTGGTTACGTACATAATATTATCTATTTTATAACTTGACGGTAAACAATGTTTAGAAAAAACAACTGCTCATATTTGCAGAATTAAATAAATTAAGGAATGTCTCTGTTTAATAGCTGACAAATTAAAATATTTCGCATTTTAAATGAATCCGCGTAATTTATCTTGAATACTGACTACACTCGTAACTAATTTTAACTAAATATTTATATTAAGTACTTATGTTAGATTATAGTAGGCATAATTATGTTTGGATTAAGTGTGTGTAACATTCAAATGGGTCAGTATGGGAAGGTCTGAAACTATAAGACATACAAAGATCTGTTCTTAAGAACCACATACATTTTTAACTTTTAGGTACTCATCTCGGAAATCGAACCCGGACGTTCTGAAAAATAAAACTTAAGACTAAAATAACTTTACACAAATAACCCCACCGATACGCGTTTAACGTTGTATTGAAAAAACCGATTGTACTGTCAAACCTACTAAAATAAATTAAAAGATATTAAAACAATGCTTTTTATTAATTTTAGACATAATAATTCATAGTATAACATTTATTATTTAAGACCTACACAATCGATATCTAAATAAAAATAGTGTATGGTATAATTTATTTATTTACAATAAGAGTTAAAATGTACAAAATATACATAATTATATACTAAAAATATTTACATTACAAAATATCGTTTAAAAAATCCTCCGCGTCATTGCCGACTGGGAACGTTCCCAGAATGCTGGCTGTGTTGCTACGTTGGATGGCGATACTTATTCTTTGGGCCAGAAAATAGCCAGCATCGATTAGGCGTTTAGCAATGTCTCTATAAAGGCGCCGAGCACTCGGACTCCATGACCCCAGTGTCTCAACCCCAAACGGCTCAAATACGTAATCACCTGCTAGGTTAGCATATTTACGCCGTTTGAGGTCTTCAGCCGATGCAGCAGCAACGCCGGCACATCCGGGTGTGCTTGGAAGGTATGAAGGTGCTAAGGTGTCAACGCATGTAGCGTCCCACGTCAAAGGCCTTCCCATCTTCCACGGTAGCAACGACATACCGTCCGGTCTCTTTCCATCGCTTCGTGCTAAACCATTTGGTTCGCGTACGGACGGGAGACCTGCGGTGGAAAGAGCCCTACGAATTATGTCGTTTAGAATAGCATGCCGAGGTATACGACCTGCGCTTCTGCTACAAGAAGGACCATGGTGTCCCAGATTATCGACAGCTACTCCACATGTGCAATGATGCAGGTATACACAAGGTGAACCCAGCCGAAGGCAAGTGGCAATGCGGAAGGTTGTGTCGTCCAACATTGTACCGATGTTGGGCGATGGGAGCGCCTGGATCCATAACCCTGACTCCCATTCTCTAACAGCTAGTAGGCGTGCACGTTCTGAAATATTGACAGAAGTGTCCATTAGTGTATGGTTATTTTCAAAACTTCCCGGTTCGATTCTCGAGCTGAGTACCTACAAGTTTTTTTTAAATCTGTAAATGCAGTTTTTATTTTTACTAAAATCGATGACATGGTTCCTAGATCTTCGTATGTCTTATAGTTTCAGACTTTTCCCTGCTGACCCATTAGAATGTTACACCCTGTATACTGTATGTTAAGTTACCGGTAATATTTATAATGCACAATGTGTATACCTGGAGCTTCCAGGCAATGTATGAAATGTTATGAATATTATTGTCCACTACATACCTATTTAACCTAGGTAATGTATGCAATGCCTAGGGATTGTATATCTGACACGGCATTCCATACGTTGGTGGAAAGCTCAGCGTGGGCGAGTCAGCGCCGGGACCTCGTTGTGGGCCTGGGCGTAGATACCCTCTCGCTGGAGACCATGCTACGAGCGATGGTCTCTAGCGAGAGCCAGTGGAACGCGGACGTTTCCTTCTGCGAGCAGGATATGCTCGTGAAGGAGGCGGCCGGTAGGGTGAGGGAGCGTACCCTCCCCGCTGAGTTCCGAAGTGTGCGGCGAAGGCGCCGCAGATGTGACTACGCCCAGGAACGTCGACCTGAGGACGATGTATTAGCAACCCACCGTCCTTACAGAAGCAGGCTAGAAGGGCCTTTACTCACCGACGCGGGATAATACCCGACTCCAAAGATGCGGTAACACCCGACCACCACGCAGTGGCCACGTCAGTGGCCAAGGTCCGCCGGGCGCCACTGGAAATTCTCTCAGTGCTAACTCAGTGTGACGTAGATGCGGTCGCGGCCTAAGGCCGAGGATTGAAAACAAAATAAAAAAGGGGGGGTTGTACAGATTAGCTATGTGCTGTTCCACCGGCAATGTGTAAAATTAACGCCATCGCAAGGCATACAAATACCAAATAAAATACTCTTGTTTGAACAACACTAGCTAAAATCAGCTGATTCGGTCATTGACATCAAGTATAGGTAGTACAAATAGAGCGCGCCCGTGAAAAATCTTCTCTCTCTCTCCTGGTTAGAACATTTTGTCTCTGTTTCGCTTCAAAATCGCGTGTCGGTCGGTGAGCGACGCCGCCTCCCGCCCCCCCACCATTGTCTTAGTAAGTACGTCAAGCACTAGTGTTGGGAAATGTTTGTTGATTTGAAATAGGTAACGCATATAACTTTTTTATGATGAACTTTTTTTTTCTTGTTTCGCGGTCGAAACATATCAAAAGGCGTTCTGGGCGATCAGCTGATGGGGGTGTCTCCAAGTTAATATAACCCTTATGTAACACCCTGTATAGGTATTCTATTAATGATCAACTATCGAGCGAGATTATTATCGAAATCGATATTTTTATTACAATAAATAAATATAAGTAAACAGATTAATGTTTCATATTACAGTAAAGTACCTACTCAGTTGGTTATTGAATTATCTTTACTTCTAACTAGAACTTTCTATATATATAAAACCTTCCTCGAGAACCACACTATCCTTTAGTGAAGTATCAAAATCCGTTGCGTGGTTTTAAAGATCTACGGTTACATACAGAACGGGCCACTTTGTTTTATAGCGATTAAGCGATGACGTGTAGAATTTGCAGAGAGAGGTTAAGGTCAGGTTATTGCCCAACACGCGAGTCAACAAATCGCTAAACCGGAATACAAGTCACGATAAGTTTAAGCATAATTAGCATTTTTATAAGTACGTATAGAAAATCTGAAACCACTTTATATATATATATATATATATATATATATATATATATATATATATATATATATATATATAAAGTGGTAAAGGCAATAGGCTCCAACCACTAATAGACTGGCTACCACCAACTAATTGACTGGCAAAATTAGGATGCAGGTGAGTGTCCTACCTACATCCTTATTTTGCCAGAAAATGTTCTAATTTTGGTTAAATACCAATACAATTAGTGTTAATTATATATGTTATTAACCAAAATTAGAACGTTTTCGAAAACGCTCATTGTAATTATCAATAAATACAACTTAACAGTTTAAGATAAACTAATACTCAACCATTGACCTGGTCAGTGAAACGTCTCATTAAACCAATGAGCTTTAACTCGGTTAATATAATTATAGTTCTCTAGTTACAGTAGTTACTCATTGTTAATTACTTTTGATTGTAACGAAGCAGAAGGGGAAGACAGTATTCAAGTAATTAATGTACGAGTAGTTTGAATTGCCTCGTCAGCTTATTTTAAAGCCTGGTTTACACGTATTAAGTTGTTTAGTATTTAGTTGACTAAATTTTAACTAAATTGTAAGGTAATTGCATCTATCATCATTTATTAACAGTAATTTAGTTACAAGTTATAATTTTGTACGCCAGTAAATAGGTAAATTAGATATTTTTTTTATTTTTCTGTTAAGTAGTTGGTCCTTATTTACCACTGGCAAAATTTAGTTTTCTCTAACGTGCTTGGAAATTAGTGATTTTTTTTTCGTCCATCCGCTTTTGATGAAACAAAGTCTTATGTTAACTCAAGCTGAGATTCTATCTGTACAAACTGCAACAAAATCCACTCTATAATTTCAATGATTAGCGTGAACTCTGTCCAATTTAAAAGCTGTATTATTATCATCAATTATTCAGTGATTCCGAGAAGTTTCTTTGTCAAACGGAACCATTCGAAGCAGTACGACAATCAATCAAATTCATCACACAAACCAAGTCAAACACCTGACATTATCTCGGAATTTAATCTGAAAGCTGTAACCTACCTATGTGACTTGGTTACTTAATCCAATTCTAATCTAACGTAACATTGTTAAGTTAAAGAATGGTCATAAAATCTGAATACACTAGGGAAATCGATGCTAGTGCATTTTGTACTTGTAAGACGTGTTACAAACATAGGTAGGTATGACATATTCATGAGTGACAGGAATAGAATACTAATCCCTTGAAATCAGGTTTATTAAGTTATTTAATGTAGGTAGATTAAAAAAAATGTAAGTACCTATTGCCAGATTGCTAGACATTATTTTATACTCGTTATTATCCTTCTTACGAGTTCTTGACGAGTTTTTATTTTGAAGTCGTTTAAAAATTAAATGTAAATAAAATCGCTAGGGAAAAAGCTTAGTTATGAGATGAGTCAGCGTGAATAAAAGTATTATTTTGTATAGTACCTACTTGATACTACAATACTTAATATCCTTTTATCTTTGCTGGTACAGACGAGATGAAATTAACATACATACATACATACTGTCGCGCCTCTTTTCCATTTGGGGTAGGCAGAGACTATGTAGTTCCACTTACTATGATCTCCATATACTTTGATGAAATGAAATGCCTAACCATTCTAGTATCAAACTTCTCTATAATCACAATATTTTTTTCTGCATTAACGTAACAAAACATAAAGTTACTTTCGCATTTACTCATAATGTCTGTGTAATATGGATAATTAGCTCAACTCACACGTATCATTCGCATTTCCTCAAACATGTGTAACATAAACAATATAAAAATAATGTAATCTAACTCATATTACACTCACTTTAAGAATGCTGTTGTATCGAATAATCGATTATTTATAAGTTTACGAATCGTCAAGCTCAGCTGAAACCATTATGTACTTGGACCTACTACTTGATACTGTGCTATAGTCTAAGAGTTTTTCACATCATCAGTATCAGCGATTGGGCGTTTTCATTGCACGATATCGTGACGATATCGTCCATATAATTTACATTCTTACCTTAAAGTTACTGCTGCTACTTACGATATCGTCACAATATCGTGTGTAGTTATCGTGCAATGTGAAAACGCCCATTCGCTACAAAGGTACCTACATGCTAAACACACGCACTGATCGGATTTCATTTATTATTATTTAAATAACCCATAAACTCGTCATAGCTTTTATTGTTTTTCGCTTGTATGTTTATCAAAGAATTGTAAAATTCGTCATAAAATCGTTTAGTTCATCATAAAGTTCGTTAATTATAGAGTGTATAAATATCGTTGTAACACGATACACTGGTACCGTTAGTTCGGTAGAAGTGCGGTAGGTGGATCCATCGCCATCCAACCTTTAATAGTGCGATGTAGAAATTATGAATATGATAATATATGAAGCAAAAATTCGATGTTGTCGGTAGTGGTCATCGTAGCTCAGCTGGTCAGAGCACTCCTCCTGTTAGGGAAAGGCCGTGGGTTCGAGTCCCGCCGATGACATCAGTTTTTGTGATCTATTTATAATTTCGTTCTTAATAAATTATAGTGGTATAAATTACAGTGGTATGTTTTTTTTAAATTCCGCGGCCCAAGGCCGCGGCCGCTCTAACGTCCGTTGCCGGGCGTCTCTGGTTACAAGCAGAACGTATTTCCACTACGTATTTGACTTTGACCACCTCTGAGAGTGGTATGTGAACTTTCTATTGCCCTGTAACGGATAAAGGCTTGCTTGTTATGTGGGACCAAAATATTACCAGCAAGAGTAGGTTTAGTGTTATGTATGTCTGAACGGTCTAAATACCTTTAAGTTGAGCATTGTACCTTCACCACTTACAGCAATGAAGTGATGGTCACTTCATTGCTGTAAGTACCTAATCTTCTATGGGTTTCATATTTCTGACGACGCCGACGCCGCCGCAACGTCTTGCATTTTTATCCAAGATTGTAATACAAACATCGTTCTAAGGTGTAATTATTTTAAAAAGGAATTAAATTCCAGAGGTTACAAAGTTTACCAACTAGGTATATAATGAATCAATATCAATCAATATGACATGGATGACATTCAAAGTTAATATATAAAAGTATTAATGACAAAAGCAAAGACAAAGATGTATGTGATCTTGAACAAGGATCTTGAAGTGTGGTCTAGTGTTTGAAGCACTCTTGTGATGCTTCTCAGGACCAAAAGCACTTGTATAGTACTATATTATAATCTGTGCCAAAAGCAAAAAAGCTGGTCTCTGAGACTTAATTGCCAAACTATATAGGTACTTTAAAGTCACCAGCTTTCTGGGAACCTACCCATCTAGCAGGAACCAGGATCAGCTATCAGAACTATGAACACACATAAGACTATCATAACACTACCTTGATATAGGATAGGTAGGTAGGTATTTTATATCAGAACTCTTTATAATTTCTTTTTCTCGAAAACAAAAAGAAAATGTAACCATATTGAGGCTCGTGGCTATGTGGTTACCGGTTAAGTTAATTGCAAAAGGTTAAAAAACACTGGCCAGATCAGTCTTAGGATGGGTGTTCTGAAGCATCGCAGTCAGTCTGGAAAGCCGAACAAGGTTGGGAAATAGACTAGAGCTGAAGCCTTTGAAAATGGTAAAAAGTGAAAAAAAAAAAAAAAATTTGTAGGATGAAACCCGTTAGAAAAGAACGAGAATATAACAAAAATGAAAGGAAAAATTATTTACGGGTGACCTGAGGTCGGGAAGTGGAAGGGGGTGAGTTTTTAAGGGTAAAAAACGGTTTATCTCGATTTCCGGCAAAACTACAAGTCCTATTAAAAAATTAAATGACAAAGTTGTAGGTAATTTAGAGACCTACAACTTTTGTGTTTACACTTTTTTCACATAACCTCATAATTTATGTGAAAAATTCAAATAATCAAGTTTTGGTTTTTTATTTTTATCTTATGCAAAACCATTTTTTTTTTCACGAAATTTGGTGAAAACTTACATTTTTATGTCCCAAAGACTGTAATTTTATTGATTTGAAATATTTATTTTTTCACCTAATTTTGACTTAAAATCGTAAAAACACCCTAATTTTCAATCGACCTGAGAATTTTCACGTCAAAATATCAGCTTTTTAAAAAAGTCGGGAAGTTTTTTGTTCGTTGAAATCTCTTCTTTCTGATAATGTAAATGTACCCTGAAAATGCAAAAAAAGAAAAAACTCGATTCCGATTTTTTTTTAATCACTATGTACAATTTAGATGTTGAATCCATGGACGTACTCTTATAATATCTCTATGGTTGAACCTTTGTAAAATTTACACTTTAATTTCAAGAAAAAAGTAAAATTCCATGTTACATTGATAAACAAATAATACAAATCGAAATATACTACTATAATTAACAACCAAATAAGTTAATATTTAATAAGACATCTAAAATATTTTGAGAAAGTTGTAGAATATTCTTTAAATTATATGCATAGATGCCTATTTATTGTTATTTTAAGATAATTTATATACCTGAGTTAACTTGGGATAATTTTAGCCTATCAAAAGGTATTTCATAGAAAAGTGGGGAAGGGGCTGGGCGGGTTTAGGTCTTTCTACCTGTTATTTCGTAGCAGCTGAAAAACCGTTAGCCAGTATTCGAGATACAGAGCAGTAAACAACATCGTTCATAAAAATACACGTGCAGTCTGTTGACCGAGATTAAAATATAGTTAGTATTTACCTTGCTATGTAGATTCTAAAAGTTTGTTTTAAAGTAAATTTGTCACAGTTTTCTTGAAGTAACTCAGCCTGCACGCGTATTTTTATAAGTTTTTGTCATAAGTTACGAGTATCTTAAAATAGCAATAAATAGGCAAATTATATGCATAGAGCATATAATTTAAAGAATATTCTACAACTTTCTCAAAATATAGTAGATGTCTTATTAACAATTAACTTATTTGGTAGAGTCACAGATGTCAGTCTGCCAGCATTTCTGTCGTCGGTCCATAGCACCGAAGAATTAGTCAGGAAATTTTTGTCAAATACACTGATTGATTCCGAGGTGCGATGCAAGACCGATGCCATAAATGCTTGGAGGATGTCTTGCCCCGACACTGACCTGCCCTCACGCCTAGGCTCACAGCGACTGTGGGATTCACCGCTCTGTAAATTGAGAATTAATACACTAATTGACACTTCTGTCAATATTTCAGAGCGTGCACGCCTACTAGCTGTTGGAGAATGGGAGTCAGGGTTATGGATCCAGGCGCTCCCATCGCCCAACGTCGGTACAATGTTAGACGACACAATCTTCCGCATTGCCACTTGCCTTCGGCTGGGTACACCTTGTGTATCCCCGCATCATTGCACCTGTGGAGTAGCCGTCGATAATCTGGGACACCATGGCCTTTCATGTAGCAGAAGCGCAGGTCGTATACCTCGGCACGCTATTCTAAACGACATAATTCGTAGGGCTCTTTCCACCGCAGGTCTTCGGGACGTGAACCAAATGGTTTAGCACGAAGCGATGGAAAGAGACCGGACGGTATGTCGTTGCTACCGTGGAAGATGGGAAGGCCTTTGGTGTGGGACGCTACATGCGTTGACACCTTAGCACCTTCACACCTTCCAAGCACATCCGGATGTGCCGGCGCTGCTACTGCATCGGCTGAAGGCCTTAAACGGCGTAAATATGCTAACCTAGCAGGTGATTACATATTTGAGCCGTTTGGGGTTGAGACACTGGGGTCATGGGGTCCGAGTGCTCGCCGCCTTTATAGAGACATTGCTAAACGCCTAATCGATGCTTCTCAGGACCAGAAGGCTGACTATTTTCTGGCCCAAAGAATAAGTATCGCCATCTAACGTGGCAACACAGCCAGCATTCTGGGAACCTTCCCAGTCGGCAATGACGCGGAGGATTTTTTAAACGATATTTTGATATGTAAATATTTTTAGTCTATAATTATGTTTATTTTGTATTTTGTAATTCTTATTGTACTTATTTGGTTGTTAATTATAGTAGTATATTTCGATTTGTATATTTTGTTTATCAATGTTACATGGAATTTTACGTTTTTCAAGAAATTAAAGTGTAAATTTTACAAAGGTTCAATCTCAAAATTGTACATAGTGATAAAAAAAAATTTCGGAATCGAGTTTTTTCTTTTCTTTGCATTTTCTGAGAACATTTACCACAGTAATGTATATATTTTACTGACTGACCAGACATACGTCACGCTTCTATCCCCGATGGGGTATTGGCCAGTAATTTTGTTGGTTCCACGTACTAGGGGGCAATCCTATTGCCGTTACCAGGTATTGTACCAAAATTCTGGACGGCTTCGTTGGCGTGGTCGGTAGTGCATCCGCTTTCGACGCCAGAGCCTCGGGTTCGATTCCCGGTCGGAACAAACTTTGTGTGAAGACAGATACGTTTGTACCGAAGTCTGGATGTTTCCTATGTATAATATGTATGTATTTACAAAAAAAAGTGTTTATAAGTATTTATATCAGTTTATCTAGTACTCGTATCACAAGTTCTGCTTAGTTTGAGACTAGATGGCGTTGTGTGAATTGTCCTAAATTATTTAAAAAAAATGGACAGCCAGTATAAGTGTTATTATGTACCTATATGACATGTTACATACCACTACATATAATCTAGTACTCTAGCTATGCCTGAAGATGTTGATGAAAAACTACGCTTATGAGTGGATACTATTAGTATAGTTAGATATAAGTACTAATTTGTTCAGTTCAGCCGGTACCTTCTGGCTATTTTAGAAGCTCTTCAGTCTTAGTTATGTTACAAAATAAATGATGGGCTCAGGGAAATTATTACGAGATCTATCAAGTGGAGCGTGGGGAACTCAATGGTGTATAAGTTGCGTTACGATTCGCGGGTTTTTTGCGATACTCTTTTGTAATTGTTTTCCAATACTGCGCTTGTAATTATGTTGTTACATAAGATAATTGTAACAGAGAAAAACGTAAATGATGTTTGCAATACCGATGTGAAATGCAAATCGGCAATCGAAAGCATAAATTATATAATAGAAAACCACTTTGGTTTTATTTTAGTTCAAATATTCACGTTAAAAGAAAAAGTGAGGACCATGTGGTTCGGATTGCACTATGCCTGCCTGAACAGACGAAAAGTAGAGGCCGCCCGCCACTAACCTGGTGGTCTAAAATTCAAAAAAACCTCAAGAAAGCCCAGTTGCCTGAAAAGACAATCCAGGATAGACTATCCTGGCGCCGAAAAGTGGGGAGACCCGACCCCAAATAATGGGACAAAGGGCAGGATAAAGAAGAGGCAGAAGAAATACTACCCGCGTGAAATAATTTTCGCATTAGCTACTAATTCCAATTCTAAAGAACCATATCCAGGAAAAGCTATATCTATGGTACCTGTCATTATATTGGAATATTTGTGACACCATAAAAGAAAAACTGTGCCTCGAGAAAAAATCTTCGTTTTGAACGTTTACATTGCACACATACACATATCACGCCTATATCCCCGAAGGGGTAGGCAGAGGCGCATTACACACTCACAATTTGCCAGTATTTTTAGTCTCACTTAATAGGTGGCAACCCTATTGCTGTCACCGGGCACTCTAGAAAGTGGATTATGTCCACATTGGCCGAATTAATTTAATAAAATAAGCAGCTATATTATAATTTTGTAAACTAAATTTGAAACCCGTTGCCTTTCTTTTTTTTTTTTTTTTTAAATCCGCGGCCCAAGGCGGCGGCCGCACTAACGTCCGTTGCCGGGCGTCCCTGGTTACTAGCAGAGGGTATATCCAGTGGCGCCCGGCGGACTTTGACCACCTCTGTGGTCTCTGCGGGTGTTTGGTCGGGACGAGAATCCCGCGTCATTGGGGTCGGGTTTTATCCCGCGTCAGTGAGTGAATCTGGTTGCGTGCTATGGGGCAAAGGCCCCGCAGCACGCAACCCTTCTAGCCTGCTTCTGTAAGGACGGTGGGAGGCGATCCCGCCGTCCTCAGGCCCCGATCATGGAGGACGATAGTCTTGGGCGTAGTCGCGTAGTCTGGGGCGGCCTGGCCGCCGACTACGGAACTCGGCGGGGAGGGTACGCTCCCTCTCCCTCCCGGCCGCCTCCTTCGCGAGCATGACTTGCTCGCAGAAGGACACGGCCGCGTTCCACCTACTCCCGCTGGATACCATGGCTTGAAGCATGGTCCCCAGCGAGAGGGTATCCACGCCCAGACCCACTACGAGGTCCCGGCGCTGACTCGCCCACGCTGAGCACTCCACCAACGTGTGGAGTGCGGTGTCGTCGTCGGAAACCTCGCAGTGTTGACACCGGGGTGTGACCTCACGATGCATGCGAAACAGATAGCTACCGAAGCATCCATGCCCGGCAACCATCTGCGTCGCACGGTACGTGAGGTCACCATGCTGCCTCTGCAGCCAATCGTCCATGATCGGTCTCACCGCCGCGATGAAGATGGCACCCCCCTTGGGTTGCTCAAGTCGCACCCTCCATGACTCCATGAGATCCTGGCGGAGTTGGGACCGCTGGTCAAAACCCGTTGCCTTGCGATGAAATGTTGATGAAAGGCAACAAAATCTTACGTGCCAGGCGCTGTGGCACCGCCAATTAAAGTCCTGGGCGTCTCGGACTCGTAATAATTATGTATAGGTATTATAATAATATATAGTACCTACCACGCGGGTGGAGCAAGTGGTGTTCGTTAGTTTCTAGTCTATCTATCTAGGTATATGTATAATAATTATGTCGTTTTATTATTGGACCGGTAGCTATCTAACTAATCTAGGGAAACTGGTCAAATTATTTTTTACTTAACATAGATATATTTTTAAGATTAAAATGCAAATTTAACATTCAAAACATGTAGTCAACTATTATAACTCATAACAATAAATCTGTAATGGTATGTTTGGAAAGCGGTTTAACTACATACATATTATTATTATAAGCGGGACAATGAAACTGTATAATATTTTAATTAATTAGAAATAAAACCAGAACGAACCTTCTTTATAATTCACATTTTAATCAGTATATCACTTCTCAAGGATTTTAAAGATCGTGCTGCTGATTGAATTTTTAAATTTTCACTCTTCTGTTGACATTGAGTAAGTGAAATGTTATATATTACACTAGCGGGCGCCCGCGGTTTCGTCCGCTTGACAATTTATATTCATAAAAACCTTCCTAAAGAACCATTCTATCTAGGTGAAACCTGCATCAAAATCCGTTGCGTAGTTTTAAAGATCTACGCATACATACGAACGGGCGACTTTGTTTTATAATATGTAGTGTCGTAGTGAGTAGTGATTCTACATTTTTCATGTTTATTATCCTATTTAGGTACTAAGTACACATTATTAGAGAACTACTATTACATTAAGTTCTTTGGCTGAGGTACCTAAGTCAGGTTTTGGAGTGTGGTGGTTAGTTGGTTGTAATTAGGAAAGAATATAGTTGAACGGGCCCCTTTTAAGACTTCGCTGTCCCTCTATCACCAGGCTGTATTCATGTGCCGTGATGAATATGAATATGATGAATAAATACTAAAAAAACCGAGCAAGTGATTGTCAGGCCACGCATATAATAGGGTTCCGTAGTTACCCATAATATCCTCTAAAACTCCTGAACCAACAAAGTTATCTAAGCCGTTAAGTTTTCCTTTAAAGTTCAGTAGGTACATAGACTACCATCATGATGATTTACAGATTTGTAAAGTCCGCTTTTAGACGGTTGCCTCAAACACTACTTTGGTAATTTTTTTTGAGAAATCGTGTAGGTACTCTTCTCGTCTCTTGTAAAATGTAATTCCTGCTCTTACTTATACACAGTGGATAGCATGTTCGCGAGAACCGAACGTTTTAAACGTTCGTTTCTCTGCCGAACGATAGTGGCCTGGAACGCCCTGCCTGTGCACGTGTTTCCTCCCACATATAATCCTGGGTTCTTTAAGCGGTGCGTGAAGAGGCACATCAGTAGGTCGTCAAGTTCTCTCTATAGTATTGTGTGCTGTGAGAGTGGCCCACAATCTCTAGACGTCGTCACGACTTACCACCAGGCGGGCGGCGTCAATTTAGCGAAATAAATATTAAAAAAAAACGCCGTTTAAGGCCTTCAGCCGATGCAGCAGCAGCGCCGGCACATCCGGATGTGCTTGGAAGGTGTGAAGTGAAGTGGAAAGAGCCCTACGAATTATGTCGTTTAGAATAGCGTGCCGAGGTATACGACCTGCGCTTCTGCTACAAGAAAGGCCATGGTGTCCCAGATTATCGACGACTACTCCACATATGCAATGAGTAAGTTAAACTTGTTTTACTTAATGACTGATATTATTAATAAAATAATGATTTGCTTAGTTGAGGATATTGGATGTTAATTAGTTACTTATTATTGGAACGAAGTTCTCTAACGCAGCTTACGGATAGTGCTATTTAGTACAAATCGTCACGTTACGCTTATCAGTGGCTCCCATCCGCATCGGTGGTCCGCATACTAACAATATTTACAGGTTTTATAGGTTCACCACCTATTACCCTGGGACACCCTGGTAGGCGGGACCAGCAAGTTACTGTCGAAAAGTGGGCGAATTATATGGCTCTGCCTACGATTACGCTACGATTATGCCCACGATTATATTACATTCACGCCTGCAATTTCAGGAAAACAGATGTGATTATAATGTGTATTTGTATGAGGTTATTTAAAATAATAACTTTACTTACTTACAGTTTTATTGCAGCACGAAATGTCACATAAATACAAAAAAATATTCAGTTCCAAAATCACTACATACCAAAAAAATTTTCACAATTCAAAATAATATTGCAAACGTAAAATTAAGAATAGATTATTGGTATAAAAAAATAGACTTGGAATTCGAACGCATCTCCAAGTTATTTCGCGCTGTTTTGTTATTCGGAATTTAAAATTCAAATCTGAACGCGTTCTCCGCCTGACGCGTGTCGGCGGACTGGCTGCTGAATCTGTTGATTATAAAAGTTTGTTGTAGCATATTATCGAACAGTACCCGGCATAAACCAACCTAATGGGAATAAACACAATTAAAACACGTTCACATAATACGATTTAACAATTTAACACGGTCGGTTGTTCGATACCTACTTTACTTTCTTGCACAGTAAACAATAATGTTCCAAGTAAGTGATAAAGTGATGATAACAAACAGTGTCCCAAGCTTTAAATGGCTATGTCAGAAACAATTGTGATAAGTTCCAAGATTCTTGTGTAAATACACTCGTGGACTTATAAATTGCACCACTCTGTTCAGAATGACTTGCAAATTAATATTTTTTTTAAATTATGCAAAGGATGTACCTATTTAGATTAACTTAAAAAAAATATTAATGACTGACCATTAGTCATAAAAAATGACAAAATTTAGAAATAGAACGGCAATAAAACAGTTGATTTAAGCCCGGAAAAGGAAATGTACCCGTAAACTTATATTTGTGTGTTATTTAATTAGAGTAAGTAGGTACCTACATAAGGTTTTCAATTGATTTTTACTGTTATTTTTTTTATTTCTGGATTTTTTCTTTATTTTTGGTCTGAGTCTGTCTGAATGCGATAAATAATCGCTATAGTACTCACAAACGTACTTTTACGCAATAACGCGCTAGCTATACTTACTATATTCATCATTTTTAATGTCAAGGCTCGGGATCTTTTCGGGATGCTAAAAACCATTAATTAAGTAGGTTTTCTAACCTACGTAGAAAGACGGAAAGACTAGTAGACCTAGAAACCCCCTATATACATTATATTTTTGCTGTAAAAAAACTTACTGTCAAAGAAGGTACAAGCCAGTGACATGTTAAGTTTTGACAGTTTGAGATCATGGAGTTTAGTTACATTACAGACAGCGATTTAGCATTTGAGTCTCAAAGTGCAAAGGCACCAGTTGTATCCGGAGTCATTGAGGACAATCAGGAATTTGGGCTGGGCACGGCCTCTGCGGTGACCTTGCAACTAGTAACGCGTCCCGCTTGACAACTGTCAGTAGTTCACTGTACTCTCCAAAGATGTATATAATTTATCGGCGACACAGTTGAGTAAATATACGAGTACAAACAACCTACGTACAACTATTGCTGCAAAGGTTTCAGCCCTAAAGGACCCCACTGGCGATACGACCAAATCACTCCAAATTACAAGAATAGTGGGCATCTTCCAAAAAAATTTGACAGCGATACTTCATCATCATTCACCGAGCCTTTTCCCAACGCAATTGGGGTCGGCTTTTCAGTCTAACTGCGATGCAGCAGAACTTCGATATTTTCCGTGAAGCGACTGCCATCTGACCTCCACAACCAATGGGCGATATCGAAGTTCTGTAGTTAGACCGGTCGGATTTATGATGGCTCCAACTACCCCTAACGACTGCTATAGATGTTCGTATGACAACCGGGACCGACGGCTTAACGTGCTCTCCGAGGCACGGAGGTCTCAATGTCTTAAGAAATGGTCACCCATCCTAAGATCGGCCTGACTAGATACTAATACATATAAAATGAGATATTACGATTCAACCAAAGATATGCTGATATTGTTTTGAGATTTATAGTGTACGGTACGTAAGTAACTGTACTGATTAATCTAATTATACAAAATTTTCTACCTTTGATTAAAGTACCTAATCGTATCTAGTTTATTGTTATCTGTGATACATCTGCACCAATGTAGGTAGGTCACACAATTAACTCACATAAAGAGGTAATTTACTTAATCTACTGTGATGGAGATAATCAAGGTGTGCTCTTATTGGAGGATCCCGGATCTGGATTGAAGTGGATCTACTTACCTATGACATTAACTCCTTCACTTAATTTTTTATTTGTATCAATTTTGTACCATCTACAAAGAGAGTAGATTTTATGACAATATTTTTTGATTTTGTTGCCTTTCATCAACACTTCATCGCAAGCAACGGGTTTCAATTTTTTTTCAAACATACAATATAGCTGCAACTTTTTATTAAATTCATTCGGCCATTTTGGACATAACCGGGACGGCAATAGGCTTGCCCCCTATTACGTGGGACTAAAAATACTGGCAAATTGTGGGTGTCTAATGCGCCTCTGCCTACGCTTTCGGGGATATAGGCGTGGCATGTGTGTGTATCATAAAATAATCTAACAACAACTTCTATGGAAAAGTTTATTACATTGTTTGTCAATAAACAATTACTTCGTAGTTAGAATTTGACAGAAACATTTAAGCAACAATGACCCCTGCCCCGCGGAGTCATAAGATAACCCGTAGGTATAGGTCCCTACTTCATTGATTAGGAACTATTATTCTATTATAATGGAATATTATCTACAATCGATATATGTATGTATTATAAAATAATGCACTAGGTCGGAGAACGGTTTGTCCGGTAGGTACACTTCCGTGCACAAAAAATTGCCTTTGCACCTGGATCTGGAATCACCTTTGCACCTGGATCTGGTGTAATAACACTTTCGTGTGTGACTGTTTAATAGTGGTAAAATAACTCTGGTCCGAATCGGGAACTCAAAAGCAGTACTTCCTCATTCGGACCAGTAGTGGTATGAATGCGGAAGTACAAAAAAAAAGACTCTTAGTTTCACTCCATGGGGTGAAACACCCACTTCAAATAGAGTCCGGCGCGATTCATACCAATGGCCCGTAAAATACTGGTATGAAACAGGAAACACTCTGTCTAATCAAGCATGACAATTTTATTACAGGTATATGCAAACAGGGGCGGGGCCCCAAGAGATTAGACTACGTCCTCGCCGTCCGCCCTGGACCCCAACTTGACCACGGTAACGCAGTGGCAAGTTGGGTGACCGAACGTCGAAATCGAAACTTGAGTGGCCAACACAGAAGAAATTGTGCTTACTATGAAGCCTGAAGAGACCCCCGGTCCTGACACTGCCCTTCCCCGGGCAGTCTCAGCCGACGACATATTGCGCGAACAACGGACTTCGATGCCTTTTGATTTGGGGGCTCGCGTTGCGCCGCCTAGTTGCAGCGCGACGTCGACGCCCCAAGGAAAAGTTGCTGCTGGGACTGACGATGGGTCAGCTCCCAGTAGCGTGAAGAGTAAGGGCCGTTCTGCCTCGCAGAAGAGGACCCTCGAGAAGGAGGGACCGCCGCGCGACCGGAGCACTAGTTGCTCTGGATGGGGGTCCCTCCTCTCCAGCGATTCGGAGGAGGAGGTGCCGGTGAAGACGGTGCGCACGCGTCTCGGTGCCTACAGAGTGCGCCCGCCTACTCCACCGCCGTCCTCTGTACCGTCCCTGCGTAGTCGCAGGGATATTGGTGTGCCGCCCGCGCGGGAGATCATGAGCATTCTCTCCCGCATGAACGCGGCCATGCGGGGGAGTAAGAATATGTCGGGGAGGAAGAAGATTGTGGCTTCACTGGTGGATGAAGCCCAATCCTCCCTTGACAAGCTCCTCGCGCGGAGCGCCACAAAGGAGGAGGCGAAGCTCCGCAAGCAGGTTGCGAGCCTGGAGGTGGAGCTCACTGCCTCCCGAAAGGAGATGGAAGATCTCCGTCGGGAGGTCGCTGAGTTGACCACAGTGGTCAAGGCACCTCCAGGTCCCATGCCACCTCCTCCTCTGACGGCTGGACCAGCGCCGAAGACGGCGCCTAGGACCGCGCCCACCACGGCGCCCGCCTCGCCGCCACAGCCTGTGCCGACCACGGTGCAGGTCCTGACGGCGATCGAGAGGCGCCTCGCGGTCCTGGAGGACCGGGCGTACCGCCCTCCGCTAGCGCGCCCCGCGTTTTCATACGCGGCGGCTGTTGGCGGTGCTCCCGCTCCCGGTCCTAGCGGCACACCTGCTGTCCGCCGCCCCGCTCCGCCCCCGTCCGCTTCGGTGAGCCGGATACCGGCCGAGACCGCGGCCCAGGCGCGGAAGGCCAAGGGGCGCGGCAAGAAGAGTGGCACCCCTGCCGCCTCCTCTTCCTCTATCGTCGCTCCCGCTGCTTCCTTACATCCCTCCAGACGGGAGGGATGGGAAGTAGTGGGGGCCAAGAAGAGGAAGACGAAGGCCGCAAAGAAAGCGGCCAAAGCCGCCGCGGCGAAGGCGCCGAAGAGGCCCCGCCCTCCTCGCTCCACCGCCGTCGTCCTGACGGTGACGACGGTAGGTGTGGAGAAGGGGGTGGGGTACGCCGACGTACTGAGGACTGTGAAGTCCTCAGTCAACCTCTCGGCCCTCGATATACAGGGGGGGCTCCGGTGCAAGACGACACGCACCGGGGCTCGCCTCCTCGAGGTCTCCGGCGCCTCCAGCGGCCCTAAAGCTGACGCCCTAGCGGCTCAGCTTAGGGTCGCGCTGGACGAAGAAGCCGTCCGCGTCACCAGACCCACCAAATGCGCCGCATTGCGCATCACGGGTCTGGATGACGCGGCCACGACGGAGGAAGTTGTCTCCGCCGTCGTGGAGGCGGGCGGCTGCCCCCGTGACCAGGTGAAGGCTGGAGATATCTCCTTCGGCTCCACTGGTCACGGGATGACAGTCGTCCAGTGCCCCGTCGCGGCGGCACTGAAAGTGGCGGACGGACGAAGCCTCCTCGTAGGGGGCTTCCTAAAGGCGCAGGTGCACCTCCTTCGTGCCCGGGAAACCAGATGTTTCCGGTGCATGGTGGTGGGGCACTTAGGAGTGCAGTGTACAGCGGAAGTCACCGTGGGCGATCGGTGCTTCCGCTGCAGCCGGCCCGGTCATAAGGCAAGTGCCTGTGACGCCCCGCCTCGCTGCTTTAGATGCGAGGCGGAGGGCAAGACCGCGGATCACCGGGTCGGCAGCACAACCTGCGCCGCCTCGAGGCCAAAACCTCGTCCGTCCGCTGAGAGCGGTGGGGGTGCCGCCCTTGCGCGGCCAAATGTTTCGCGGCGGGATGCGGTTATGGACGTCAATTAATGTCTGACGCCCGTATCCGTATCCTGCAAGTGAATTTGAACCACTGCCTTGCTGCTCAGGATCTACTGTACCAGAGCATCCGGCAGTGGTCGCCGAGCCGTACTACGTCCACCCGGGAAGCCCGGTGGACGAGGACGGCTCGGCCTGTTGTATCTTTGGGGGGTCCGCCGCAGACAACTCGCGCCTTGCGATCATTGCAAGGGGCCGCGGGTGTGTTGCGGCGGACTATGATGGGTTGGCAGTCGTGGCCACCTACATCTCGCCGAACATTGACGAGTCTCAGTTTGAGCTATGGCTCACTGAGCTCGACGTCGTCTTCGCTGCGTGCCGTCCTCGCCCTGTCCTGCTCCTGGGAGACTTCAACGCCTGGAGTGAGGCGTGGGGCTCCCGGGAAACCAGGGACAAGGGGAGGCTTCTTGAGGACTGGACCAGAACACGTGGTCTGGAGGTCCTCAACCGGGGGAATGTCGCCACCTTTTGGCGGCGGGGGGGGGGGAATCGATCGTGGACGTAACGTTCGCATCCCCTGACCTCGCCGCCCGTATTACAGGCTGGCGCGTGGAGGAGGGTGGACCTCGTAGTGGGTCTGGGCGTGGATACCCTCTCGCTGGGGACCATGCTTCAAGCCATGGTGTCCAGTGGGAGTAGGTGGAACGCGGCCGTGTCCTTCTGCGAGCAAGTCATGCTCGCGAAGGAGGCGGCCGGGAGGGAGAGGGAGCGTACCCTCCCCGCCGAGTTCCGTAGTCGGCGGCCAGGCCGCCCCAGACTACGCGACTACGCCCAAGACTATCGTCCTCCATGATCGGGGCCTGAGGACGGCGGGATCGCCACCCACCGTCCTTACAGAAGCAGGCTAGAAGGGTTGCGTGCTGCGGGGCCTTTGCCCCATAGCACGCAACCAGATTCACTCACTGACGCGGGATAAAACCCGACCCCAATGACGCGGGATTCTCGTCCCGACCAAACACCCGCAGAGACCACAGGGGTGGTCAAAGTCCGCCGGGCGCCACTGGACATACCCTCTGCTAGTAACCAGGGACGCCCGGCAACGGACGTTAGAGCGGCCGCGGCCTTGGGCCGCGGAATTAAAAAAAAAAAAAAAAAGGTATATGCAAACAGAATTACCTACAAAATTTGTTGTTAAATTCTTTATCAGTCTGGAAACCGGTTACCAGTTTATCGCGTCTATTTCATATCACACGATTTTACTTTACTGCTGTCGTAAAACTCATATTACCACATTCATGTTAAAAGTCAGAATGACAAATCGTTCTATCTACAGGCTATCTATACCATGTGCATAGCTTGGTTATTTACTGAGAAGGATAGATTGTGTGGAACAGTCAACGATGTGTATCGAATTCTTTTTGCCTGTGTGGTATGAGTATGCGACTGCCGGCCCTGAGGTCCCAGGTTCGTTTCCCGGTCGAATCAAATTATTTGTGTGATCCACAAATGTTTGTTTCGTAGTATGGGTGTTTTCTATACAGTATAATATGTGTGTATTTAGAAATATATAAGTATGTTTATCAGTCGTCTAGATCCTATAACACAAGCTTATATTAGCTTAATTTGGGCTAGATGAATTTCGTTGTGTGAGAATGTCCAAAAATATTTTTTTCATATTTCCTTTTAACATACTTTATTTCATTATTGTTCGCCAATACAGTAATAACTCATACTTACAGATACAGATACAGAGTACCTAATAATACATAACCGAGAGCTACTAAGTCCTACCACTTTATCTGTGGTCCTACATACAATGGCTGGCATTATCGCTTAAAGCAGCCAAGTTTGGTGAACTACAAACGGAGATAATCAGCATTATTTTTAGTTTTATTTATTTACAATAAGAATTACAATATACAAAATAAACATAATTATAGACTAAAAATATTTACATTACAAAATATCGTTTAAAAAATCCTCCGCGTCATTGCCGACTGGGAAGGTTCCCAGTTTTATTTTAATAATTTTATTGCACTTAGGTTATGTACCTACTTATTAAATTTATGTTTTTGTGAGTAATATTTTGTTAAATCGAATTTAATTATTATTAATAGCACATCATTAACTTTCAGTGCTTCTACTAGTGAAGAAATTTAACTATTATAACGCAAGCATCGGTGGTTCAGTGGTAGAATGCTCGCCTGCCACGCGGGCGGCCCGGGTTCGATTCCCGGCCGATGCAGTTCTTTTTGAGTTATTATAAATTTTTTTATTATTTATCATATTATAATTAAGTATTTTTTAAGTGCCTATAATAATTGTTTAGTAAAAGTATATTAATTATGTATATTGTTATTATTATTAGTACATATTGTTGTAACTGTAGTAATTCTTATGTAACTTGTAAAATTATAAATTTTCAAAATAATAATGTTTTTCAAAATCTGGCCTTATTGCCAGTACGCGTGTATTGCCAAATTGCCAGACACCCCCCGGGTACGCCTTCGAAATGATAACCCCTTCATCAAACATTTTGTTCGTTCCACCACAGATAATCTCACATCGATACAGGCGAGCGAGAGAATTGTGCCACTGAGAACCTCAGTTTGCTCCAATTATAAAAAAAAATATTACCATTGTGCGTTAAATAATAATACTAGTTTATCAATTAGCCAGAGAGCTAAAACGGGAAATATAATAAAAAAAAATTAAGTAATTCAAAAATACAAAAGGAAACCTGCCGAAACCCGGGATTGAACCGGGGACCTTTAGATCTTCAGTCTAACGCTCTCCCAACTGAGCTATTTCGGCTATTGATTCAGTGGTTGAATTTACTAAAAACTTTCTTATAGACAAAATGAACAGGGTATTGGTTCTCCACAAGACAACTTTTTACAGTACCATCAATACGTACCCGCTTTAGCCTGTACTTTACATAAAAAATTAAAAAAAAAAACAGGAAAAGCTCCTCCTTTTTGAATAGAATGGTTAAAAATCCTCCTTTTTTGAACCCGGTTAAAAATTGAGCAGTCGGAGGACCCCCGTCAGGAACGAAGTTCTTTACGCAACTGCAACATAACCCAACCTGGGTTTGGGTTTGGGTTACTTTTCGTTTTACTAACGTTCTGATGCTAAATTTAAACTACTCGCTGCGGTCGCTGCTGTGGTACTGCACTGCAGCATGCAATTGAGCGAAGCGACTATTGTCATATTTTTGGTCAATAACTGTTTTTGAGGGTCCTAAATCAAAATTCGGTCTCGAACAAAACCTGCTCCTGAGAATACTTGATTTTTGAGTGAAAAAATCATGAAAATCGGTTGTTGACATATTTTTGGTCAATAAATTTTTTTGAGGGTTCTAAATCAAAATTCGGTCTCGAACAAAACCTGCTCCTGAGAATGCTTGATTTTTGAGTGAAAAAATCATGAAAATCAGTTGGGTAGTTGTCGAGAAACAATTTCACATCGAGTTGCATTGGAGTCACATGATAAGGAGCTCCGCTCGCTACGCTCGCTTCGCTCAAAAAAGCGGACCATATTTTAGCTTCTGGACCACTTCGAAACCACTGATAAGCGTAACGTGACGATTTCTACTAAATCGCACTACTCGTAAGCCGCGTTAGAGAAATTCGTTCCAAAAAAAATCCTTTAAATATTCACGTAGTACGTTGTTTGTAATGAAATCCTCCTGAACTACTGGACTGATTTTGTTGATTGAAATGTGTATACACGTATATTATGTATTCAAGTGGATTCGAGCACACTATAATTTTTTTGTATATTTTACAATATTTTTTTAAAATATTATGTAAAAATGTAATAAGTAAGTTCTTAGTATATGACCGCGGCTTCGCCTGCGTGATTTATTTTACTGTTGCCAATTATTACCACGGGAACACATTAACGGGACAAAAAGTCACTTGGAGATGCTTTAGCGTATTTCCAAAATCAATTCAGTAGTTACGGAGACAAGCCCGTTCAAATAAACAAGCTTTCATTGATGAAT
The DNA here is from genome assembly GCA_963556515.1 of Nudaria mundana. Lineage (NCBI taxonomy): Eukaryota > Metazoa > Arthropoda > Insecta > Lepidoptera > Erebidae > Nudaria > Nudaria mundana. The sequence goes on from OY748296.1 coordinate 7,724,637, forward strand.
TGAGTTGACACAATCTTCAGAAAAAGAAAATAAGAATGCATTGAACTGAATCAAACGGCATCTTTTGTTTGGTTTTATTTGTTTTTTTTTTATTAATTTTATATTAGGCTACTTGAGAACAGTTACATATCTTATTAACTTATTCTACGGCCCATAGATTAAGACTAAAATACATAATAAATAATAAAATTTATATTATAATAATAACCAACACGAAAACAGTCTTGTTTTAGTTTTATGTCATCTATGAATTTATAAATGAACAAATTCATTTATCTAAAATGTTGGCACTCCTCCTATTATTGGCACTTTAGAGTTCAGTTCGAAAAAATAAGGAAACCCTAACTTATTCAAGTTCCGTAGGCATTGAAAAGTAAAATAGAATTATTTTTATTACTATTCCAAATTGGCAAAACTGTTCTCATAACCATTGTGGCGATTTAGAAACAACGGCTGACAATTGATGCTGGTGATATGAAGTCGTTATTTTAGTTTTTAATTAAGGCGAGTGCAAATCATAGTACTTATAGTTGCAGTGGTTTGGCATTTACATACTCTTAAACTGATTTTATAAACTTAATTACACCTTAGGCGTAGATTCAAAGATTATTTCTTTAATATTTAACCCAATTTTATTTATTTCATGTGCAGTGCAAAAAAATATACAAAAAATATGCTGTGCTAATAATAATAATATCGCACCTTTATTTCGAAACCGTTAGAAAACGAAATTTTTACAAAATTGAGTAAATAACGCCATCTTTTTTAAATCGTCGGGAACTACCGAATGAATTTGACAGTTTATTTAATACCTCAATATTACGGTAGACAGCGCTAAACTAAAACGTTACTAAACGAAAATGTTAAACATTATGTTTTCTTATATTTTAGTACGTCAGACATACATCACACCTGATACGAACTCCTTGTCTTGTAAGAAGTCTTTGTTACTTTTATTGTCTATTATGTTTTGACGGTTTGACAAGACGTTGTCATATAAAATAACAATGTCTTAAAATTATCTCGCTAAAGTTTTAAAGTTCAATAAAACCAAGTTTTCGTTTGGTTTATCTGTCTTTTATGTATCAATTTATTGAACTTTAATTATATCTACGAAAATATCATGTCGGAGAAAGAGGCCCCGCCGTCTTCTAGTTGGTCGCACTATCTACGTCCAGAAAGGTTCGAAGTTGAACCTTCCACCGCTGGTTCGGACTTACGATGGACTCACTGGCGGTATACATTTGAAAACTTTCTTTCTGAACAAGCTTCATCTGCTACCGAAGTCATTAAACTCAAGCTCCTCGCAAATCATGTGTCACCTACCATATTCAATATAATTAGAGAATGCTCAAAGTACAGCGCCGCTATCAAACTCCTCAACGATACCTTTGAAAAGAGAAAGAACATTACACTGGCTCGACACCAACTGACCTGCAGGAAACAGCAGCCTGGGGAATCAGTAGCCGAGTACTGCAGAGCGCTTACGTCTCTGGCGTACGACTGCCACTACAAAGCAGTCACAGCTAAAGAGCACCAAAGTGAATCAATCCGTGGAGCATTCATCGCAGGTCTGTCTACACAACGAATTCGTGAACGTCTGCTTGAAAAATCGGAAATGACGCTGAAGGAGAAATGACCGTAAATCTAGCTATTTCCCTCGAGACCGCAGAGAATACCTCTCAAGCCTTGCAATCAAATTCATTACCTGCCTCTCCTAGCATGTTGAATGCTGTAGCACCTACCGAACCTCAAGCAAATCTTCAACAGCCAAATGTAGCAGCTTTTACCTCTCTTAACGGCAGTTCGCAACGACGCAAGTGCTTTTTTTGTGGCGGTAACGTCCATCCAAGAATTAGATGTCCAGCAAAAAACGCTGAATGCCGGCTCTGTCAAAAGAAGGGTCATTTTGCCAACGTTTGTCGCAGTGCCGGACAAAAACGGCAAAACCTTAATGCTGTGAATGCTGAGGAAGAATCTCAAGAACCTCCTACTACTTCCCTTGGATCCTTCTGTGCCGCAGCTCCTTCCAGCTTACGTAAGGCCACAATCCCTATTACTGTTAATAATTATAATGCCGATGCGCTTGTTGATACCGGGAGCTCTATCAGTTTCATAGATAACGCCTTGGCACTAACTATGAATCTAAAAAGGAAGCACTGCAATCAAGCTGTAACCCTCGCATCATTAAACAACGTATCTTATGTTAACGGCGTATGTCACGCTACTATTCAGATTGGCAACCACATCTATAAGCAACAACCGCTGCTCATTGTCAATGACTTATGTGCTGACGTTATCATCGGTCACGACATCCTCAAAACCCACTCTTCTCTGGAATTGCAGTTTGGTGGTGAAAAGGAATCCCTAAAGATATGTAACGTTCTCGAAGCCTCTGTACCACCAGCATCTGTTTTCACAAACCTTTCGCCATCTATCAAGCCTATCGCCATTCGCTCCAGACATCACTCAGAAGAATATCAATCATTCATATCAAACGAATTTTCAAATCTCCTCAAAGACAAAGTTATTGAGCCGAGCATATCCCCATGGAGAGCACAAGTTTTGGTCGCTGGAGGCGGACATCACCGCAAACGTCTATGATTACTCTCACACGATAAATAAATTCACAGACTTAGATGCATATCCCCTTCCAAGTATAGATTCTATCGTCACCGCAGTCTCTAAGTACAATTTATTCAGTCAAATTGACTTGAAAAGTGCATATCATCAAGTACCTATCCTTTCTAAAGAAAAGATATACACTGCCTTCGAGGCCTGCGGTAATCTGTATCAATTTACTCGAATACCATTCGGTGTCACCAACGGAGTCGCCGCTTTTCAAAGAACCCTTCACTATATTATACGTACGGAGAAGCTCAAAGGTACTTAGACGATGTCACCATCTGTGGAAAGGACAAACAAGAACATGACTCCAATCTGCGCCGATTCATGGAAGCAGCAGAAAAGTATAATCTAACTTTAAACAAAAACAAGTGCGTGTTCGAAACTGACGCCATTAACCTTCTCGGCTACACTATCAATAACAACACTATCAAGCCTGACAAGTCACGCCTAGAACCACTGCTAAATCTCCCAGTCCCCTCAGATTCAGCTTCTCTAAAAAGAACTCTCGGTCTATTTGCCCATTACTCCAAATGGATCAACAATTTTTCAGCTAAAATTAAACCGTTAGTCGATACTACGTTTCCCCTGTCTAAAGAAGCACTTGAATGCTTCAATAATCTAAAATCTGACATCGAACAGTCATCTCTTGCTTCAATTGACACCAAAGAGACGTTCACCGTCGAGACTGATGCATCAGAATTCGCCATCGCCGCTACACTTTCACAGAAAGGTCGCCCAGTACCGTTTTTCACACGCTCATTAAATGATTCAGAGAAGCGCCAACCTTCAATAACAAAAGAGGCATGTGCTATCGTAGAAGCTCTTCGCAAGTGGCGCCATTATTTGATCGGTCGACATTTCATACTTATCACAGATCAACAATCGGTCTCTTTCATGTTCAATCAAACCCACACGAGTAAAATTAAAAATGAGAAAATAGAGAGATTGCGCCTTGAACTATCCTGTTATAAATACGATATTATTTACCGACCTGGCGAACAAAATTTTGCCGCTGATGCGCTATCCAGGGTTTGTGCCGTTGTAAATGGCTCTCCCAATAAACTTGTTGACCTTCATAACTCCTTATGTCACCCCGGCGTAACAAGAATGGTACATTGGATACGCTCCAAAAACCTACCATATTCTGTAGAAGACGTGAAAAGGATGACCGCTAGTTGTCGTGTTTGCGCCGAAGTAAAACCCAGATATGTAAGGAATGAAGGGCATCTGGTCAAAGCGACAGCTCCATTCGAAAGGCTTAACCTAGATTTCAAAGGACCTTTGCCATCCACCTCCTCCAACAAAGACATCTTAACTATAATCGACGAATATAGCAGGTTTCCGTTCGCTTTCCCGTGTAAGGATATGACCTCAGCGACTGTTGTTAAGTGTTTAAAAGAACTTTTCTGCTTATTTGGTATTCCTGCTTACGTACATACCGATAGAGGAACCTCTTTTCTCTCAGATGAAACAAGAACATTTTTGACAAATCTTGGCATTGCATGCAGCCGTACGTCACCATACAACCCACATGGCAACGGATTGGTAGAGCGCCTAAATGGGACGTTGTGGAAGACGGTCCAGCTTTATCTCCGTTCTAATAATCTACAAATTGCTGACTGGGAGAAAGCCTTACCTATTGCCTTACACTCTATTAGATCTCTGTTATCCACGGGCATAAACACCACTCCTCATGAAAGGATGTTTAGTCACCCTCGCCGATCTTCCAATGTTTCATCTATGCCAACTTGGCTGCTATCACCAGGCCCTGTCTACATGAAGAGAAATATTAGAAATTCTAAATATGATCCAGCCATTGAAGTCGAATTGTTACAAAGCAATCCTGACTATTCATTCGTGAGGCTGCCGGATGGTCGTGAAACAACCGTTTCGAACAGGTCCTTGGCTCCAATCCCGGAAAATGATGATATCTTCCTAGGAAGATATCATCAGTCATCTAGTCATCATACAGTATCTTCGGCATCTAGATGCCGAAGATACTGTAGAAATACCCGTACCAAGCTCTGCCACAGAAAATACACAATCTCTGAATGAGGAACCTGGCCCGTCGGCATTGATAGAAGACCCTCAGCCTCGTCGCTCTACCCGAGAGCGTAGGCCTCCGCCCTACCTTCGAGATTACGTTTCGTCTTAAAAGGATGGGGTGAATGATATGAACTCCTTGTCTTGTAAGAAGTCTTTGTTACTTTTATTGTCTATTATGTTTTGACGGTTTGACAAGACGTTGTCATATAAAATAACAATGTCTTAAAATTATCTCGCTAAAGTTTTAAAGTTCAATAAAACCAAGTTTTCGTTTGGTTTATCTGTCTTTTATGTATCAATTATATTCCCGAAGGGGTAGGCAGAGGTGCATTACAAACCAGCCTATTCCTATTGCCGTTACCGGGCACTAAAGAAAATCCTGCAATTCACACCAAAACATACTTACCTAAATAAATGCAGAGTTTGTAAAACAGTGTTTTAATTTATAACCTGTAAGTATAGGTAGGTATTTCTAGGGATTCGTAGGTATTTCTTATATTTTTAATTTTATTTAATAACGTGCCAATAATTGGACGAGTATTATTATGTTGGGAATTTCTATGCCAATAATAGGATTTCTGTAGCATTTTGGATTTTAAGTACAAAATATTTATTTACTCTTGTTCAATCACATACAAACGATTATAAAAACAAAGATTTAACTATTTACTTTGATTCTTTCACATGTTTTGTCTACTAGCTTTGTTAAATGAGATTTTATGGTAACTTAATTTCGGGTTGATACGAGCTCACTACTAAAGTGCCAATAATTGGGTAGTTTACTATTTCTTATAGATAGTTACTAAGCAAAAGTTGATGTTACTACATAACAGATGGCGCAACAGTAACTAAAGAAATGTTATTTCTACTAGATAACAGATGGCACTTTAGTACATTATGTACAGAATAATATAGATGTCGCTTAAATCGATCTTAAAGTCCTAAAAATTATGTCCTTATATAAAATAATAACATTAACTTATGTTTGGTTAATTTCTTATCATGAAATTTAAATACCTATGTACTAATTGCCCATTTTTTTGTTTGTAAAATCACGTAAAAATATAATAATGCGTGTTATCATCTTTCTATGATTATGAGCATTATATTATATTATCTGTGGTGTTATGGACGAACCACCAGAAGGTATATTTATTTTTCTAAGTATTCTAATGAGGCTGGGATGGTGTTGTCTGTACCATTACCTATTTATTTATATATTTTTTACCTGTAGTTTAATTTTACCATATCCGCTAGGTATTATCAGCTCATGTATTCTACTACCTACCTATCTTAATAGGTTGAAATCTTCTGCTTTTGTTATTCTATACACAACAATTTTAGTAAAACTTGGCATCTCACATAATGAAGCAAGTACCTATATAGTTACAAGGAGATCGATTGCAATGCAATTAATTAATTATTACGGAGGACGTTATATTGGCACCCTTTTCTAAGCAACACGTTTTGCATTATAATTACCTTTTAAAGTTTTATAATAAACTAGCTGTGTAGTTTATACTTTCGATTGTTGACCTGAACCTATAGTACCGCGGGCGGCGCGTGAGACCGTTCATGGACGAGTGGCTGCAGAGGTGGCATGGTGACCTCACGTATCGTGCGACGCAGATCGTTACCAGGCATGGATGCTTCGGTAGCTATCTGTTTCGCATACATCGTGAGGTCACACCCCGGTGTCAACACTGCGAGGTTTCCGACGACGACGACACCGCACTCCACACATTGGTGGAGTGCTCAGCGTGGGCAAGTCAAAGCCGGGACCTCGTAGTGGGTCTGGGCGTGGATACCTTCTCGCTGGAAACCATGCTCCAAGCCATGGTCACCAGCGCTCCATGATCGGGGCCTGAGGACGGCGGGATAGCCACCCACCTTCTGCGTGCGTACCAGAGACGCTCTGCAACGGACGTGGGAGCGGCCACGGGGCCCGGCAATAATAATATAGTACCTCTAAGTAACTGCTAGTGAGGATGAATTACAATAGTAAAAAAAAAAAAAAAAGGTATATTACTCAGGGCAACTATCTCTATACTACGTGGTTGATCTGAGGTATATTAACATTTTTACCAAATCACGAGGTAGTTATTAATCATGATCGGTAATAATCCATAATTTTCACATTAATCAAATCATATTTACTAAATAAGGAAATCCAAAGTTTCGAAGGAGAAGATGGCTTTCTCTCAATTGCATGGAATCCAGTGGCTTACATTAAGTTTTAAATAATGTTTTTTAATTTTTAAGTAAGCCGACAACAAACAACGATTTTTATAACAAAGGATTTTAATCCCGGTAACCAAAAACTGCAAACAAATACAAACTCTTGTTTTAATGCAACGTCATACCCATTGTAATGAAATCCGATTCCGAGCTTCAAAATTAGAGGACAAAGCTTGGTGTATGAGGATTAAAGGATAAATTGGAGTTGACGTCGCTACCCAAAGCGGATTTTGGACTTTATACTTAAAATTGGACAAATTTTTACACAAAGAGTTTTATTAAAAACGAAAATTTGAGAGTGGATGTTATTTGAAAATTAGCTACAGTTATTTTGAAAAGATAACAAAACGGAGAAGAAGTTTATTTGAGAGACTCCCACCTTAAACATGACTACCGATGAAACGATGGGGCAAAGACAATCTAGAGTACCTACTTACTTTACTTCGTACTGGCAAGCGTAGTGTGGGACAACCACCTACCAGATGTGCCGACGGTCTAGTAAAAATCGCTGGGTTTCGTTGAATGCAAGTAGCAAAGGATTGGTCACACTAGGAACTCATTGGAAAGGCCTATGTTCAGCAGTGGACTAGGCTGAAATAATTATGATGGTGATGAATAATTTAAGTTATCATTGCATTAGATAGTAGGCCAGACTACAATATTATGACTCAGTCAATAATGTGACACATTCTATTCCATTGTAATTGATTACTGGAAATAAAAAGTGTAGATGAGTTTACAAAATTAATAAAGGTTCCGCACACCTTAAAAAACGAATTTGTTAACACGGAGTATCTTTAATTATTAACAGGATCATCATCCACTGAGCCTTTCTCCAACCTACTTAGTTGTGGTCGGCTTTCCAATCTTACTGCGATGCGGCTGAACTTAGATATTTTCCGTGGAGCGACCGCCATCTGACCTCCACAACCCGTGGCTACCCATGAACGATATCGAAGTCATGTAAACGGTTGTTTTATAAGGGTGCTAAGGATCAATATCGTGAGGGTGCAAGTCATCCCTAACGATCTATTGACAAATGCTAAAAAATGGATGAGGCTGCTTTCGCTTCGGGGAGAAAATCGTGATTTGTGTGTTTGATATCCTACTAATATTATAAACGCCAAAGTTTGTGAGTATGTATGGATGGATGTTTGTTACTCTTTCACGTAAAAACTACAGAATGGATTTTAATGAAACTTTACAATAATATAGCTTATACATCAGAATAACACATAGGTTACAAATTATATAGATATTGTGTGAATTGTTCAAAATATGACGATAAGTGTCTAGTAAGTAGGAAGCGATAGATATACCATGTCCGTTACACTAGCATAATACCTCTTTGATGTTTTTGATCTTTTACGTTTATCTTTAAGCGACGCGGCGCGATGGGAACGGGAAAAAAATCCAAATTACCACGCGGACGAAGTCGCGGGCGACCACTAGTTTGTTATAAAGGGCCTGATACTTGGGTATTACTGTAAGCACAAATTTCATGGATGTATAATATTTTCATTCTCACGGCACAAGCGATGCTTAGTTCGAATGAAAAAAAAAACAGTTTGTGCTTAACCTCTAATAATATTTTTGACCCCATTCTTAATTTTCACTTTGTTTTATAGGACAATTGATTGACGTTTAGTGTGTCCAATTTATAGGTTTATGTACTCAATAAAAGCACATTAATTTTTATTACCAGCAATCTGGTAAAGGAGCAAGAGTCGATTAAAATTACGAGCGTCTGCCCAATCATCTTAAAAGAAAACTTGACCCCTAGAATATCTGTAATCAGGGATTGTTAAGAAGACCACTATTATACGGGATAGGGATGGTCTCTTAGGATATTTATCTGCGACCATTTATCCCAGAACTAACAGTAATGGACAAAATGCTTGTTAAATTTAGAACAATGTATGAATTATACCATTTCATTAAAACATTCAGCGGTTTGAATGTTAAATCAAAAAATCGATGAACCTGTCTGATGCTCTAAAACATATCAAATAAAGAGATAAACCTAGTGGTTTAATTAAAGGTGATTTAAGTGTGAATGGACAAGCTAGTAAAGGTCGACCTAGGTGGATTTATGGCGACCAAATCGCAGATGTCTTGAATAAAGGCCAGGTTAAAAGAACCCGTAACCGGTGAGCATGCATGAATACATTAATGAAAGTTGAGGAAGCGAAAGAAGTATGCCAGGATCGTAGCAAGTGGAAGTGCCGTCCGTGGTCTCTGCCTACCCCACTGGGAAAGAGGCGTGAGTTTATGTATGTATGTATGTTTAATTAAAGGGAAAAACAAAATATTGCTTGTCTAAGTACCTATTATTATTTTAACTAATTTGCTTAGTTGCAGTCTGAGTGACTCACTGTTAACCCTATACAATTATGGAACTCTAAATTTGCATGCATCCCGTCTGTTACTGATAATAATATAAATATGGAATTATTTCTGTTCAGAAAACATATTGCACTGTGCCTAAGTGATTGCACTTAGGCAGTAATTAACAAAAAAAATAGTAAAGTTGTACGTAAGGCACAACGCGTTGTCAAAGATGTTTCAATTAATTGTAATTGATATATCTTTGGCAACGCGTTGTTTGGTTCCTAACGTCTTTCTTGTAATACATTATTTATAAATTCTCTTGTACACTATGGCCTTTCTTGTAAAGATCCGTAGACTCTTCATTCACGTCTTGTACTGCCTCTCGGGAAATGATTTTTATACGCTAAAAAGTTGTCAAAATAAAAAAAAAACGGAAATAATTTCTGTTACAGTATGAGGTCGCGCGTTGTCGTAAGGAGAAGCAGAGACGATCGATTGACCAAAGCTGGTTGCAAATGCGTGAGTTTCTCCATCATTCTCTTCAGTTCTTGCAGTTCACACCTGAAGCCATTATAATACTCATGCCATTTTGCCACTCAAAGGTCCGGTCTCCTATGGCTATTATAGTGTGGCAAGTCAGCCCCCTACTGGCGCAGAAAGTAGCGGAAATACTTTCCGCGCTTGATAATAAAAACCTTTGTAACAGCTTAAATATAATAGCTGCAGCGAAAAAAGAAACCTAAAAATAGCTGGCCGTGTATAGATGAAACTTATATATTTCAGAACTCGATAACAATCCTACTTAATATTATAAACGCGAAAGTTTGTGAGTATGTATGTATGGATGGATGGATGTTTGTTACTCTTTCACGTAAAAACTACTGAATGGATTTTAATGAAACTTTACAATAATATAGCTTATACATCAGAATAACACATAGGCTACAATTTATAAAGATATTGTGTGAATTGTTCAAAATATGACGCGGCGCGACGGGAACGGGAAAAAATCCAAATTCCCACGCGGACGAAGTCGCGGGCGACCACTAGTAATCTATAAAACTTTCAGGTCAGGTAGAAGTGAAATCCAAAATAAAGAAAAATAAAGAAACTTTTTCGAGGGTTCGGTATAAATTTCTTTTGGGACGCTTTTGTCCCATGGACGGCTGAGTGACCACCGAACACTATTTTAAGGGGTAATTTTTCAATTAGGGCATTGCTTTACTAAACCACGATCTAATAAATAACTTGCTAAGTGTTTTCGATTGTCAAACATAATCCATTTATCGTCGCAGTTAACAAACGGCTCAAAATTCCTGCGGCTCTATGCCTAGTGAGCAGAGCAAGGCAAGTATCGAACTGTACGTTGCTTTGACGCTCGTGAAATTCCCGAGGCACCTACTTGTCAAGCTTTTTACCTAGACAATTTCTCACAAATAGATCAATATTGCTTTGATGTTTACGTCAAAAGCTGCTGCTAGCCTAGCAGAGCGAGCATAAGTAGGAAGAGTTTGTCGAAAACCAATAATAGTAGGAAAATTAAAAAAATGTGTTGATTAGGTCGAGTCGGTGACATTTTCTGCGATAGGTATCATTGGTTATCGACAAACTTCCGATGCCATGCTCATGCTGCAGCTTTGCCTTTAATTCGTCATTGTGGACTAAAGTATTCGGACGACTAAATACACAAAATATTTCCAGGACGAAAGTGGGAAAAACAACGAGTATATCTTTAGGTTCATTCCACTTTATGCACCTGGGTGATATCACCTAGGTGCATAAAGTGGAATAAATCTATCTTTAGAGGTACCTACCAAGGGCGTAGTCAGGATTCCATCAAGGGGGGGGCAGACCTAATACTAAAATAAATCGGGGGAGGGGTGAGCACCCCCCATAGAGGGGTAAAACCTGGTGTCCCCCCTCCCCTTAATAAGGGGGGATATTAAAAATATTAAACCACGGCCGCACTACGTCCATTGCCGAGCGCCTCTGGTACGCACTAAAAGAATTTCCAGTGGCGCCCGGCGGACCATGACCACCTGTGTGGCCCCTGTGTGGTGGTCGGGTTTTACCCCGCATCCTTGGGGTCGGGTTTTATCCCGCATCCTTGGGGTCGGGTTTTATCCCGCATCGGTGAGTGCACAACGCACTACACATCTTGGCGAGCTGGCCCGAGCCAGCTAGGGGAAGTTATGGCCCTCTCGGATAAATATGCCCCGACAATACGACAGAGGTAGAGAGGCACTCTGTGGTAGATCAGTACCTCTCTAACGCAGTTTCAGGGTAAGGTGTTAAAGGCGTTCGCGATGTCAAGACACCACCAATACCACCTCGCCCCTGCTTCCTCCGTCAGGGTCTTTGAGCAACACGATCGGCCGGCAGCTGGACGGTGAGTCCGCTGGCCGCCCCGGTTTCCGAATCAGGACCAGTTTCCCCGTCCTTCACACCTTGGGAAACTGGCCCCTTTCGAGGCATGCGCTGAAGAGCCCGCCGAGCAGTCGAGGCCTGAGTTCATTGAGGGCCACGACCCATGCACGGCCCGGAATGCCGTCGGGTCCAGGGGTGGTGATTTTCCGGCGACTGAGCCGAAGTACCACTGCTCCTAACTCTCTAACTTCGGGTACGACGTCTTCGCCGCTGCTATCCGCGTTGGGCGTCTAAGACCGAGCCATGCCCGGAGGGATGTGCTCCTCCGCGTTCGTCGGAAACAGAGAGCCCAAGACCCCCTCCAGCTGATCCGGCTGGAGAATCTGGGTCAGTGGGAGCGACTTCGTTCGGAGTTTACCTCTGACCTCAACGAACGGGCGCCCCCATGGGTTCAGTGGCGCTCCAGGGTCTCCAGGAGCTCTTCGCAGGCTGATGATGGCATGACTAAATTGAAAGCATACATTTGAAAAACTTCCATGTACCTATCCAATTTTTAATTAATACTGCTCTTCAGAAATTGTACAATGATGCAGGTACGCAACGGGCGACACTTGCACCACAGAATCCACAGATGAGAATGAGAAAGAATTTGATTATTTCTTTAGCTAAATGTGCTTGCACTTTTGCACTACCCTTCCCGGCCTCGCCTGTCGTGTTCGACACAAGTGCTATACCAGGTGGTGACCCCTAAAGAAAGCGCAGTATAGTCATCCCATTCCGCGTAAAAATTCCAGGAAGTGAATACATTTTAAGATGCGATACTGCCGCGTTGCTTCTATTATTGATTTTTGCTGTTGTCGTTTCTTATCCTTTCTTATTAGATTTATTTCAAAATATTAACAAACGGGTTTATGAGTATTCTAGCTAACTCTATGCTATACTATAACATAGAGTAGAGAATCGTAGGGGGGGGGGGGGGGGGGGGGGGGCACGCGACGTGGGAAACAGCGACACACTGGTCCTACGTATACGACGTCAGTAACTTTGTCCTGTTCTGTACTTAGGTTTAGAACATACTTAAGTACGTAAACATACCATGGTAATATCCATGACATTGCAGTTTTTTTAATATAGTTTAATTCTTATACGCATATTATTTGAGTAACCTGGACAACCAGAGTTACCACTGAACATTATAAGAGAATAATAAATTCATTTATGAAATACATTGAATTACAGTTACAGGCTGACGGACAGACATAAACTAATAATTAATTGTCATATTATTACAATTCTTATAACAAGGTGATGGACTAAATGGCGCCAACGCCGTCAGGCGCCACTGGGCTAAAGGTATAGTCGTATACAAAAGCGTTACAAATAAATAATTAATTCATGTATTTTAGTTCTAATAAAATGCATCATTAATTTATTAAACACACACATATCACGCTTATATCCCGAAGGGGTAGGCAGAGGTGCATTACACACCCACAATTTGCCAGTATTGTAGTCCCACGTAATAGGGGACAAGCCTATATAATTTATTACAGACCATCAATAATAATAAAACTTAAATTTTATCACTTACCAAGTACAAATTCGTATATGTCAGCGTCAAGCCAGGGTATTCATAGTCAATGAAATGCACAGTGAATTAGCTACTAATTTTATTCTTCTTGAGCGTATTTTACAGAAAAGAAGAGGGTTTCTTTATAATAATTCAATATTATGAATTCAATATTCCAACGCAGTATTCCAAAAGCAATTGCCTCAAAAATAGCTTCCTTTATAAAAATAATACAATGGATTTAATTTAAATATTTATGTAACCTTACAAGCTTAATATTCAAAATAGACATTTAAATGTATTTTACATAATTCTAATTACATAATAATATAAGTAATTTCTTTGGTTATTCCAATTCATATAAAACCAATGTAACATACTTTTACGAATTGTTTAATTAATTAAATATGATTCAGAATAATCATATTAAAACTAATAGATATTATTTGTAACATTTACACATACAAATTAAGTGAGTATTAAAGTAATAAAATAAATATTAACATAATAACACAAAAATAAACAATAATTGCTATAGATGTCGCTATGCGCCCATGTATACTTCTTCTACCTTCCCCTATAAAATAAATAAAATTTGAATTTCAATTCAGATTTGAAAGAGTATTTACATGGGGCACACTAAAAGTTTTGCACTTCTAGCTAATCGGAACTATTTGAATTTCGAATGTTATATTATTTTAAACGTTGCAACGTTCTTAGTAATAAAAAAAAACAATTGGCGGGAAATCATTTGTCAATTGTTTTTTATCACACATCAAAGTTCTACGTATGCAACGAAAATGGAATTAAGTCGAAAAGATTTTAGAGCGATGATTTTTTATGATTTTAAAAGTTCTCTCTCCCCGCAAGACTGTGCCGCTCGTCTTCAAAATGCTTTTGGGAGAGAAGCACCTTGTTTGAGCACCGTGAGGCGAGGGTTTGCTGAATTTGAGAGAGGTCGTTTCTTTACATGACTTATCAAGACTGTCTCAGAGAGAACAGCTGTTCTCTCTGAGACAGTCTTGATAATGCCTCGTTTAGAGGCGAAACAATTGTCGACGTTTTAGTGTCCTTTAATGTTGCGAAGATAATGCTATTATAATTTGAAAAGTTTTAACATCTTACTTACCGTTACTTTAATATGGCTACTGTTAAGCGGTTAATTGAAGAAAACCCGCGGATTACCTATGAGACAATTCGAGGACTATTGGGGATTGGTATGAGTCAAATCCAGAAAATTTTACACGAAGAATTGAAAGTTCGAATCGAACTTTGTTGTCGTTAGAGGTCGTTGGATCCCTCATGAACTGACAGCGGAGTAGAAACGGGCTCGCGTGGTATGGTGCTCACAGATGCCACTGAAGTACGACCACGGACATTCTAATGCTGCTTATGACATTGTCAAAGGAGACGAAACGTGGATTTATTGTTTTGAACCCAAAAAAAAACAGCAATCTTGTGAATGGGTGTTTGAAAATGAGAACAAGCCAACAAAAGTGAGGCAGGCGAGAAACATTGGTTAAAAAATGATCGCCTTTTTTTTCTCAGCTACGGGTCCCATCTGTACAATTCCACTTGAAGATTAAAAGAGTGTTAATGCCGAGTGGTATTCTACCATTTGTTTACCCAGGGTGTTAGAATAAGTTCGCGAAAGACGACCCAAAAGCCGCGTTCTCCTACATCATGACAACGCTTCTTCATACACGGCCAACAAAATAAAGTCATTTTTAGCTACAAAAAAAGTACAACTCGTCACCCATCCTGCGCATAGCCCTGACCCAGCACCCTGTGATTTCTGTATTTTCCCCAAAATCGAAGATTTGATGAGAGGTTTCATTTTTACCAACTCCGAAGAGGCACTGATAGCGTTCAATCAGCACATGCCTTCAGATCTGTGGTCCTCCTGTTTTAAAACATGGTTCGATCGCATGAAAAAATGTGTAAAATGTAAAGGAGAGTATTTTGAAAAGCAATAAACATAATATTTTGGTTTTAAATGTTGTTTTTTTAAGTTACGCAAAACTTATAGTGTATTTTGAGATGATTTAATCTAAAAATTTGAAATTAATACTAAATCGTCATAATGTAATCGTAATAGACAGCTATTTTATTTCTTACATTTGCGCAAACTTCACAAAATGCTTTTACTACGTTAACAATGTAGGTACCTACGTTTTTAAGGGATAATCTTACCTAATTAATTGCAAATCCGTGCACCAACTAATGCTACAAAAGATACAGGTGACTTATTAAATATAATTAACTTGCAAATTAGTACAACAGTCCGACACGAACTTGTGATAAATATACCCATAAAAAGCTCATAAAATTTATGCACACGAGTGTCCTGAATCAGCATTCAGTTGGCGTGTTACGAAGGAAATGGCATGGCTCGACAGTTAGCTTTTACTTAGCGCCGATGACCTAACATAGTGCGTCCTCTGTCGAAGCTTAAATTAAAAAAAATATAAGTAAATATTTGTTACTGAGACCGCCAGTGTAATATAATGAGAAGGCGAGTATAACGAGAATACAGTTTTAAAACACGTTTAATAGTACTGCCTGCACTTAAATATTTTCTATGGTACCATAGAGTTAGGAGACCGACCCGTGATATAATGTGCGTAACGAATGCCTGTATCACTGTAATGTTTAAAAGACTAATTCAGAGGATAATGAGTTGAGTAGCCCAGATTGTAAAGTAATTCAAACAATCATAGATTTTCCGTTTTTTTTTAAATATTTTTCGACACGAAATACCTATTCAGCTAGTATATCTATATATTTAAGACGACAATTTGTCTGTCTGTCTGTCCGTCTGTCGCGTTTTTCAATTTACATACATTTGCATGAAATATTAAAATATACTTTTTTTTTAATTTTTTTTTTATTCGAGGCGATACAAATTTCGTCGGGATAACTTGTATGATTTATATTGGCTGGTATATAGGCTTCCTTGTTAGCGCCTACCTGGAAATGTTATTTTTCATTTTTAATTTACAACACCTGTATAAACAAGTACTACCTACTTAAGGTTTTTCTTTATTCCGTTATTAGATGCATGCTGTGACACCTTAAAATGTTGTGTATTAAACATAATATTATGGTGGTTTCGGATATCCGTGATAGCTTTGTCTGTCTGTTAGCAGATGCTTTTTAGATCCAAGATATTCTTGATAGGGTCCCTTAGTACCGATATTTTATATGTATTTAGCCATACCTTTCCTTCCTATATCCCTTTGGTTCATGTGTAGGTACAGGCAAAACGCGTACGCTTTACTTATCTGCTAATTACTCGTAAATAGTGCATCAGTAGCCTGGTGGTTAAGGTATCTGTCTTACGTTTCGATGACGTGAATTCGATATTCGGTTACCCCGTCGTAAGCCCTTTTAAACGGCTCCTCTATGGAATGCTGGTAGCTCATAAAGTCATAACTAAGTCAATTTGCTAAGTAGGTATTCTCTAAAAATATTACAATTTGTAGTACAGAAGTTTTGACTCATAGTAACAAAATGGTTCTGCATCATTTAGGTGATTTATTTTCTTGGTGGTTTTCCATGAGTGTGCATATTTTCTGGGTTTTCCAGCGACTCATACACTGTTAACGTCAAAGAATACTACGGAACCATTCAGGAATAAACGTGAATCAAGTAGGTACACATCCTTAGGCGTAGTTATAAGTTGTAGCAACTAAAACATTAAATTGGAGTGAAATTATTTATTCAATTTCTTTTGATAGAGTCACAATCATACTCGTAACATAGTCACTTCCGCTGTCTGTCCGTCATCTTTAAAACTACTCAACGGATTTTATGCGATATTCAACAATGGATAGAGTTGTTCTCGAGGAAGGTTTTATATAAAATTTATCAAGAGGGCGAAGCCGCAGACGTCCGCTAGTGAAGAATAAAGTAAACAGAGTCACAATGATGGATAGCGTCTTAGGACACCCAAAGCAACTTCAATTACAAGTGGTGCACTTGCCAATCAAGGAATATACATAAAAGATCACTTTAGTTTTGAGTTTATTCGTAAGAAACATCAAATGTTTCCTGTTTATAATAATTAAGTATAAGATAAAGAAGACTATTTCACGGGTATTAGCTAGTGATTCATAAATACAAGTAAAATAAATATGTCAGTAAGTTTAATGCTTTTGCAAACTATGTTACTAGTTCATCTTCCAGTGATAGTGACGACGTAGGTTCAATATTTCTTAGAAGTAACGGGAATATCGACCGCAAATACCTACCTAATGCGGTTTAGTGATTTTAATATATATTATAAATTATAATACACCTTGTAATTCGGTAAGTAAATAGTACTTAGAAATAATTTAGATGGAGTGTAGCTATAGTGGTGACTACGCATAAATGGTTTGAGTGTATCTCACTAACTAAGTTGTAACTAAGTGATACATGGTAGCATGGAATGCTATGAACCGTGCCAGTTAAATAATTTGAAAATAAACAGATCACAAATACTGATGTCATCGGTAGGCCTCGAACCCATGGGGAATGCTCTGACCACTGAGCTATGATGACTACGATGTGCTTTAAAGACTAGTTAAAGCAAACTCATTGCTTTGAAAATACAAAATATATAATTTATTTTTATTTTTAAGTAGGTTTACCTACTTATAGTAAATATGTCAAAACTGCATAGGGCAACAAATTTAATCCCTGCGGCCGTATGTTCGACCCGTGTAGCTCTATGCAAATCTTTAATATATATTTTTTTATTTTAAGAATTTTTCACTTTAGTATAGAATCCATTAACTGTGAAGACTCCTTTATAAACGTCCCAGGGAATTTAGTTCTCGCATTGACCCGGAAACTTCTTCACTAGACAGTAAACTTTTGTAACTGCAGTCTACACTAACATTACACTTCTTGTAATTCATATTATTCCCATCTCACTAATAGCTCGTGGCGATATACGGTGGGATACCGCTCGTGAAGAGCCTTTTATGTATTTCAGAATGGCAGTAACGCCCATGAGGATGTTCACCAGTTCACTGCGGTCAATATGTTTCGTTGAAGGTGTAATGCCGCCAACTCACTTGACTTAGCGTATTTTTGTTCGTGTTCGTAGGAAAATCGTTGTATTTGACCAAATATCAAACGTACTTCAAACAAGACATATACTGTACAGGCAAACAACTCAAATACCTATGCCAAATATCCAAATATTTGCTTGTTCACAAATGAACTGAACGTGATAGATATGCTTATGATTATGTAGTGGTTGATCACCCCCCATGGGTTACACCGTAGGGTCGCCAGGAGACCCGCGAGGGTGCCCTGAGCCTCTCGTGGAAATGGTAATGTATCGTCTATGTATTGTTTACGCTGTAAGTTGGTTGATTTATACTGGCTCAGTAACTTAAAGAATTGTTTTAGGTATAACCTATAACTATAATATTATTATAGTAATAGTATTAGTAGTAGGTTTCATGGCACTATCTTCTGGTTATGTATAGAACCAATTTTATTTAGTTAATCAACGTTATTTAACTGTTAAGTAGTTAAGTACTGAATATTACATTGATTGTAGGTAGTTGTCATAAAAAACAATAGAACATAATGTGTTTTTTTTTTAATCCGCTGCTTGTGGCTGCGGCCGCATCTACGTCCATTGCCGAGTGCCTCCGGTAGACACTGAGAGAATTCCCAGTGGCACCCGGCAGAGAACATAATGTGTGGATAGTAACTATTGTTTAACACTTGTAATACTATGTATTGTAGTATATGTAGTAAATATTTAAGATGTAACTTCTTGTTGATAATTCTTATCAGTTTTAAATAATTTATAATATTTAAAACATAGTACCCTCTGTCGAATAGTAAATCTATTGTTGATGTTAAATATAAAAATGGCCAACGCGAAAGCGTCGGGTTCAGTCATTGATCTGTGACTTTCGGTGTGATAACAACTAAAAGTAAAAGGCTAGTGAAAGTAATATATAATATTTGTAATGTAATTGTGGGCCCACCACTACCCTATATGGTGTTTAGCGAGGATCCAAATATCCAGGTACAATGTTATTCTATTCTATCTATATATGTTTATATATTACGGTTTATCGTTAGTGCTGATACGATTGTGGGTCAACTACTACCCTATATGATGATCAGCAAAGAATCCTAAACGATAAACCAGACTTGTTAAAGATACCTAATAACTGTAGTCTGTACAATAAATTATCTATGTTATTGGGACACCATTGTAAACTATTGTTAGTATAGTACCCGCCGTGGTATTAATATCTGGTTAATTGCTAATGTGGAGGAATTATGGTTTGATAATAGCCCAATGTATGTATGACTATGAAATTGTAGGTACATAATGTTATTGTACATTTACCTATTTATTGAAAAGAGTGACCTAGAGTTTTCTTGTCAGATTCTTTCTCAGGTCCTACTGTTGCTTTGTGAATCTGACAGTACATGTAGAAGTTAAGGTTATAAATAAACATTATTTTATAACCGCCTGGTTATAAAATAATGTTTAAACCTCTTTAATTTAATATCTTACTTAGGTACCTGACATCTATATCATAACATAGTATGATATCTATACCAAGGAATCCAGGCTACTTCTTTAATTAATATTCTACTTAGGTACCTGACATCCATATCATAACATAGTATGATATCTATACCAAGGAATCCAGGCTACTTCTTTAATTAATATTCTACTTAGGTACCTGACATCCATATCATAACATAGTATGATATCTATACCAAGGAATCCAGGCTACTTCTTTAATTAATATTCTACTTAGGTACCTGACATCTATATCATAACATAGTATGATATCTATACCAAGGAATCCAGGCTACTTCTTTAATTAATATTCTACTTAGGTACCTGACATCCATATCATAACATAGTATGATATCTATACCAAGGAATCCAGGCTACTTCTTTAATTAATATTCTACTTAGGTACCTGACATCCATATCATAACATAGTATGATATCTATACCAAGGAATCCAGGCTACTTCTTTAATTAATATTCTACTTAGGTACCTGACATCCATATCATAACATAGTATGATATCTATACCAAGGAATCCAGGCTACTTCTTTAATTAATATTCTACTTAGGTACCTGACATCCATATCATAACATAGTATGATATCTATACCAAGGAATCCAGGCTACTTCTTTAATTAATATTCTACTTAGGTACCTGACATCCATATCATAACATAGTATGATATCTATACCAAGGAATCCAGGCTACTTCTTTAATTAATATTCTACTTAGGTACCTGACATCCATATCATAACATAGTATGATATCTATACCAAGGAATCCAGGCTACTTCTTTAATTAATATTCTACTTAGGTACCTGACATCCATATCATAACATAGTATGATATCTATACCAAGGAATCCAGGCTACTTCTTTAATTAATATTCTACTTAGGTACCTGACATCCATATCATAACATAGTATGATATCTATACCAAGGAATCCAGGCTACTTCTTTAATTAATATTCTACTTAGGTACCTGACATTCATATCATAATATAGTATGATATCTATACCAAGGAATCCAGGCTACTTCTTTAATTAATATTCTACTTAGGTACCTGACGTCTATAGTATGACCTATATCAATGAATCGAGATTCAGTGTCTCGCTGAATCTCGAGAGTGGCTGGACCGATTTGGCTGATCTTGACCTTGAATTGTTGTGGTAGTTTAAGGAAGGTTCAACTTGTAAATAAAACTAATTGGCTACAATTAGTTTAGTACTAGGTACGATGATTAGTACTAGGTATGGTACTAGGCACAGCAGTGGAGATACTTACTAGGTGGGATGAATAGTCTTCTTCTTCTTCTTCTTTTAAACACGTGGCCCCATCGATATTGATCGATGATTCGCCAATGTCAAGGTAATGCTTGATTAGTTGATAGTCCCGCACAGAAGAACTAGTTATTCCTAACTAGCTCCAGGTGCAGGACAAGAAACGTTGTTCGGTATGTGAGTATCTGGGAACCCGATTTTTGCGGAGCGCCAGAGGTAACCAAAAAGCCACCAGCCATGCGCTCAGCAAAAATCGAACTCCGGATGAATAGTCATCACACATTTAAGTTAGTTAGCTTTAGTTTTATTAAACTACCCACATTTAAAAAAAAAATCTGTTTGATTTATGTTACCGCAAATACCACGTAATAGTACAGAAGTCTAACGGTATATATATTTGCTTATACATATATTATTCATAGTTCATTCATAGTTCCAGCCAGCTATATCTCTGCTCTACCCCATAAATCTAACAAACGCAGCAGTGATGGATGTACCAGTTGTGTACCAGTTGCGGCATCTTATCACATTTACCTGAATGCAGCTTACCAATACCTACAATAAAGTTTAAAAAATATATCTCAAAATGTCGTAGTACTTTTTCATTGGTCAACTCCATTTTGATTTTGCAAGGTCGCCATAAAATGCTCTACACACGTCTGAAAGGGACAATCCAAGTGTCAACGGTCGACGCAAATATTTGCCGTATTTGATTCCTTGGATGTGTGCTCAAAAACGGACAGGTGGACGGATACGCATATTTGATGTTTGGGGTATTTGTCATATTGGTGCAAATATATTCAAATATACCGTCCACACATTGATGTATGATGGCAAATAAATCAAGTAGGCGAACACGATACACCAAGTGAGTTACCGGCATTAAAACAATAGTGGAAGGAAGTCCATTTTTTTACCAATAGCTTCTGCAGTAGACACGTCGTAATATTTTTTAGTGTGCTCTCATCTTTCGGCGCTTCCTTAATTTTTACAGCAGGTATGAGGAAAGTCCAGGAACCAGGCTTGACCTTTTCAAGCTTTAATAGGAATCTCTCACCAATTTGACTGCTTTGGTGGCGTGGTCGGTAGTGCATCGGCTTTCGACTCCGGAGTCTCGGGTTCGATCCCCGGGACGAATTAAATATTTGTATGATCAACAAATATATGTTGAGTTTGGGTGTTTTCTCTATATATTTTGTATGTATTTAGAAATATATAAGTATGTTTATCAGTTGTCTAGATCGTGGGATCTTATAGCACAAGCTTATAGCTTAGTTTGGGCTAGACGACGTTGTGTGAGCATGTCAATAAGAAAAAAAAATGTTGAGGCCAAGCTATTTGCGCTATTGTTTCACTCACATTTGCTTTGAGTTGTCTTTATGAATAATATGATATTATTAATCTTTTATATAATACTAGTACGGTGTCTTGCGCGGTGCTTCGCGCCGCACAACACCATAGGTTTTGGCCTATAACTTTTGACCCCTTAGGGCTAGGTCAAATTTTCGATTTTTTGGCTTGCCTTCAGATCGAGGGCTATCCATAGAGGGGTCAACCATCATTGGAGCATAAGCAGTTCTCGAGAGCTAAGGGGGGACAAACATTACATTCACCATTTCTATATATAGATCCTTGATGTAGTCAAAGAGAGTTAACGTACGTAACCTACGTACTAAGTATATGATTTGCGTAATCAACTAAATGCCGATTTTTGAATAAGCAATTCAACCTCACCCATCACTCATTTCACGATTCAAAATATTACAAATAATATGTCGGTAATGTATGGAGCCCCGAATCTGTACACAAAGTAGAATTTGAATGTATGAGGCTCCATAATAAAAGGTTAATTTAGCTGTCATTACATACAGTTCTCGGTACGACGACATATCAAATCATTCACCCCCACTTTTATGACGGTTTTACGATCAGAGTAATGAATGCAATACTGTGTGCATCATTATTGTAATTAATTTAGTAGGTGCATTGGTTTGAAGAGATTCCACTGTATATGTGTACCGTTATGATTGCGTATATTTGATTTGATGTGGAACTGGCCACTAAGGTTAATAAAAATATTAACTACACTTAGGTATTTACGACGTCAATTTCGTACTGTTGTTTACACTGTGGGCTCACTTTGGTGTCGCGTAGACTGATTCAGACTGACACACACACACACACACACACACACATATCACGCCTATATTCCCGAAGGGGTAGGCAGAGGTGCATTACACACCCACAATTTGCCAGTATTGAGTCTCACGTAAAAGGGGGCAAGCCTATTGCCGTCATCTGGAACACATATAAATGTGTTTAATAAAAAGTAGCAGCTATATTGTAATTTTCCAAAAAATTTAAACCCGTTGTTGCCTTGCGATGAAATGTTGATTAAAGACAATAAAATCCTACGTGCCAGCCGCTATGGCACAGCCAATTAAAGTCTTGGGCATCTCGGACTTTTCTCGGACTTTATAACCAAACCAATGCCATAGAGTAACACAAACGGAAAACCAATACCTGGACAAAAGAACAACTTAATACCTAGTATTTTTTTTTAGTTTCGCGGCCCGAGGCCCCGGCCGCTCGTACGTCCGTTGCCGGGCGTCACTGATTCACACGCAGAAGGTATTTCCAGTGGCGCCCGGCGGACTTTGACCACCTATGTGGTCACTGCGGGGGTTGGGTCGGGATGAGAATCCCGCGTCGTTGACTTAATAGTATCTAACGAAACCCTTTTATTTACCTAGATCTCCCTGTCTTGTTTTGTATGCACGTCCGTTCCGATGTATGCTTAGATCTTTAAAACTATGCAACGTATATAATTTGTCAAACGGGCGAAGCCACGGGCGTTCGCTAGTAAATAATAAAAATATTATAAAATTATATTGAATTTGTGTCAGTTACCTACTTAGTACCTATACTATTCCCTATACTGTCACTGCCAAGAGTTTTTTGCAAAAAGGTGTATTTCAAACAAACTTAAAAAAAGCAACAGGTTCTCAATTCGACTGTATGTTTTTTTATATATTTTGCACAGGTCACAGGCTGACCACGGTCTGATGTAACTCGGTGGAAACGTCAGGCCAAGCATAATGTAAATTACGCGTTTAAGACCCGAAAACATAAATAGTACAATGATTCAGAAGGCGAGTCTTAAAAAAAAATAAGTAAGTACATGAATATTTTAATTCTGAGTTATAAATTTAACAGTAACAGCAAACAGCCCTTCAATTAGGAAAGCACAATTGGTTTCGTCGTAATTTTTAAATTACAAACATTTGCGAGATCACATGAATCATAGCGGTAACAAAGACAACTACTTAAAAGTTATCTTTATTGGTACTTACACACTTTTAACTGACTGTGATAAGTCAAAGTATACTTTATTTACTTGCTCTACGAAATTGTAAACATATACATCGGTACAAGTCGCGAGGGATAAGCGGAGCTTTGCATTTGTGTGAGTGGCCACGAAAAGTGTAGAGTAAAAACTCTTATTGTAGATGTGTGTGTAAAAGAGGTCACATATACGTTCACGTACACTGCACTCACACAAATGCTTAGCTCCGCTTATCCTTCGCGAACTGTACATACTTAATTTTTTTTTCTACTTATACCTATTAAAATTTAAATTAAGAACATACCTATTATATTTTGAAATACTACATAATGTAAAACCACCTTTTTATTTTATTTATTTTTTAATTCAAGTCCAAGTCATCTGCAACCGCTTGTGGTGTACCTGCTGACCGACGTAAGATCCAAAGTTCCTAAAAATAGCAAAACGCTCACAACAATGAAGCGGTTTATTGGTGACCTAATTACCGCGTCCCAGACCACGTGACATAATTTTCTCGTTCACGATTCCCGTGGGAACACAACCAGAATAAAAAGTAGCCTACGCTACTCAGGGATAATGTAGCTACATATCAGTGACATAATTTCAAAATCAATTCATTAGTTACGGAGCCTATTCAATTCAAACATACAAACAATAAAATTTTTCCTCTTTATAATTCCTATTAGTATAGAATACCTACTAACATATTTTG
This sequence comes from Nudaria mundana, assembly GCA_963556515.1. Classification (NCBI taxonomy): domain Eukaryota; kingdom Metazoa; phylum Arthropoda; class Insecta; order Lepidoptera; family Erebidae; genus Nudaria; species Nudaria mundana. The sequence continues at coordinate 7,749,704 of OY748296.1, forward strand.
TTATTTATTTATGATGCAGCTTATTATTGCACTGGTTCCTATAGGTAGAAACCACCGCGATGACGTTAAGGACTTCAGGCTCATTTCTGTAAATTAACTACGATTGTGGTTTAATGATTTATGTACCTACATAATTAATATATATTTGGTATTACTCTCATAACCTAACAAAATAAATTTCCTGTTAATTGAAGTAAGAAGTACAAATTCCTGTTGAGAATTATAAACAGTACATACAGCATAGTAGCAGCTATTTAATGCCAGTATGGCTTCGTGATGGTGGTCCCAGATTTTTGGACATTCTCACATAACGTCATCTAACCCAAATCAATCTAATATAAACTTGTGTTATGGGATCTAGATGACACAATTTTTTTTTTTTTAATATATAAATATTTTTGGACATTTTCATGCGATGTCATCTAGCCCAAATCAATCTAATATAAGCTTGTGCTATGGGATCTAGATGACTAATAAACATACTTTTATATTTTCTAAATACAAACATATATTATACATAGAAAACACCAAAACTACGTAACCAACATTTATAGATCACACAAATATTTGATACAACCCGGAATAAAACCTGGGGCGTCAGGGACGGCAGACGGCAGTCGCATACACATACCACTGTGCCACCGACACAATAAAAGTAATTGATAGTCATTAGTAAATGTACCTGTAGTTTTTCATTCTTGAACTTAATGGTTGTTGAGCAGCAATTATGATGAAGTTGGTTAGGATTATTTGGATAAACCCAAAAACGGACTATATGGTCCTCCCTCCAATACGGTTCAGAGTTTCTTCTTCTTCCTTTATAGGTGTGGCTACATCGAGGGTCGATGATTTTGCCAATGCCAAGGTGATGCCTGCACAGAAGAACAACTTAGTAATAGAAAACACCAAAACTACGTAACCAACATTTATAGATCACTTAGTTAATGTTGTTCGGTATTGCAAGTTGAGCGTCTGGAATCCGGGTTTTGCAGAGCGCCAAGATTCCGAAATCTGCCAATGTGATTCTCGCGACTTATTTTTAAGCGATCACGCGACTGATAAAAACAGAAAGTAATCAGAACGCCGATTACTTTATCTATAAGGGCTAACAGGCTGTAATACAATTTCAATTAATTTTAATAGATAAAGTATAAAATTCATGATCTATTACAGGTTCAGATTTTGATGGGTTTTTGCTATTAATTAAGTAGTTTATTAGCGGGAAAATGATGACAAATTACGAGAATATAATGTATTTTTGGCATTAACTGTTTCTAGACTGCAATATCCGTCGACAATATGTCGTGTGACGTGATATAGAGTTGTGTTAGTCATTCCATTACTCATTATTGAAGGTACAATCCCGTTTCAAAACCTGCCTAAATTTTCGAAGACCCATCGGTATGTGCAATGTACTTTTGTCTACTGCAGTCATAAAGTTATAGTTCATAATGAGCGCTGCTTAGTTTTAATCGATATCAATACATATAATAAAATTGTAAGTGGTCGATGTCTGTACATCGACGATATAATAGAGAAACTGTTGTAGGGGAGCTTTATGAACGCAATAGTACCCAAAACCCCAAAACAATGGTTTTTAGAATTTTTGTCTGTTTGTCTGTGTGTCTGTTTGTCTGAATGTTTGAACACGCTAATTTCAGAAACGGCTTAACCGATTTGAATGCGGTTATTAGTAATGCGTTGTGGTTTATTCAACTTAACATTTAAGGTTTGTTTTATGTCAATCGGTTCATAAATAAAAAAGTGATGTCGATCTAAAGTACCACGCAGGCGGAGCTGCGGGCAACAGCTATCCTACTAATATTATAAACGCGAAAGTTTGTGAGTATGTATGTAAGTATGTATGTACGGATGGATGGATGTTTGTTACTCTTTCACGTAAAAACTACTGAATGGATTTTAATGAAACTTTACAATAATATAGCTTATACATCAGAATAACACATAGGCTACAATTTATAAAGTTATTGTGTGAATTGTTCAAAATATGACGCGGCGCGACGGGAACGGGAAAAAATCCAAATTACCACGCGGGCGACCACTGGTACATAATAAATCAGTAACTGGTGATCAAGAAAACTATAAAATGCAGGCGGAGCTGCAGGCAACAGCTAGTAAAATAATAGGTATGAATCTTAAATTAGATGAATTATGAACAAACATAACTTGATCAAAATCCTATCCTTCGCCGTGCCGTGCCATCCCACGACATGACTCTGCGCCGACTTTAACACAGTGTTGAGTGTAAGTGACATAAGTAAAGGGAGATCAAGTGGGGTCAGTACTAGTAAAAACAGCTGAAAGTATGACGTTGACGTCGAAAGCTTGTTCACTGAATATTTGAACAGCAATGTTATTGATTTCGCAGTCAATAAACTTACTTAAAAATTGTTTCTTTTTAAATCCATTCCTTCGTTATGTGTTCGGCGTAGGTACTATTAGATCGATACTTTGTGACAATAACTTTTATTGAAAGGCTAATACCTGTCTTGGGCCGCGGAATGAAAAAAAATAAAAAATAAAAGGCTCATACCTACCTTACTAAAAAGACAGCTGTCAACGTTTATTTTCATTTCGTTATTAAATACTAGCTGATACCCACGGTTTTACCTACATAGGTTGGAAAACATGGGGTCACCTCAAATTGAAAGGAGACGGCAGAAATTAACGCTGTGTCAAATATTCTACGTGATTAAAGCAGTAAAATGTTGCTAGACAGTCGTTGTACCTTTGTAACTGTAATAATTCGCCTCAAGACTCACAATAATATCGCTGAAATGTACCAAAAAGCGTCTATCTGGCGAAAATATCTTAGGATAATAGTATTCCACCTGTGTATAATATGAAAAAGATGCTGGCACACGAAAATCACCGTTTAAAAAGCGTATATGAATATGTTTTTAATATAATCACAAATTGCGATTGTATCATGTTTGTGTCACAAAATGCTGCTTTTACTATTTGCATTTTTGCTTACAAAAGATGAGTCTGCGGTATTGTCTCTTGAAAACTTTGAACGCTATACTATTCTTTCTTGAAAGCGGAAATTTAAATATTCTAAATTATATGAGTCGTTCAGTCAAATGCCAAAATATACTATTAAAACACAAAATTTACATTTCGACTATGTCTGGGGCTGTCCTGTGGACGTCCCGGTAATGGCAGAGATACCACACGCTAGAGTGCTGAACATGGAGTGAACGGATAGGTACGTAACCTCGTATATATACAGCGTGAGTCCAAGAACTGATGGCAAATATGAAATGTGAATAATTATATGAGTGTTCTAGTTAAATTGCATTGTCAATCAGCCCATTATCGCATCGCAGGATGTCGGGCGAAGGGTCGACGTTCGGTCAGACCACAACTAATTGTTATAAATTGCGATATATTACGTCCAAGATAATGTACGTAGGTACTAAAGTGAATGCCGTTTTACTTAGATTTATTATCAAAATATGAGAAGGCTATTTATTATAAACTCTATCAATATAATTAGACTTCGTTGACGTAGGTAAATGATTGAATGTACCTACGACGACTTAAGTGCTTCTACTACCACGGAAGCACAGAATACCTATATATGTATACCATATATTTATAATATTCTGTACCTATATAGTACAGAATATTATAAAAGGAATGCCTCAGTGGCGCAGTGGTATGAGTATATGACTGTCGTCCCTGAGGTCGAATCAAATTATTTGTATGATCCACAAATGTTTGTTTCGGAGTTTGGGTGTCTTCTATGTATAATATGTATGTATTTAGAAATATATAAGTAGGTTTATCAGTCGTCTAGATCCCATAATACATGCTTTTTTTTTTTTTTTTTTTAATTCCGCGGCCCAAGGCCGCGGCCGCTCTAACGTCCGTTGCCGGGCGTCCCTGGTTACTAGCAGAGGGTATGTCCAGTGGCGCCCGGCGGACTTTGACCACCCCTGTGGTCTCTGCGGGTGTTTGGTCGGGACGAGAATCCCGCGTCATTGGGGTCGGGTTTTATCCCGCGTCAGTGAGTGACTCTGGTTGCGTGCTATGGGGCAAAGGCCCCGCAGCACGCAACCCTTCTAGCCTGCTTCTGTAAGGACGGTGGGTGGCGATCCCGCCGTCCTCAGGCCCCGATCATGGAGGACGATAGTCTTGGGCGTAGTCGCGTAGTCTGGGGCGGCCTGGCCGCCGACTACGGAACTCGGCGGGGAGGGTACGCTCCCTCTCCCTCCCGGCCGCCTCCTTCGCGAGCATGACTTGCTCGCAGAAGGACACGGCCGCGTTCCACCTACTCCCGCTGGATACCATGGCTTGAAGCATGGTCCCCAGCGAGAGGGTATCCACGCCCAGACCCACTACGAGGTCCCGGCGCTGACTCGCCCACGCTGAGCACTCCACCAACGTGTGGAGTGCGGTGTCGTCGTCGGATAATACATGCTTATACTTATTTGCTTAATTTGGGCTAGATGACATTGTGTTTAAATGTCCAAAAAAGATAAATTAAAACAATAAATATAAAAGGAATACATATTAGGTATAAGGGACAGAATTCCACAGTTGTATCCGTGGAGTGACGGTCATCTGAACCATGGGCGATATGGAAATTCTGTAGTTAGACCAGTCGGATTTTGATTTAGGTCTCCAAATACCCGTAACGACTACCATAAATGTTCGTATGACAACCGGGACCGACGGCATAACGTGCTCTTTGAGGCACGGAGGGGTCTCACTGAATGTCTTAAGAAATGGTCACCCATCCTATCGGCCTGGCTAGATGTTGGTTAACCTTTACAATGTCTTGACATACTCGGTTACAACTAAGCCTCTCAAACTAATATTTTTGATTAAAAAAAACAACGGGTTGATGATGATGATTTAAAAAAGTATCATCAATATTGTTGTCACTCTATGCCCGACAGGTAGTAGGTAGGTTCAGAGTTAACTTTGACCTTAACTTTTAGTTTCAAAACCGTATTGTCAATTAATCATCATAACAGGCTAAATGCGTTTTTAAGTAATACCTATAGGTACATATAACTTTAAATAAGGATAATAAAATTGTAATTTTTAATTTTAACTTAAGTTATTAATTATAACTATTACCATAGGTAGGTATAGTAGGTATACATAATCATTATAAAATAAAGTCCTCCGTCGCGTTTCTCTCTGTTCGCGATAAACTTAAAAATTACTGCACCGATTTTCATGCTGTTTTCATCAATAGATGAAGTGATCCATTAGTGGTTAAAACAGTTATATCCATGCAGCTGCCAAGTTATAGACCAAATACTGCGAAAGAATTTTGATATTTTTTCATGATCTTAGAGGTTCAAGTTAGGACTACACATGCAGGCCTAGTACAGCCTTAGTCGACTTCAGTCTATATAATATAGCAGCACATTTCAAGCTTTAACTGCAGATCGTAAATACACATCATAATATAGATAGGGGAAAGAGAAATACCGTGGAGGTTTAGTATGTAGTCCAGCCCGTTTTCCATCTCAAGGGCCGGGAATCCCCTCCCACACGAAGCCGCCCCGGAGCGGGGAGGCGAAGTGCCTAAATGAATTCCTAACCATGTAAATAAAATCTTAATCATTACCTAACTACACGTGGCGGTCAATGATTTTATATACATGGATTTCGGATCATCGCTCAAAAGTGTCCGAACTAAAAGAGCAACAAAACGCTAAAAGAGAAACAATCGCGCGCCAGTCTTGATTTTGACAACTGAACGACAACACGTTGCACAATGCCGTACTGTATTGTAAAAACGTGTAAAAACTACGGAAAAAAAGCAAATTGAAGACGGTGTATCATATTTTCAGTAAATAAGCTTTTGTTTTATCATTTGCAATTTATTATTTCACTTAAAATACAGTATTTCGTCGATAATAAATTAAAAGACAAAAGTAAATATTGCAATCCAGTCCAATACCGAAGTATCTATCTGTCTCTTTCGAATTCATCCCAAGCTCAGTAAAAAGAAAGAGACCATTTCATTTTCACTGAATAATGTACTAACAAAATGACCATTCAGATTTATTCGGATTACCGATAGCGATGAAACTATTTGGAACAAAGATTATAGTGGAGACGCCTTGGCTCTTTATGATTTTTTTTTCGTTATATGAACCAACATCTATTTCAGTTTTCCTCGGGATCCAGTACACTGTGCACAATGAAAAATATTATTGCCCTAGCACGGCGAGAAGAATATTTTGATCCAAAAAATAACAATCTTGTTTATCCGGCTCATTTTATGGACATAACAAAAAGAGGTCCGATCTTTATGAAACTTGTACAAGAATCCCTTGATTGAATACAATTTTTTCTTTTGATTGGGATGGAGGAGATAAGCCCAAAAATGTTTTTAATTTTCACATGGTATCATTGTTTTGTCATAAATATAATTACATAATAACACATGTCATTTTATTTCGTGTATGTACTGTTATTTTTTTTTTATTTGGATTCTCGGTAATGTATTCCCACGGGAATCGGGGCCGAGATAACTATATCTCGCGGGCGGAGTCACGGTGATCAGCTAGTAGCCAATAATTTCGTATCCCAAAAATTAACCATAAGATAAAAATAAATTAATGACGCGCAGTTTTAGCAACTAATTCAGTCACTTGAAACACGGCTATCTTGTAGTAGACGTAGCGACATAGCGTTATGAAAATAGTAATGAAAGCGGAAGAACTTTGACACCCACAAGAAGTTTGGCATTTATAATATTATAATTAGTTAAATTCATTAATTCCCTTTTTGTTATTCATACACTATAGTTACTTATTATGAAACTGACTCGAAAAAAAAAATCTTTGTCAGTCGTTAATTAGTTTTTCAGCTTATTTCGTCTAAAATAAACAAGTAATTACAATTTATAAGATTATGGAATTTATTATAGTCTTACATTAATTATTACGCGTACGTAGATACATATCATGGAATCCTTAAAAGACTAACAAAATAAACCTACTCCATTGTTTCTATGTTCACGTAATTTTAAGTATAAGCTGCATAAGGTGAATTAGTCAGGCGGACAGATAGAAGCTACGTAATGCGATAAATTAGTGCAAACAAAAGTGAACACTATTCCGTTGAATCAAGGTTTAAATTTTAATATGAAATTAGTTTATATCTATGTATGCCTATGTATAATGTATAGGTCGACTCGGGACATTATTTTCTTGCGATTTGTTCTAGATCCTATGTCCATTGTATTATAATGTCTTTGGTGGCGGTACATAAATTGGTATTTAATTACTTCCTAAAACCACATCACGAATGTGCAATGGTCAAAATATTCCAAAGGGTCAAGTGATTCATAACATCGGACATCTCGATGATCATTAATCATGTACGTCCAGAAATTAAGAGATATACTTATGTTATGATACGCACTTCGCAGAAAGAGACATATGCACATTTCTAAGTGCAGAAAATAAATGCTTGTTAGCAAATGCATCCGTCATATTCAATTCAAAATTAATAATGATTGGAAAATAAACATTAATGTTAATAATAAAGCAGTTTGAATATCAATGTGTTGGTACCTTTAATGATTTTTTGGTGGCTCTTGGGCCTCTTAAAGGCTCTTAGGGAAAACAAGTGAATTGTATACCAATTCACTTCTTTGTCCTAAGAGTCCGCGTTCCCCTTGTTATGGAAATACCGCAGGTTCGAGTCCTACCGATAACATTAGTTAATAAATATTTAAGAACTAAATTGTTTTTATCTATGATTTCTGTTTAATAAAGACTTAGGTGTTATTTTTTTGCTTGCAGCGTTTTGTGTGACCCAAACTAAGGTCAAATTCTTTGTGCATTTAGTGTGCATTCATTTTATGCCTCAGTCATAAAAGACACGTTGTCTATGTCAAATTTATTTGTTAACTGAATATTTATTTGATTTTAGATGGTCTTTATATATTTTCAAGAGGGTTTTAATAATAATTCAAATATTAATATTACATAGGTACTTGTTTATGATTTATCAGTTATATACTTGGATGGAGACGAAACAGACGAGAACGAAACAGAAAGAACGCAACGAGGAAAGAAAGAAACCCTTGACCTAGTGCTAAATTAAACAAATGGTGGTAATTAAAGTTAAATAATTCTTTTCCGGTCCTTCTATTTAACGAAAATGATGGCAGATGCACTTAATAGAACGGTGACTAGACGAGGCAAAGTGCAACAATGGTACAAAAGTTCAAGGTGATGATATTATTAATGTATCAATGACAAAATATCGTCTCCATACTTAGCACAAGTTTTTTTTTTAGTTGCTTCCATAGAAAAATAATTTTGGTGCGGTTGTTTGGAGGATGCAATGAGACAAGTTCAATAATATGATTGTGCATTTTTAAGAAAATTGGAAGCTTGCTAACTTTTATTTTAAAATTATATTATAATATGAATTCCAAAAACGATAGTCTTGAGGCGGACTTGAACCACCAGTTATTCCGTTTTCATTTCCCTTTTCCTTTCCTTTGACATGGACCAACAGACCATATAATTTGGATATTATGATTATTCAGAAGCGGTTGATAAGGGGCCTTACCAAGATCTCCAGACCCAAGACATCCTTACCTGCACGTAGTGCACACTGGTAGATAAACCAGACCTCTGGCAAATATATGTACACAAAGTACCCTGAAACGACAATGGGCTAGCTTTCTATTACGTGAGTCCAACAAAGTGACGAATAGTGGTGTGTTGGTTTCACATAAATAATATAAACTAAAAAAAAATGTGTGGTCCGTCAGGAACGAAGTTGCGGACCACCGGTTAGGAACCACTGATAAGCGTAACGTGACGAATTCTACGAAATTGCACTACCTGTAAGCCGCGTATAAGAGAACTTCGTTCCAATAAACAATAATAATATGTATTTCAAACTTAATCCTTTGTGCGGTAGGTACCGTCTGTAAATCATATTAGTCAACACGCATGCGTGTGACGTGCGATCGTTCATGTAGGTCAAGTACTTAGAAGTTGATGAACCACCCAAGTTACTCATTACCGGTCTTTCTAACTGCGGTGTACAGATAACATAATTCGAACCGAACAATGTCATATATGTTGCAGGTGATTTGTACATCTGCCAAAGAGAATAGAAATAAACCCTCCTATAACTTCTCTTCTAGGTTCATTGTTCATTGCTCCATCCATCGTTCATCAATGATTTTACCAATGTCAAGGTAATGCTTGATAGTTCACGGCACAAAAGAAACAGTTACTTCAAACTAGTTCCCGGTGTATTACAAGGAAGCCTTGTTCGGTGTTGCAAGTGAAGCGTTTGGACCTCCGTTTTTTCCGAACACCTTAGGTAACCTAAAAAGCTACCAACAATGTGCTCGCCAAAAATCCAAGATCCACCTATAACTTAATCTCATCAACCATCTTATACAGCAACTTCAAAGAATCTATAGTATATTTTTATCTCCACTCGCATATCCTACAGTTGTCAGTCTCAATGGGACGGGGAGTCGAAATGGGAAATTCTCAGAATCAAAAGTATGTTATCCAGGACATTGAAATGCTGGCTTCGCCACTCTATCCAATGGTGGCGTAGTTTTAAAGATCTAAGCATACATAAGGAACGGGTGACTTTGTTTAATACTATGTTATGGATTGAGCATACATGCATTTGCTGTAAAACATTTTCCTCCTAATAAATATGTTCAATGATTTATAGGGATTTTAGTACTTCAACAGAGGTTACATTTTAAATTAGTAGAATATTTTAAGTAGGATTAGAATTTGTCACACTATAGAAAACGAAGCAATTACGAAACTACGTGAATGAGACACGGGAATCCGGCAAAATCCACATCAGTCATACCTATTCATACATAGATTATTAACGATAACAATCCATTTGAACACCGGAAGCGACGTACATAGTTTAGGTGTGAGGAACCTAGTTTCACTGAGAACATCTGATTCTGATTCTATCTACCGTTAAAACCTTCTCTTAGAAGTGTGCCAAAGTCGAGCTGTTCCGCAATCAATAGAGGCTGTATAACTAGATAAGTATATAGTTAGGCATATCAACAAAAATATCAGGAACAATTGAATTTCGAATGCATTCCTTAGATCCGTAGGTTTTTGAATTTTGAACGAATGCATAGGCATACATCCCGTTTAAATGACGCATAATATTTATGTTGCAAGTTTTTATGGTAAAATCAGGTTATTGATCAAACTCCGGAGGATGACAAAATGTAAACTTGATTTTATCATAAACCCGAACTATTAGGTTTTTGATCAAATCCTAAACTAGTTCAGTTTACGTTAAGCACAGAAACTGACTGGTCTAACTACAGAACTGATATCCCCAATGCGTTGTGATGTTCAAATGGTAGTCATCATCATAACCACTGCATAGGCCTCCCCCAACAAACGCTACAACATGGTTGCATGCAGGTACAGCCGATTAAAATAGATGCTTCAGGTAAAAGAAAATTGAATGAGTTCGATTAAAATATTAGAACTGAATGAATACATAATTCAAAGACAAAAAAGAAAAAAATATTTGCGAGGTCAATTGTGATTGGTAGGAACGTTAAATGCACCTATCTACGTAAACCGGAGTGGATACCAGGGATGCTTCAAGGACCGTCTCGCCGTCAGTCTCGATTGCAGATCAATAAAAGTATAATATTGTATTATGGTTAATTAAATTTAATAATGACTTGTTAATATTTATAATTGTATATTTTTTGTATTACATCACGTTCCCACAGACAAACTGTGAAAACAGTTTTGTGGGACATAGTATAAAATTATAAGCAATAATATGTACCTATTAAATAAATAAAAATACTCCACAACCCATTGCCCTCACGTTCAGACTAACCACGGTTCCAGGATTTATTTCCAACGGACCATTATTAAATAAAAAAATAATGGTTAATAATTCACGTCTAACTTTCAAAGAGGTAGAAAACGTAATTCGACACAACAATTATTTTATTCGTCTCAAGTACATATACTTGAGTTCGCTTCGTTTTCAAACATTTCTGGACCTATATTTTGGCCACCGCTTTCACCTTTTAAGTGGTACACCGCATGCAAATGAGGGTGACATGGGTCTTGGTATCCTTTACTTATTTATAACCCTTACTTCAAGACCCTACTGGAAAATTCTGCATTCGGCCGTCTGTCTTTATGTGTGTTCTAGCGGCCACATTATTTATCTGTTCTCCACGAAACTTGGCACAAGTGGTTCTTAATTTAAAGCAATTCTTCTTCGTTCTTAATTCAAAGAGGGAAATGGGGAATAGACCCAAATAATGTTGTTGATGTTCGCGAGATTTATTGTTCCACCATAATGGATGATTATTAGTACTTACTCTACCTTTATAACAAACCTAGATACTTATCTAGGTTTGTTATAAAGGTAGATCAATATCTTTTACCGACATAGTATTCTTATATCTGTGCCGACACGTAGCCCTTGTGGGCAAGTGAGGAAATAAGGATACAGGAAATTGTTACTAATATAATAGTACTACCGGACGTGTTTCTATCATTGATAACATATAATGTTACATTGTAGTGCTAAATCTATAATATCGTGTAAATAACAATAATCTACGCGGTAATTTAGTCTAATGACTAAATATTTTGTTTTAGGTCTATTACTATAATATACTGGCATAATGCACTTTCATTGTTTTATAGAGATGATCTCAAATAATTTTACAATTTGAATCGCAAGCGTTGTTGGGCTGTACTTGAAGCCGCGACGTTCTACTCTCTACTTGATCAGGACATCACTAGCCCCAGACCTGTAAGTTTAGGTTATTAGAGGTCTCTACCCGCGTATATTTCAGTTATCACTACAATATCCTTCCCACCCAAGGGTTATATAGTTCAAAATATAACGCGGCGCGACGGGAACGGGAAAATATCCAAATTATAACGCGGACGAAGTCGCGGGCGACCACTAGGGTCGCCCGCGACTTCGTCCGCGTTATAATTTGGATATTTTCCCGTTCCCGTCGCGCCGCGTTATATTTTGAACAATTCACACAATATCTTTATAAATTGTAGTCTATGTGTTATTCTGATGTATAAGCTATATTATTGTAAAGTTTCATTAAAATCCATTCAGTAGTTTTTACGTGAAAGAGTAACAAACATCCATCCATCCATACATACATACTTACATACTCACAAACTTTCGCGTTTATAATATTAGTAGGATAGTCTATATCCTTGTCAAATTCCACTAGGATCGATTTAGCAGTTGAGTTTTGAAAAAATAAGAACCTAACATGCAAATAGGGTTTGGTACTCTTACATTTATAATTTATGTATGGATTTAAAAATAACACACCTAATAAACTTAGTAATAAACTTAAAGAAGACCCAGGAACCGAAGACTTTGACTATAACTGGGATAATTGAAAAAACTCAATTCTACCTAATAGAAAAAAAACTATAGATACTTAATGGACCCAATTTCCCTTTCCAATGCAAATAATCCAGCCGTGCAGTAGGTAATATCAGAATGCTAACAAATTGTACCTACCTGTCTATAATTTTAACCTTATAAGCGGTTCTAACTTATAAGAAGCGCATATAATGCACCGAACATGCATAAGCCCCTATTAACATCCAATTTTAGTCACCGTCCATATGTGGGCAACATTGTGGTTGGTCGTCTACCTGTCTATCCAAACACAGCAAGTTACTGCCGTAAAGTGCAGCTGTACATTTAATACATACATATACACTTACACTAACATTTCACCTGTGACTTTGTTATTAACCTGGTTTCAACTGGTCTTACATGAGGGTTTTCTTTATGAACTAAAGGGAAGATCGTCACATGAAACCAGTTGTTTTGCTCAGAGCCCTGGTGGTCCTCGATGCCAGGACGCCTAGCGTCTCACAAAGATCCCAGCCCGGTTGGTTTCTCTGCGGGGCGCGGTTTACAAGTGTATATATATTTAGAGTACTTACCATATAGAGTAAAGGAAATAAATAAGTAACACACCTTATGCTGTATAAATCATTTATTTTTCCTGATCACCTAGGACCACAGTTTGTAGCTATACATGAGACAGGTTCGTGTTCAAATAGTGTGCAATGAGACACTACAACTAGACCATCATTTAAAAATAAGTTACATGCAAGAATTTATATAAGCTCGGGTATAATATCCTATTAAAAAGCTTTTAAATAAGAAGCTAAAAAACCTCTTAAATATTTTTACAGAATCCCTCTAAGTGATCCGTACCAACACAATAAACCTAAGAATTAACCTTACATATTACCAAAATTCTTAGATAGGCAGGATACAACACCTCATCGAATGCCGTCCAACAGCGGCAAGCTCTAGAACGCTATACATAAATATGAAGGCCTAAACCTAAGTAAACGCCACGTAGGCGAGGAACAACAATATTTCCGAACTTTCATTCTTCGTGTAAAATTTTCTGGATTTGACTCATACCAATCCCTAATAGTCCTCGAATTGTCTCATAGGTAATCCGCGGGTTTTCTTCAATTAACCGCTTAACAGTAGCCACATTATTTTCGTTGACGGCAGTTGAAGGCACGGCAGGTCACGAAATTCGTCATGTAAAGAAACTCGACCTCTCTCAAATTCAGCAAACCATCGGTGCTCAAACAAGGCGCTTCTCTCCCAAAAGCATTTTGAAGACGAGCGGCACAGTCGCGGTGGAGAGAGAGAACATTTAAAATCATAAAATATCATCGCTCTAAAATCTTTTCGACTTAATTCCATTTTCGTTGCATACGTAGAACTTTGATGTGTGATAAAAAACAATTGACAAATGATTTCCCGCCAATTGTTTTTTTTATTACTAACAAGGTTGCAACGTTTAAAAAAATATAACATTCGAAATTCAAATAGTTCCGATTAGCTAGAAGTGCAAAACTTTTAGTGTGCCCCATGTATACCCGCCAAGTCGAGCGCGAAGCAAACACTGTTCGCCGCATTTTCAGGCCCCTATTTGAGAACCTCTGGATAAGACCAGAATGCAGAAATTTTCGTCATCCAGTAATCTATAATCACATACTTAAAATCCAAAATTTCAAGTCCGTAGATTATTTAATTCCGAAGTTAAGCGAAAGCAAAGTTTCGCATTTATGACACTCACTCATGATCATCAGAATAGAACTAGTACTTTCCATAAACTCAGAGAGCTGAAATTTGGTACAGAGTTAGGGTTTAATGACCACATAAAGGGAAAACTATAAAAACTAGGATAATCAAGGATCTGGAGTACCTGGTGAGTAGAAGTGAAAATTCTGTACATTGAAAATAACAAAAAAATAAATGGCAGGGGGTGTTACTAGACCCGACACCGAACCCAAAAATGAGATTAAAAAAATTTTTGTCTGTCTGTCTGTCTGTTCAGGCATCACGCATAAACTACCGGTTCGATTACGATGAAACTTTGTATAATTATTCTTTAATATCCTGGGCACCACACTGGGTACTGTTTTTTTTATCCCGGAAAAGTATATACAATAAAAAACAAACTTAATTTTGCGGTTCAATCCCTAGACCTGATTACTGTACCAACCGCAAAAAATAAGTTTGTCGAAGGTTTTTTTGTATATTGGTCAAATTGACGCCGCCCGCCTGGTGGTAAGTCGTGATGACGAAAGAAGAAGAAGCGGCTTGTTGGCACTTGTACAAGATGAATATTTCGCTAAACTCAGATCAGTCTTACCATGACTATGGTCAGTGCAATTCAAGTTATGGTTAGTACTAAAAGGTACGTGTGTGACAGTATTGCTTAGTGTGTTTATAAAAAAAATACACTCGTGATAGCTAAGCGGTAACGTTAACGATTCACAGAGTTATGCCACTAAAAAGGCATAGTATCCTTCCAATTAAAACCACTCAATAGATCTCTTCGCTTGTGCATTTATGTAATTGTGCTAGCTACACCGGAAGGGCGACATTCTTGCAGAAATTAAACGGCTCTTCAACACCATTCTAGAAAAAATAATAAGTACTTCTCTCTCACGCAATTGACTCATAGGATACATTATTCGTAGCTCAGTGATGAGTATGAGGCATGTTTAGTATCTGTTAATCACTATCTGTGTTGCAATCTTTGATTGATTTCACCTCATTTATTAAGGTTCTGTAGTAAAAGTCTCGGAACCCTTATAGTTTTGTTATGTCTGTCCGTCTGTCTGTCCTCGACTTTCCTCCCAAACGGTTAGTGCTAGAAACATGAACTTTTGCATGACCACCGACCAAGTGCTACAATAAAATTATGAAACATTTTTTTTGCGGTACCTCCTTATACACGTAAAGTGGGAATTACTTTTTTTCTCGCATCAACGCCATAATGTGGGGTATCATTAGGTACTCGTATTTTGGTTGCTAATTTATATGTCCAATAGCGACTATATAATTCATTTGAGGAGTTATTGGTTACTATACGTATACGTTTCGGTCAGACTATTCGTTTGTAACTTCAACACTCACTGTTACACAATGTAAATTTGTATGTAGGTAAGTGTTTAAGTATAAACTACCTACCTACTTATGTTAAAAATATAACGGTTTATCCTACACAAACCTATGTAGGTTTACAGGATAAATTGATTTTCCGTAAAATAAATAATGTAGTAATAAATAAAAAAGTACCTAGGTACTTTTATCGTCCCGGGTCCAGGAGTATCATGTCTAAAGAGACCTTTAGTGGAACAGTACGTATGTACTTAATTGTTAATTTAATATACACTAGAGTTGACACCAGTATGTAGATAGCTAAGTCAAAATGGTTTTATAAGGTAAGTCTGTTAGGTTTATGAATAATGTACTTTATTCAGCGTCACTATCGTAAATGGAGATAACATGGAAACATGTCACTATTAACTTGAAAAAGCGATGTGATTTATACTATCGGATCTTTATCTTAAATGAGTAAGTAATTGACAGACAGACATACATCACGCCTATATCCCCGAAGGAGTAGGCAGAGGTGCACACCCTCAATTTGCCAGTATTTTTAGTCCCACGTAATAGGGGGAAAGCATATTGCCGTCACCGGGCATACATCCATTATGTATGTCCAAAATGGCCGAGTGAATGGAATTAAAGTCCTGGGCGTCTTAAATTGGACATTACACGGACATTACACATATGCACGATGCGAAAGGTCAGGTAAACCTCAAGCTAAATATACTTCGTATATGGTGAACTTTAGGATGGAGTATCTGTGTCTACATGATTACATTGTGAAGAAATATCCTGATATATTTATCTATATTATTCAAATGATTAACAAGAAGAGTTGCCTATAGGTTAAGAATATAAGTATGAAATGTGTTGTTTATATTATAAGAGCTTATAGCATCTGAAGAATGTCTCATGCTAAGCAGCTGCTATACTTTATAGACCAGATGTTTACCTACTTCTAAATCTAATTTTTTTAAAAGTGATTTTGAAATAGTAAGTACCTACCTAAAACGAAGATAAGCGAATCCGGGGACTGTCAATAAAAGTACAATCATTGAAGCATTTTATTTGTCTATCTGTTTCAGCTAAATACATACATGGCATGCAATTCGATTAGTAGATATAATTTAATAATCGAGGGAAGCGAGTTGGTTGTTAGGTCTGCGGTAATAATCATCCTTGTTTTAGTACACACGAAAAAATTTGAATTGAATCGACTTGAATCATTCTGTATAGTTTTACTACTGAATAATTAATATGGGTCTACACTTACAGTCATAGGGTAAATGGTGCACATCACAGCCCTCCTCAAAACCCCCTTGAAAATCTTAAAGCTCCAAGCCAACTTCACCTACCAATAGTGCTACTACCAGTATAAGTAAAATCATATCATAAGAATCTCGTAAACTTTACATGCGGGTAAACGGCAAAACGTGGGATCAATTGCATAATATTATTTGGCAAAAAGTACATGCAAAAAGTACATGCAAAGTGTAGGATGACTGATTGTGTTGTTTACAGTCCATTGGGTATTTCCTAATTACCCGTATATCTAGAGTTATCATGACATTAAATCTAGACTTAAGAAGTGAGCAGTAAGTTCCACTAATCTCGAATTTACACAAAGACCGCACAGAGTCGTATACAAAATATAACAAAGGCTTCTATAAATCCGGACAACAAAGAGGACCGCCAAAAACATGTGACATTGTTATGTAGATCAACATGTCTAGGAACGATTAAACTTATACACTGGAATATATTTATAAAACTTGACCCGTTGGACGTTTTCACATTGCACGATAACGACACACTATATCGTCCACAATATCGTCTCGATATCGTGAGGATATCGAGACGATACCGCGTCGATATCATAAGTAGCAGCAATAACTATATGTATAGGTAAGAATGTAAACCGGTACCTAAACTCACTATTTTAATTATAAAATTGAAAAGAAACAACGTTTAAAAAAGCCTATTAAACTATCCTCTAAACTCTTGTGTAAGTACCTAATCGAGTATTAGGTACTTACACAAGAGTTTAGAGGCTAGTATAATAGTTTTTTAAAAACGTTGTTTCTTTTTAGTTGTAGTTTAATAATAATAATTTTTAATTATCTATTTTATTAGTGAAATTTGTAGATTCATTTAAGTTATAATTAAAGATCTGATGACAAATTCCAGATATGGATATTGTTGGCGGTTTTACTGCTAATCTATAGTCATCTCATCAAGCCTGTTCCTAATGGGTAGCTAGAGGAATATTACATACGTCCACATTTAATTACTTGTTTTGTTACACACTCAAATAACCAGAATCAAAGTTACAGAATAAACCTGTCGATAAGTTTTAAGAAAATTTCTAAGAATTGTCTATGACACCCAATACACATTAAAGTGCGTAGGAAAACAATACACGCATAACATTACGTCTTTGTTACCGAAGGAATACCTAGAGTTTAATATCCCCAAGTTTCGCCAGACCCATTATACATCTTACGTACTTACCTAATAGGATTTTTTTTAAATCCGCTTCACCTCGGCAATGGACGTCCATTGCCGAGTGCCTCTGGTTAGCACTAAGAAGAATGTCCAGGGTACGCCCGGCGACCTAATAGAGGTGAGCCTTTATTGCTGTTTACGGGTACTTTAGATATACCTCTATTTTCTAGAGACAGGTGTTTTCACATTGCACGATATCGTCACAATATTGTGTGTCGTTATCGTGCAATGTGAAAACGCCCTATATGTCAGATGCATCAATCGCAGTTGAGGATGACTCGGCATAGCATAAGCATCAAATCATAATTATGTAACCCTTTACCATAATATTATCCTTAATTGTTCCAATGTGAAGTTACGTCACATTTGGTGGCAATGCGAGCCAAAGATTATACAATTTCGAAAAGATCTATGAATGTAGGTATACCTCCGAGATGTGGTTGTATATAGGTGCACTAACTATCTACATTTTTACTGAATGCAACGAGGCTTGTGTTTGTTTGCGTGTCTGCAATCGTGTGTGTCTTGAAACTTCAGATACAACTGAAAAAATTTCGACAAAGTTACGACGATTTTTTTTATTGTTTCTTCTTATTTTTTTAAATTTTGGAGAGTCTTTTGTCCCAAGTAGGTAAGCATATTACTGCCTTAACAAGCCGTCTTACTCGCAACTATCTACTTAAAAACTAATAATTCAAAGAGCCATGAATCAACCTGAAAATGATGGATGTGTGCAAATTACACTAAGTATAAGTTTTAAATTTATATAGAAAAGTTACGATAAACCGAAACCTACATTACTAAGTACCTTGTGTTGAAGGTACCTACAACTTTTACTACTATTAATACATTAAAATCTAACATCAATCATCATTATATTCACAAAAACCTTTGGCCTTATTACATTGTACACAAACTACTCAGAACAAAGCCTTGTATTCAAATTTTAGATGCAATTATGTTATCAAATCTATCTTAGATTAGAAAAAAATATTTCATAATGCCTTTATCGATATGAATCTTGTGGTTAGTATGTATAGTAGTTTATTGGAAGTTATTATAGTTTGTCAACTCACTAAGTTGGCTCAATAAATATCATAGACATCTGACTCTTATTGTAAATAAAATGCCTTTAACTGTCTAAGTCAAAATGACTTTGACGGACATCATAGACATAAGTATTAAGTATAGATGTTAAAAATTATTATAGAAATTTGAAGATAGTTTGAAGATACATGTCAAAAGTTTATAAAGGCGCACTTAGCCTATGTAACACTCGTAATTAATCTTAGTAACAATTTAGTACAAGACCAAATTGTATACCTACCTACTGTATTTTATTATTTTGTATGTAAATAAAGAAACTTTAAAATCAATTAAATTAGAATGGATTATATGAAACATATTTTCCGAACAAGGACCTACAAAAAGGGGGAGGTTCTCAATTCGATTATTTTTTTTTAAATTTTTGTTACTTAAAATCTTCGGATTGGGTGAACCGATTTTGAATTTTTTTTTTAATTGGAATCTACTACTTCCCAAGTGGTCTCATTCCGATTTCGATTCCAATTCCATTTCAATTTGGCCCCATACCGACAACTATTTGGTCCCATTTCGGTAGTTTGAAAATTGATTTCTGTGTCAATTTTCGACGTGAACTTATTATGTAGAAATGTTAACAATAAATATACCTACAAACACACAAAATTAACAAATTCTTTTCCGAAGAGGTAGACAGAGACTTTGTTGCCCGCAGCTCCGCCTGCGTGTTATAGCTTTCTTGATTACCAGTTACTGATTTATTATGTATATTATATGGCTGTTGAGCGATATTATATCTTAAGATAAAATATAGTGTTTTAGCCGTGTGCAGCGCCCCTTAGTGAACTCCACTGCGGGTGACGTAACCTACGACAAACTTATTATTTGCGGTTGGTACAGCATTCGGGTCTAGGGGTCGAACCGCAAAATTAAGTTTGTTTTTTATTGTATATACTTTTCCGGGATAAAAAGTACCCAGCGTGGTGCCCAGGATATTAAAGAATAATTATACCAAGTTTCATCGTAATCTAACCGGTTGTTTTTGCGTGGTGCCTGAACAAACAGACAGACAGACAGACGAAAATTTTTTAATCACATTTTGGGTTCGGTGTCGGTCTAGTAACACCCCCTGCCATTTATTTTTTTGATATTTTCAATGTACAGAATTTTCACTTCTACAGATTTATTATAAGTATAGACTAGCGGACGCCCGTAGCTTCGCACGCTTGACAAATTATATAGATACACAAAAACCTTACTCGAGAACCACTCTATCAATTGGTGAAAAAAGCATCAAAATCCGTTGCGTAGTTTTGAAGATTGAATGAAGTATTTTATGGTGATCTAGCTTAGATTAGAAATAATGAGTTTACAACGCCTTTATCAATATTGTGCTAACAAATTTTATGCAAAAAATTTTAAAATAAATTTTCTATCACAGAGAACCAATTCTTTCATGAAGGGGTTAACAAAGGCATTTATTATCTACGCCGCAGTAGAATTAAATTCATTTCAGAGTTCCGTAGTCAAATGGTAAAACGGGACCCTAATATTAAGACTCCGCTGTCCACCAAGCTGCGCTATACATACTAACATACTAAAAAAAACAGAATAAAACAAAATATTTAAGGGGGTACTCATGCCAAAGTCCGCCGGGCGCCACTGGAAATACCTTCTGAGGTCACCGGAGACGCCCGCAGCAATGGACATGGAAGTGGCCGCGTGATCAAGGAATTAAAAAAAAAAAAAATTGGGGGGCACCCATTCAACTTTTAGAACTCGCAAAGTTTTTATAGATTCGTACAGAATGGACTTCGTGCATGCGCACTGACTAATGTGTTTTTTATATATGTATTTTTTAAAAAGCCTTCTACCATCGGTAAGAAGCTAGCTTTTCCCAAAAGAAACCATTTGTGACACTTTGGTGGGCTATCAAAAAAAATGCATTGAAATAGACGAAAAAGCATTGATCGACTATGATGAATAAACCTCCTGATTAAAGATATACTTATTTCATCTGAGAACTTCACTACTACAGACTACAGACCTTAGTTTTATTAACCCTGAAGTGCAAGGGTACATTGACACTAGACTTAAATGTGAGGGGTCCATTGGTTTGTATTGCTTGTAAATTCTTAGTCTGAATTTTGGTAGAGTGGTGGAGACTTGTTATAGAAGCTGATAGGATCTGGTAGCGTCGACATCTGTTTTGCAGTCTGAAAATTATAGGGGGTGATCTAATAATTGGTAACTTACCATTAAGTTAACCGTCAATTTGGTGATTCGATTAGGCAAATAAAATAGTATGAGAACTACAGGACTGTATTGTATTTTTGATAAGGGTTTAAGTGTCATAAAAACCCTAATGCTTATAAAATGAAGTTCCTGCACTCAACAATGAGAATCGACCCCTTTCCGCAATTATACACCGACAAAAACACTACAAGCCCTTCAGTTGTTTGATAATATTTTTCGAACTCCAGTCTGCTGATGGGCACGTTCTATATCGGTGTCTCACTTTTTACATGAGAACTGAGAGAGACAAATATACGTGACAAACGTTGTCCATAGAGTTCAGAGTCAGTTATACTTTATTGAACTTTATTCAGCATAGCGGAGTTCGTTCCACGGTTCCATACGTTCTCAAAGTTTAGTAGTTTGCTCGCGCATGATCGCGGTGCACGTGTGCGGAGCGCCGCGCTAATGAACACTGTTATTTTACACTTACGATACACTCGTTCTAAATTCAAATTTCCACATAAACAGTGCGTTACTTGAATGAAGTACTCGTTGTACGTGCCATCTCATACTAGTGTGGTATTGCCGACTGGTTATTTATTGTTCACGCTTCATTATTTTCCCTGGATGTATGGTCTAAGTGTGAATTCTGTAAAGTTTTTAGTGCTTTCAGTGTCAGCTGTGTTGTTCGCTATCCCTTTCTGTTCGGTCGAAAGGGAAAGGAAGGCTGAGTGTTAAAAGCGTTGTTTTGTTTTCATGATTTTCTTTGCTGAGTTTGTACGTAAAGCGCTGTAAAAGGATGTAAGTGTAATTAGACCGTGAAATACCTATTAAGTTTTGCATGCTACTATTATTTACATATTATTTATTTAACAATACAACACACATCAGGTTCTTGTTATTATTTCTCTAATTTTCAGTTATGTACTTTCCATAACTCAGACTTTTGTGACAAAATGGTAATATGCCCATCGGAATATTGTAAAAGTACAAAATACCAGGTTTAAGTATTAGGTATAGTTTATAGATGTTTACTATCATTATCTATGGTTATTACCTTTTCTGAAGTAATTAATTAAGAAACTCTAATTGATCGTAATCTTTACTAAAATAATAAAACACACAATGGTATTGTAAAGTAATAAGTACCAACTTACAATTTTCTGCTGTTCTTAATCATTGTTCAGTAAATTTGTTGATTTTTTTGCTAGCTTTCTATTGCTCTACCTATCAATCTTGAAGTTAGCTACAATTAGCTATACCTGCAGGTATCTAATAATGTAGAAGTATCCAAAAAATACTCATTCCAGTAATAGGTTCCTGTAGAGAACAGGAACGGGAATACTAAAATACTCATAGCGTCCACTAGTTATTGATATTTCTTGTCAACCAGAAGTCGCAATGAGTTACCGTTTATGATTTATTTGTAGATGAGTGTCGGTCATGTGGCTCTGTAATTAGACTGGAGTCGGTTTATAAATAGTCCCCACTTAGAATCACTTGCAGTAACTTGTGCCAACGGCTTACTTTAGACAGCTTTGCGTTTATTACTTTCGTTGTCGAAGCTTTCACGTTGAAATTATTTTGCAACAAGCTACAGGTTTTAGAATGAGAATAGGGAAGGAGTTTATTAGGTACTTGATAAAGCGTAAAAAACTTTATATGTGTAAAAGTTAGCACATAGGTACCTACATATATGGGACACATTAAATTTATCCCAGTAGTATGGGTATAGCCGGGCGCCACTAGAAATGCCTTCAGTGTCACCAGAGACGCCTGCAGCAATGGACATGGGAGCGGCCGCGGTTTCGCGGAATTTAAAAAAAAAAAAAGTAGTATGGGTATTAGTAATAATAAATCTATAGGCATTATTCAAATTGTTACTACATAATCTACGCAAGTCATATCCTATTATGGTGCTTTATAATACTACGAGAACTTTACTTGCTCCACATACCAGGTATTTTGTAATACTGGTTAGACAACCCTATTATCTTTATATACTTGTTTTATATTATCATACGACTTATTTATTAATATCATTGTCTATAAAGATAAATTAAGTGTCTGTTTGTTTCCCAATTAACAGCTTTCCTGTCTGTCTGTTTGTTTCGGATAATCTTTGAAAACGCAGGACTGATTTTACTGATTTTGATGTCTTAAGGAGTAACTTAGGCTACGTTTTATCTCGGGAATTAGGAAATAGGAAACTATTCCACGCGAGAAAAACTGCGGGCATCTGCCAGTGTACCTCATAAATGGTGACAAATATAGTAATAGGAAAATTGGCAAATTATGAAAGTAATATAATTAATATTTATCGTACTGAAAGTTAAGATATAATGAGTAATGAGACGACGAGATAGAAATATGAGACACCACTTAATATGAACAGTAAAATTGGCAGCTTTTTGAAAAGAAACAGGCGTGATTTTAGTGTTTGCAACAAAAGACGTATTTATAAACAAATGCAGTTTTTATGTTAATTACATTGTAACTATACGAAGCCAGTGCGTCGTTAGTTCAATATGAATAACTTAATTATAAAACTTAAATATTCGGCTGGTGCTTAACAAATTAATGACCAGAGTCAGGCTCTGTGTTAAGTTTAAAGCACTGAATCACTATTTCGTATACACATAAATACTTTTACACATTAAGTAAGTAAAAAATACTTACTTAAAGTGTAAAAGTATACTTATTGTGATTGTGTAAAAAAATATTTTGAGTATTTGGGTTTCTCATGATCCCTGAACTCCCCTGTAGATAAAAAGGTTCCCTACACATAAAATTTAAAAAATAAAGTTTTTAATTTAAAAAAAAATTACATGTTATGTTCACATTTTTTTGGAACGAATAGGTAAATAAAAAAAATAGTTTGATTTAAAAAAATTCTTTCACCAATCATATGCTACAGAATGTTTGAGAATGAAGTTAAGTTTGTTACTGGCAAAACATTCCACTAATATTCTACAGAAATAGGCGTGATTAAACATGGGGCACACTAAAAGTTTTGCACTTCTAGTTAATCGGAACTATTTGAGTTTCGAATGTTATATTTTTTTAAACTTTGCAACCTTCTTAGTAATAAAAAAAAACAATTGGCGGGAAATCATTTGTCAATTGTTTTTTATTACACATCAAAGTTCTACGTATGCAACGAAAATGGAATTAAGTCGAAAAGATTTTAGAGCGATGATTTTTTATGATTTTAAAAGTTCTCTCTCTCCGCAAGACTGTGCCGCTGGTCTTCATAATGCTTTTGGGAGAGAAGCACCTTGTTTGAGCACCGTGAGGCGATGGTTTGCTGAATTTGAAAGAGATCGAGTTTCTTTACATGACGAATTTCGTGAACGGTGAAGTGGCGGCCTTCAACTGCCGTCAAAGAAAATAATGTGGCTACTGTTAAGCGGTTAATTGAAGAAAACCCGCGGATTACCTATGAAACAATTCGAGGACTATTGGGGATTGGTATGAGTCAAATCCAGAAAATTTTACACGAAGAATTGAAAGTTCGGAAACTTTGTTGTCGTTGGATCCCTCATGAACTGACAGCGGAGCAGAAGCGGGCACGCGTGGAATGATGCTCACAGATGCTACTGAAGTACGACCACGGATATTCTAATGCTGTTAATGTCATTGGCAAAGGAGACGAAACGTGGATTTGTTGTTTTGAACCCGAAAAAAAACAGCAATCTTGTGAATGGGTGTTTGAAAATGAGAACAAGCCTTCACACACGGCCAACAAAACAAAGTCATTTTTAGCTTCCGAAAAAGTGCAACTCGTCACCCATCTGCGCATAGCCCCGACCTAGCACCCTGTGATTTCTGTATTTTCCCCAAAATCAAAGATTTGATGAGAGGTTTCACTTTTACCAACTCCGAAGAGGCAGTGATAGCGTTCAATCAGCACGTAGAAAACATGCCTTCAGATCTGTGGTCCTCCTGTTTTAAAAAATGGTTCGATCGCATGAAAAAAAATTTAAAATGTAAAGTAGAGTATTTTGAAAAGCAATAAACATAATATTTTGGTTTTAACATGTTGTTTTTTTAAGTTACGCAAAACTTATAGTGTGACCTAGTATGTACGTTTGTATGTTCGTCACTGTTATATTCCCTACATACAACACTCTCACTCTCTTCATCATAGTTTTCACTAAGTTAGTGTTACAAAGAGAATAACACTTGTAAAGTCTAACTTCCATTTATTTTTAACAATTTCAGTGTGATTGAGAACTTTACAAACATATTAAAGTCTGTAAAGTAAAATAATCTCCTAAAGATGATAAGAAATGTATCTTTCCTATCTCTTCATACAAAGAAACACAAACTTGGTGGCCAGAAAACATCGTCTTATATCTTATGACATTAGGAGCAGTGACATTTATTTGTCCCACTAACCTAATCTTCTTTTAAGCTTTCCTAGAGAGTACAGTAGAGGGTTTCATAAGCTATAAAGTATTGTATTACCAATATATACATATATATTAGAAACAAGGATAGTACTAGAAAGAAAGAAAGAAACATTTATTTGGTATAAAGTAGCCACAAAATACAGTACCTTTATTTTCACGTGACCGCGATTGCTCCTATGTCCATTACTGCGGACATCTCTGGTACCTCTCTGGCACCAGAAGGTATTTCCAGTGGCGCCCGGCGGACCTTGGCCACCTGTTTTGAATTTATTGAAATAAATTTCAATAAATTCAAAATTCATGTCATTAAGCCGTTTCTGCATATCAATGATATGCTATCCCTCGGGAACATTCATTGCTATGCAGATGACAGCACATTGCACGGGAGCTACTGGGCTCGTCCGGCGGCGGGGCGGTCGGAAATTGATGAGCATAGACAACAACATAGACGTTCGTCGAGAGCTCAATAATAAAAACTACAGCGAAAGATGTATTGGGCTAGCTTCGCGGAAACTAGGAATATTGAATAAGGTAAAGCGATTCTTTACACCGGACCAGAGGTGTCTTTTGTACAAGACGCAGATTAGACCCTGCGTCGAATACTGCTCTCACCCCTGGGACGGCTCCGCGAAGTATCTGCTGGACGCTCTCGACGCTACGCAGCGACGGGCTATCCGTATTATAGATTGTCCGGAGGTGACGGGAAGGCTTGAGCCGCTAGCTCAGCGCCGAACAATAGCTTCCTTGGCCGCATTTTACCGTATTTACCACGGCGAGTGTTCTGAAGAGCTCTTCAATCTGATCCCACCCTCTTCCTTTCGATCCCGAACAACGCGTGCCGGGCAGAGATGCCACTCCCACACAGTGGATAGCATGTTCGCGAGAACAGAACGTTTTAAACGTTCGTTTCTCTGCCGAACGATAGTGGGCTGGAACGCCCTGCCTGTGCACGGGTTTCCTCCTACATATAATCCTGGGTTCTTTAAGCGGAGCGTGAAGAGGCACATCAGTAGGTCGTCAAGTTGATGGCCGCTCTCTATGGTATTGTGTGCTGTGAGAGTGGCCCATAATCGCTAGGCGTCGTCACGACTTACCATCAGGCAGGCGGCGTCAATTTAGCGAATCAAAAAAAAAAAAAAAAAAATTACCAATTCTTAAGTACTAAGCAGAAACCACCAGAAACACGATGCTTTGAAAAAGTGTCGCTTTAATATAATAGTCCCTGGATCACTGATCCCATGACATCCTCATCTGCCGAGACCTGTCACTTGTTCAAGAGACGGGAGTGGGACTCTCTCGGCTCTAGCAAAATACCCAAAGTCACTGAAACCAACAATAGGTTCGTCAAAATTACGATCAAAATATGGGCATATAAGTCAATCAACTCTATATACCCCTTCGGTATAAAACATGTGATATAACCTATAAAATAATACGATTCATAAACAATTAAAAAGGGCAAAACGTTATTCTATATCTGAGGTTAAAATAAATTTGGTAAATATTTTCTCTGAATTATGTCTAGTCCGTATGATGTATGATCAAGCTCAAATCAATTTATCATAATGAGTGAAGTTTACTTATTATTAGTTATTTATAGACTCCAATTACATTCACTTATATTAGGTACTTAGGTCTCAGCGTATTCATTTGAATATTATTTATCATACTCGTATTCCACCCTAATCTGGATTTTGCTTTATTTGAGACATATGACTATTACGGTTACTAAATAAATAATACTTATTTATTAGAGACTATCAGTAACAGAGTAAGAGAAAAATATAAATAATCTATTCGTAACATAACCATAAACAATGATTTATGTAAAGGGCAGGTGTTATCTCATTTATGTTATTAAATACTCTCAGTCCTTTTGTTATCAATATAATATAACACCCGAGCAATAATTAACTATCGTTGCCAAGCTTTCCTTATCTGGATTTCCTGTTCTCAATGTGGAACTTCACACTTATAATATTCTTTCAAGACTCTGACTAAGATGCAATCAAATCAAAGTAAACGAAACTCAAATTCTTTGTGAATTTCACACACTTAAGTCATAATTATCTTTCTTTGTTACAGAAATCGCTTCAATATCTTGTACATACAAGAATATTAAAGTACAGAACAAACAACTACGCCGCCCACGTTGCAAGATAACGCAGCATCCCGTCCAGAGAGAAATTAATCTGGCACACGGCAACAGGAAATATGCCGATAATGTGCTCGATGCTGTAGTAGCGTTGATGAGGAAACCGCTTAACGTGATAGACACTCAAATATGCTTAGCTGACACTTGCGAAAAGGGTACCAATATGAACGACAACACAGGAAAAGGACCCGTCGACATAGACTCTAATAATCAACCAACCAGTCTCACTTCTACACCAGCTAACATGTCCCATACATATTCTATACCACGAAACAACCAAATATCGTGTTTAACTAATAAATGTATAAACATAAACAATAATCATTCCATTGATACATTAGAACAAGTTAACGAACCGACTGACTTAGATAGTTATAGAATAAATAAAGATAAAAACGAATGGCGATACTCTACCACGAGTACTGACGAACGACTGCATAATAAAAAAGATGTTTACGATGAAGAATCGATTAGGAAGAGGGATGACAAAAACGGTAGCAGAAGGCGGGCCGCTTATTTAAAATTTAAATATACTGAGCATCGAGATACACAGAGGATGGAAGCGATTGGGAGGACAATGGGTGTCTTCATGCGTGCGTTAGCCTTTATGGGATTGTTTCTGTCCATGTTTGCGTCTTGTACAGCAGCGCCCTCGAATTCTCGACCCACGCGGAGTGCTCATCACGAGATATCTACGGTAAGTGCTTTAATTTTTCCTGAACCTGTTTAGTATAATATGCGCGTATATTACTCACGTATGAACTAATGTAACTAAAACTAATGGATTTAAACAAACTACTGTTGGGAAAATATCTACAAAATTTTCTTATTAAAAATTTCTTACGTCTTCATAAATTTATATTTCTTGTAGAATGGTTGATACATTCTGAAGCTGATATTGTTTTCTATTGCTCGAAAATTATATTAAATTTCGAATATAGATAAAATACGAACTTTCACTCTACCGAGACATAATTCACATAGAGAATTGATCGAATTGCATCGAGTAGAATCTTCGTAGTACAATAACATTGGAAAATATATTCTCTAGATTTATAGTACGTACCATTGAGACTTATACTCATGCATACTAAAGGGGCTTATGGTACGTGTATCCTGGCGACTTGCATTAAGTCTCAACCCCCGTCTACAACAGGAAACTTACGCCGTACTAGTATTGTGTAGCTTATCTGAATCTGTCTGATCAACCAGACAATGTCTTACTGTATTCCATTCTTTTTTGTAGTGACAAAGATTCAAATATTACTCTTGTGATCCTACTAACGTTTAACAAAAAGTCAAGTTTAATTGACCGAGCGAACGAAAAGACTACGTCATTTTGAGATTTGTCAATTTTACACATCGGTTGAGTACTCAATTCAAACAAACAATCAAAAATTTTTCCACTTTATGATATTAATCTCACACACACACATACATATCACGCCGATATCCCCGAAGGGGTAGGCCGAGGTGCATTACACACCCACAATTTGCCAGTATTTTAGTCCCACGTAATAGGAGGCAAGCCTATTGCCGTCACCGGGCACATTTATAATGGGTTATGTCCATGGCCGAATGAATTTAATAAAAAGTAGCAGCCGTATTGTAATTTTGAAAACAAATTGAAGGCAACAAAATCTTACGTGCCAGCCGCTATGGCACAGCCAATTAAATTCCTGGGCGTCTCGGACTAATCTCTCTCTTTATAACTCACTAGCTGATCGCCGCAGCTCCACCCACGTGATTTAGTTTAAGTACTCGTTCCCGGTTCCCGTGGGAACACATTACCGGGATAAAAAGTAGCCTATGTTACTCAGGGTGAATGGAGCTTTCCAATGTGAAAGAATTTTTGAAATCGGCACAGTAATTTTTTGAGTTTATTCATTACAAACATACATTACAAACAACTGTAGAGCTCTTCAATCTGATCCCACCCTATTCCTTCCGATCCCGAACAACGCGTGCCGGGCAGAGATGCCACTCCCACACAGTGGATAGCATGTTCGCGAGAACCGAACGTTTTAAACGTTCGTTTCTCTGCCGAACGATAGTAGTCTGGAACGCCCTGCCTGTGCAGTTGTGCACGTGTTTCCTCCCACATATAACCCTGGATTCTTTAAGCGGAACGTGAAGAGGCACATCAGCAGGTCGTCAAGTAGAGGGCCACTCTCTATAGTATTGTGCGCTGTGAGAGTGGCCCACAATCGCTAGACGTCGTCACGACTTACCACCAGGCGGGGAGCGTCAATTTGGCGAACCCAATATAAAAAAAAATACAAATCTTTCCTCTTTATAATAGTAGTAACTCATCAGCTTGTAAATATTGACTTTAATTCACACTTATCTAGTAGAAAACATACTACATAATAATAAAATGTGTCCACCATAATATTTTCGTTAATATAACCCTCTTCTAAATTTTAGTTTGTTTGTATTTGATTTCTTTACGAACCCTCGGATTGTTTATCTCCCCAAGAGCATCAGTCAACGATTATCTTAACAAATAGCTAGAGACAGGAATGTTATAATGAACCCCTCAGAGTAAGTAGACATATAATGAGATACACTTATCAAGAAAACAAGTAGTAAGGTGGGTTCTTACGTACCTAAGTAGTTTCGTGGCGCGAAGTTGGATTTATTAAAAACTAGAGGTCGCCCGCGACTTCGTGCGAGTGGTATTTTAGATTTTTTCCCGTTCCCGTCGCGCCGCGTCATATTTTGAACAATTCACACAATATCTTTATAAATTGTAGCCTATGTGCTATTCTGATGTATAAGCTATATTATTGTAAAGTTTCATTAAAATCCATTCAGTAGTTTTTATGTGAAAGAGTAACAAACATCCATCCATACATACATACTTACATACTCACAAACTTTCGGGTTTATAATATTAGTAGGATCTATGAATGTATCCTCTGGGGTGTTTTTTACCAAATGTTGCAGCATTATGTATTCTGAGTCTTCTGTAGTTCATTTCTAACGACTAACGAATAGTTATCCAAATATTATACGTATTAATTCTTCTCTATCTCAAAATTAAAAAAAAATGTTCGGGGGTCTGTCCGACCATAGGGCCACTAGTTATTATAATAGTAGGTATAGTTGTATAGTATACTAAAGATAATTTCATTCGAACGATGTAAGTACTGTAAACAAATATGATTTTAATCAAAAGAGTAAATTTTGAAATTTCGTGAGAGAAATTTTGAGATACAATCTGTTTACAATAATAATACTCGTATGTTAGCATTCAAAATTCAAACATATCAAACCACGAAATGTTAACACAACACTCAAAATGGCTCTTGATCATCTCTTGATTAAATTTATATAATTTCCAACAAGATATAATGTATTCTAAACAGACATAATGAGATCTTGAAGTTTCACTAACAAGTTCCAGAGATATATTTTACATGGAATGAATTTTAAATAATGGAACATGGAGGAATTCATAGGGATCTTTTAAGCCATGAGAACTTCGAAGGAATGCTGACCGATGTCCCGTTAGGACTTCAGAGCTTTCGTGGTGTTAATATTGAATTTTCTTAGGTAATCCTAAGAAAATTACTAATGTACATATTTATAGAACGGATAGTAATTTATAACTAGTGGTCGAACAGTAGACCTACCGAGCATTAAAAACATTATTTGAGCATTTTCCCCCAATCCAAAAAAGCTCAAGATGAAAAAATTGTATTAAATCAAAGAACAGTTGTACCAAGTTTCGTGAAGGTCGGGTAAAAACTGTGGCTGCTAGTCCGGAACACACATAAGGACAGACAGACGGACGAAAGCAAAATTGTCAATTCTCGAAATTTTAATGTAGACGCTCCGGTCGCTCGGTCATTTATAAATAACCAATGAAATGAAATGAAATGATTTATTTATTTGTATAGGTCACTAAATAGCTCTTACAAACGTCAGTAAGTACTTAAAATAAAAAATATTATTGCTTCTATATTAACATGTAGGTACTGCCAGATTCGCAAAGCAGAACCTATACTATACTCAGACTACTAATAAAGCAGATATAGGTACTTACCATAGAGGTATTTGAGTAAGTTTTTAGAGTTTTCGAAACGAAAATCTCTTATACAACAGTAATGTCCGTCCGTCCGTCCGTGAACTACTTTAAACTCGAGAACGGTAAGAGCTAGATACTCAGTGTAAAAGCCAATAGACTCAGCATGGTCAAAGACCTCTAAAAGAAACTTGACCTTTGACCTCTAATCTCAAGATCAAGGTCAAAACGAGGTCAAATCGAGAACGGTAATAGTTAGAGACCCAAGACCAGCTGCAATCAACTCAGCATGGTCAAATACCTCTAAAATGAACTTGACCTTTGACCTCTGATCTCAAGGTCAAGGTCAAAATGAGGTCAAATCGAGAACGGTAATAGAAACTAAAGACCAGCTGCAATCAACTCAGCATGGTCAAAGACCTCTAAAGTGATGTTGAACTTTTTTTTTTGTTTTAGTTTTTATGAAAAAACTTTCGAAAACTCTAAAATATATGGCAAATCATTGCCATATTTTTAACTTGTTATCTATTAATAATAAATAAATAATTTTGTTCTTACAGTTATTAATTGTTTATAGCAAAAGCTTTACTTACCTACTAGATTAATTTTCGAGCCAATAGTCTTACATGTACACGAAAGAAATGTTGATATTTATACCGAGTAATATCGTAATACGTCCTATATTACAATACGTATACTTAAAAAACTTCACTGCCCTTCACAGCCAGTTGGTAAAACAGTGAAAACCTTTCTTCAAAGAGGAATGTTATTTACTGACGTATTGTAGGCCATTTTACGCCGTATTGCTACTGAGTGCAAGTAATATGGGGACAAAAAGCTGGCGTGTAGTATTAGATTAGTGGCAGTGACAGACAGACGGACCGTTTGGGAGGAGATTAATGGGCCAAGTGACGAGTGGGAGGCATGGCCCAGAGTCCGCGTCGAGGACTTTCATTTATTACGTGGACCGTAACAAATAGTGAAAAATTCGACTAATTTTATTGAGGGCTGACGGAAAGCTACGTTACGTGTTAGAAAGCTACTTCGTGATTCAATCTGATTATGGTATTTTTTATTCTACAAAAACCGATATCGACATATGGGGCATCATAAGTTATCATTTTTCTTCAGGATGTTACTAATATAATGTGAGTGATAGCTTGTTATTTCCCGCTTGAATCAATATAACGGTAGGTAACTGATAAGATGAAAATAGATATACCTACAAGTTATAGGATCACCCGAATAAGTTCCATTTACATAACTCCTCCTTCGTAATTTGGGGAACGCAATGGTTGGTCACAAATAAAACAGAGAGTCATCATTGAATGTTTCGTTAGTCAGTCTTGTATTTGTAATGAACACCACGATCAGTCCACTCCAAGATTTATTAAATAAATATCTTTTAAAACTAGCCTGAACAAATTTGGGGATAAAATCAGCCAGGGTTTTCGGAAATTCGATATCGCCAATTATGTGTTGTGGAAGTCAGATGGCATGTGCTTTACGGAAAATATCAAACTTCCATTCGCATCGCAGTTAAACTGGAAGGCAAATCGCAACTGTGTTGGTAAGTAGGTGCATTTATTTCTACATCAAATGGCTAATCTATTATTTCTACTATTATAAAGAGGAAAGATTTGTATTTTTATGTGTATGTTTGTAATAAATAAACTCAAAAACTACTGTGCCGATTTTAAAAATTCTATCACTATTGGAAAGCTAAATTCACCCTGAGTAACATGGGCTACTTTTTATCCCGGTAATGTGTTCCCACGAGAACCGAGAACGAGTAAACTAAATCATGCGGGCGGAGCTGCGGTAATCAGCAAGTATGCATATAAATAGACTAAACTTACAATGAGGTCAACTCAAGTGAGATGAGTGCAATCAGATTTGAGCCGAGTTTAATTAGACTTGGAACACGGCGTGACTGCGTTGGTTAACAGTTTCCTGCGCGTGCGCCTGTCGGAGTGTTTGTATTAAAGATTACTTGTATAGTGATAACTGGTCCGTTGCGATAATGCGTTAGGTCATGGTTTCTCAATCAACCTATTTTTAGTCAACCAATGTAGTAGGTAGATCAGTAATCACGTAAAGGTGGATTTGTTCCGACCCGGGGTTCGAACAGTATAGGCGTATTTACTATGTAGGTAAACAATGTAATACTACCAAATAAAAATTAATAAAAGTAATTACTAGTGCCAAGACGCCTAACTTCAGTATTGTGTAACTTTCAGTAGAACTGTGTTTGTGACTTTATTTGCAATGAATGGTTTTAGAAACTCATCATCATCTGCCTGCCCTTATTCCAATTATTTGGGGTCGGCGCAACAAGTCTTTCTCCTCCATACATCCCTGTCAGACGTTATCCTTTCAGTCACTCCTCTCCTTGTCATATCCTCTTTCACACATTCCATCCATATTTTCTTTGGCCTACCTCTACTTCTTAAACTCTCTTCAGTCATAATTTGCACCTTTCTAACGACATTGCTTTCTTCTCATAACATGTCCATACCATGACTGCCGCAATTTTTCGTTAACTGAATAGTCTCAGAAACTAGAAACCCGATTTTGAAAACTCTCACACACACATATCACGCCTATATCCCCGAAGGGGTAGGCAGAGGTGC